>BSBK01006005.1:0-407500 GCA_027943335.1 Chamaecyparis obtusa
ATATATATATATATATATGTATATATGTATATATATATACATGTATATATATATATATATACATATATACATATATATACATATATACATATATACATATATACATATATATGTATATACATATATATGTATATATATATATATATGAAATACTAAATATGTGATAGTTATATATTAATATTATTTTGCAAATGATTATAAACTTTGACACAATTTATCCAACGATTACACTCACACATCTATACTATTTGATTTTTATCTTCTCTCATTATCAAATTTTTCATAATACAAACTCTACAATTTATCATTATCCTAACTGAAAATGAGACCATTTTCCCAACTCTAACATTTATTATAATACAAACTACAACCTTTACTATAATTCTCATTATAATCTAACCTTGAGGATAATACTTATGCTAACCCTAACCCAAACCCAAACTCTATTCTTAACCCTAAATTTAATTAGAATTTATAATCTAAATTTTACCCCTTATTATAATAATTATGGTCTAATCCCTATCCCTAAGCATAGTTTTGACCCTAACCCTTAAAGGAACCTTAACAATAAATTTCCTCCTAACCCTTTCTGAAAACCTAACCATAGCCTTAACTATAATTACCATTGTAAGCCTAACCTTAATCATAAATCAATAAGCATAACCATAATCCTAAGCATATCCCTAACCCTAACCCTAACCTTACACTAATCCTAACTCTAAACCCTATCCCTAACCATGATACTAACCTAACCCCAACCCTCACCCTAATCTTGATCCTAACCCTAAATATCATAGCAATCCTATCTCAAACCCTAATCATAATCCTAACTGTATTCCTAATGTTAATCCTAATTCTAACCCTAATCCTAACCATGATACTAATCCTAACTCTAAACCCTACACACTAATATTAATATAATATTAAAAAAATTATATTTTAATAATTAGAAATTACTTCTTTTTATCGGTAAAAAAATTATATTTTATTAATAATAAATGAATTACATAATATTCAACTTCATCACCAAAAGTCTACCCAAAAACAACCCCCAATTGCATTCTTTTATAAGCCAAACCAAGGGCCCAACTATAACCCAACAACCCAACCACCCTACAATATCCTTCAACACTTCATTTACATAATATCTAGTAATAGATCATATTTAAGACTTACAATTTAACCTCCCTTTGTATGAGAGCGAAGAGTCATTTTAAAGGAACCACCATTTTCTTTCTACTCTTCCTACCTTTCATAGTACACCACCCATCTTCTATTCGGGAACCTCTTCTTTCCATACCAAATCACAACCAGTAGCATCTTGGGTCTTCTCAACATCTATGATATCTTGATGAGATTGGTCCATTGCCATCTCTTGGTCATCCATTTGTGTCCCCACTCGATTTTTTCTTTCTTCACCTACTAGAGTGGAAACCCCTTTAATCTAAATCCCTTCATCACAAGCCATTTCATCCATTTTGTCAATTCTTGATGTGGGATGCACCTCTTTCTCCTTAGGAGGTGACCTCTTCTGATCCCCAAACACCGTTTGACAAAAAACTATTTTGTTGTTCCCTCTTCTTCTCCATCATGTAGTGTTGGGTTGTAGCATCCTTCCACCATGAAGTTGGCTTGTTCACACTCCCTTTGACATAATCCACAACTATATGGCCAGTCTGAAAACACAATTTACATCTTAATGGAATGCCTTCATAATCTAAGGCTTGAGTCCAATTTCCCTTAGAAGTTCTAATTGAAATCTCTACAGGAATCCTGTTAGTAATGTCCATCTCCACCAGGATTCAAGCTAAGATTGAGTGGAGTAGAATAGAGGATCCTTCATCCACCATGAGAAAATACCCTATAGCATCACCCATAACTTCAAGGCAAGAATCAAACCACAAATGTAGAGGCAGATTAGGGAGTCTCACCCACAGAGGAATTTTATCAAAATTTCATTATTCAGGTTGAAATTTGGGTGCCATGGCTTTAACATCAAAGCAAGTTGTTCTCCCAACACCATTGTTGATCACACAAAACTTTTTCCTATATTGTTCTTTCTCAAACACAACAATAAAAAACCCTTTTACTGTAGGGTTAATCTTCACACACCCATCAAAGATTGGCTCCCAAAATTTTGAAATCCATCTATGAAGATCAACTAAACTTGACCAAAAGCCTCTAAAACACCCAATCAACCCTAAATATGAGAAAATAACCAAATTTTGATTTACCTCCTCTTGTAACTTTGCATCTAACACTGCTCAATAGGCTTTGGCCATAGACACAAAGGTATTTTGGGCTAGAATATAAGGATTTTGTCATGTTGAAACTTTCCTTGCCCATGAGGAACCCCAACAACTCCACGTCTTTGCAACCTTGTGCCACTCTCAGGGGACAATTTCCCACACAAAATCCTAGGACCAAGCATTGATCCAACTATCTATTTCCCCTATTGCAAGTTTGAGTGGCCCTCATCTTTTCCCTACGTCATGCAAGATGAGTCTCCAGTCTCAAAACCTACAAAACTCAGTTGGTGCACTCTCCATTTCAAAGGCATATAATCCTCTATGACTTCCTGCAACACCAAGAATCATCCATCACTAGAAATTGGATGACCATGCACCTTCAAACCACTAACCCCAACCCCCTTTCCTATCTCAGGAATGCCCACAAGAAATTTAGAAACCCTAGCTCCAACAAGAAGTTTGTCACACTAGAGTGCCTTAAAGTCTTCAAATTTTTTAGTGAAGCCAAGTTTGATGATGATTTTTGTGTTATCCTTATAATGATAAATTACTATTAGACTAATTACTATTGTACATTAAAAATTATATAAAAAATAACCTAAGCATAATTTATTATATTACTAATATATTATAATTAAAATTATATTATACACCAAGAGATTATTATAATTTAAAATAATAATAATGTATTTCATAGTGCGTCATGACTGCTACTAGCTTATATATAGATATAGATATAGATATAAATTGAGAGATATCCTTCTTGAGGTTTCTATTTTCATCAATTTGTCTCAGTGCAATAGATGCCTCGACAAGGATATCTCTCAGCTTACTTTATATATATATATATATATATATATAATATATATATATATATATATATATATATATATATATATATATATATATATATATATATATATATATATATATATATATATATATATATATATATATATATAGTGCATATTTTTTATATTTCTTTAATTTTATATTTTTATGCCAACCATGAAAATAAAACTTCATTTGTTTGATTAGAATGTTAAAGGATTAACTTAAGAGAGATACAATTAAATTCCTTGAGATCCTTTGCCCTCTCTCTTTGTGTGAGGTGCATCTAGAGGTACCCCCAAAGTACATATTTTTCGAGTGATGGAATCAGAGTCAAATCATTTTTATAGTATTTCATTTTTTGGATTGTGACGACATCATAGACTTAAATTTGGTTTAAGACACCTTGGCCTATATTCTAATTATTTTTTTATTTTCATATTGATTGGTCAGAATTATTATGGGCAATTGTACTTTGGTGTGCAATAGGGGACACAACTATCCTTCATACAAAATGCACTTTTGAAAATATAGAAAACATAACATAATTTTGCAAAAAATTCAGCATATGATCTTCATTATCTACACCCCCTTTTTTGTAAATCGACAAAAAATTTGCAAAAAAATGGTGTGTTTTTTACAATATTTGTTATTTTTTCTAAAAAACATATTTTTCTCTTCTAGTGCATTCTATATGGAGATTAGCCAACACCTACAACTGGTATGTTGAAGAGTTGTGGAAGGTCAATTAGGGAAAAATTTAGTCTATTTCTTGTGTAGATGTGTGGTACATGAGGTCAATTGGTAGGTCATTAAGAATATGATGATGTTCATGCAAATAATTAATAGATTTAAATCAAATATGCATCCATTTATCAAAATCTAATTATAACTTTAAAAATTCTTTAAATGATGAAGATAATAAAGTTTTATTACCAACAAGCTCATGTTATGTTTCCAATAGGGTTGGAAGGAGAGATAGGTAGAGTTAGGGATAGAAAGAGAGATGAGGGAGCAGGGGGGACAAAAGAGAGAGGGTAAAGAGATAGAGATGAAGATGGAGAAAGCATAAAGAAATATGGGGAGAAGGAGAGAGATATGGAGAACTAAATAGAGAGATTATAGAGGAATAAATAGAGATGGTCCAAGAGAAAAATAGATAGAGAGAGGGAGAGATAGAAAGATAAATATAGTGATGGGAAGTTATATAGAAAAGGAGAGATGTAGTGTGTAGAGAGAGATGGAGAGATAACTAGATAGCAATAAAGCGATAGATGAGAGAAGAAATATGGAGGGATAGATATAGAGAGAAAAAAAGATATAGAGGTTGAAAAAGAGAGAGGGAGAGAGATGTGTTGTCCTCAATTTTGTATTCACAAAATTGGACAACCCTATGCAATTTTTTATGAATTTGTAGTCAAAATAAAATGATGTTTTACAAAGGCAATCAGCTATCCCTTGAATTTTCCTAAGTCTTACGTCTTTCAAATGTCATTTTTAAGGTTTTTTTTGAGTTTTTCTTTGTCTTTCTTTCTACGATGAGTTTTTCTTCCCTGACTGTAGGTACTTGATTTTTGGTAACCTTCAAGCCTTTAATTGATTTTTCTTGATTGTTTGGTTTGTTTTTAGTTTTTTTTCCCTAGGTTTGTTGTATTTTGAATCCCACTTGTTTTAAGCTATCTTAGGCCTAAATCATAGCTATATTTTAAGAGATAATAAGGAATTAAGCTACCTGCAGGTGGGTTTTTTAGGCCTAAGTGAAAGTATTTTTTTTTGTTTAAAATCCTATGATGTGGAATCAAAATTCCACCAAGGTCTCTTAAAGTCATGTTATACGATCTTTTTGTCAATCATTGCAAATCTATTTGGGTATCTTTTACTTGCAATATGGAATCAAAACTCCACCATTACATATTTTCAAGGAAATGTGTGAGCTTTAATTAGATTTTAATGTATTGGTGGGATTTTTAAGCCTCATTACATGCCTTCTCTTTAGAGTTAAATTACTTGTAAAGGTGCATGAGAAACCTGATCTTGGAATAAAATAGTGTTTTTAATAAAATTACACTTGCAAGTGGATATTTTTAGGCTTGTTTGCAAGGGCTATCTTTGTTTTAAAGGAAGACATGTTATGATTGCAATGATGTTCCTAAATCCCATCAAGGGCATATAAAAGTCATTTAAAAAAGAGACCAAAGATGTTTTGACTTGCAAACACATCTATAAAGCCTATCATTCTCTTTTTAAAAACATTTTAAACTTGTAATGAGACTCCTAAAGCCCATTTTTATTGCTAAAGAAAAGTGGTCATCATTTTAATTTAAAATCGACTTGTAAAGACTTCCAAAGTCTATCCAAAGGAAAAGAAAATAAATCACATTTGATTTCCAATTTATTTTGGTCAATTAAAAACAACATTTGTCTCTATAGGCGTCATTTTTCTCATCCATTACAATTTGTCTTACATTCTCAAGGATTTCATTTCTTATTCATGACTATTTTTCACTAAATGCTTATGGGTCTGAGAATGCATTGATCTGGTGAGGAGATTTGATCAAACTCTTTTGTCTACATAGTTACAAATTGGAGGTCTTTCCTAGATCTGAAATCATCAATATTTGAGAGATTTTCTTTAAATTTTCTAGACTTCTTATTCCTCATTGCATTTTTTATTCTCAAGAGGAGGCACATTTTTATTTTTTAATTATTTTTGTTGCAAGATAGGGATTCTTTTGTTTGTTTTTATTTCTTGTTTTGTATATATATTTTTGTTATTAGAAATCATTTTTAGATTTGTAGAGTATTTGTATGAAAGTATTTTTTTGAAAGATGCAAGATATTCCCCAAATTGTAATACAAGTTCTTCCCACAAAGAGAAAAATCCAAGCATGTATTTTACCCCTACTTGTGGAAGGAATTAAAAACCTTGTTTGCAAGCTTGTCTCACCAAAAAGATCTAAGTTTTCCCCCTACTTGTAATTGGAACTAAAAACCCCACCTGCAAGTGTTTTTCAAGGGCTTTTGAAGTTTCTTTCCAACCTACAAGTGGACTTTAAAAACCTATTTGTAGGCAGAAAACTCCCTCCAAGAGAATTGTAATTGGAATTAACCAACTTATGAGTAAGAAGTACCCCCACTTGTATATATACACAATTGCATCTCATTTCCATACCCAATGCTTGCATTCATCCACTTGTAATGCTCCATAAAAACCCTAGTTTTCATCTTTCCTCCCATTTAAAAAGTTGATTTCATTCACTTTTCTCCATCCTTTATTTCTCAAAGGCCTTCCGCTCATATCCTATATGCACACTCTTCTAGATCTACAAAGTTCTAGCTTGAAATATCATGTTATGTCTTTTTTGGTAACTAAAGAATGACACAAGGAAAAAATGACAACATGATAGAACCATACAAGGGGTGAATAAGTGATAGGAGTGAAGGAGAGTATATAATTATTTCAAGATAGAAATGGTCATGAAAAGGTATGTTCCCAATAACAACCATTATGATACAGAACAACCAAGCATGCAGGTTCATGTTCCATATAAAGATGCTTACACCAAATCTGATTAATTCAATCATGGAACTGTTAATGTTATTAGGCACTAAGAGGTGAGGGGGGGGGGGGGGGGGGGGTGAATTAGTGAAACCAAAGATCTACACAATATTTTTATGAACTTATAGATTAAACAACATGAAAAAGTAATTATAACATAAAAGCATGACACATAAAGCATCCACACATAAACAACACAAAAACACCAATATTTTTGTGTGGAAACCTTTGTTAGAGGGAAAAACCACAGTGGAAATTATCACCCACTAATCCCACTAGTGCATCATTAATGTTTTCCTTATTAAGAGCATTACAACTACCTACTAAGGGTATACTTGGTTAAGAGTATCAATAGTAGAGTTAGAAGCTATTACAAAGTCATGTTAGGAACTACCCTACTAGGGGATTTTATAACTCCTAAGAGTCACCTAGATAGAGGGATTAAAATTCAGGCTTCTTAGGATCTTGCATACCCTATTAAGAGTAACCTAGTTAGAGGATTTTGAGCTCAAGCTTGTTAGAACTTGTCTTGAGAATGTAGCACACTCTGCCTAATAGATCTGCTTTAGCACTGCTCAAATCACTATTTTGATCATACAAACTTCACATTCAACAACCAAAATCATTGCAACATATCACTCTCTCAATTTCTCTTTGATTTCATCTCTTATATAAACATTTAGGTCGATGGAAAACACCTAAAACATGTTATTAATGTTGGCCTTCAAAATCATCCAAATTTCATAAGCGATCCTGCCAACATAGTAAATTGAAATCCTTAAGGTTCACCCTTAATAGTACAAATAAAAAATAAAACAATTATAAACTCTTATCCAACTGCTAACTCGATTTCATCACCTTGACTTAATCGATTGGTTGTTCTAGCTGATAACACGGATGTTTCCATCAAATATTCACGTGTACATTAAATTTTCTTATGCGATCATAGATCTAGGTTGAAATTACTCTATAGATTCTGCATGCTCAATTGCACCACCATAATTGCCCATATCATTACCGCACATCGCATTTACCATAACTGACTTTGTAATCACTAGTACACTAGATACTTAGAGAATTCCTTGTACAATCATCTTTGTCACTGGTATATATGATCCAATCATCTTAGAAGACTTGTTTCTAGTAGTGAAAAAACTACAACATTCACCACATCATCATCTTCATCAAATCTTTAGAAAATTCCAACACTATCCCCTTTGGAATTGATGGAAACACTTAGAGAAAAAATTGACTAACTGTCCAACTAGTACAAAAATGTAATCAACATCATTTAGAGCATCAACAAAGATTCAAAGCTTACAAAAATAACTCCCCCTAAGGTAATATATCTACCCTTTCTAATATACCTTAGAATTTTTTCACTACACTACTACTCCCCCTTTGACAACAATGACAAAGGTATTACAATGATAGCCAAAAATTAAAAAAAATATTTATAATGAGTAGAAGAAATAGATTTAAAATATACTAAATTAAATCTACAAAATTAGTCTTCAAGACTTGTAAATCAGTAACCCAAGTGTTCAGTAGGTTCTCCATGATAAGTATCTACCCATGCAGCAAATATGCAAGCTCCTCCAATCCTTCTACTATGCAGAATCAGGTGAGACTACCACTAATTCAGAATCTTTAACACCTTTTTGCAAGATCTCCAATGTAGGAATCAATAGACTGTGTAACTTTGACAAAGTAGATGTCCTCTTTTCCACCTTCCTTTAGATTATCTTTCATCTGGTTCATTGCAACTTGTAAAGTATTTCTGTCAAATGAAATTGGTTGAGACAACTTTTCTAATCTCTACCTCTATTAATCTCTCTCAAATCTCATTGTTGAAACATCCTCTAGACTTTTCAACTTCTCTCTATTAGTTGTGACCAACTGACCCAACTGTTCAATCAGTTTGGCCTTCTCATCATAGTTCAAATTATTCACTAAGTCAAATAGGATATCTCTTACATTCATAATGACTTGTCCCTCCTATTTCATTTTCTCCTTTTTTCTTTGGACTCAATAGCCATGATAATATGCATCATTTCCTTAGGAATCATAGAGCTCAAATATATTTTCCCTTTAATAGAAGATATATCTTTAACTTTAGCTTCTTCATCTCCACCTGTTACCTCCATTATCGATACATGTTGTTGTTCAACTGATGCATCTTTGGTCATACCCTGATCGGTTCCTCTATCTTATGTCTCCTTTTCTTTTTCTTCTTTTGTGTCCTTGGGTTCTTTAGAAATATCCATGATTAGAACATCACCTATGGTGTGCATAGTATCTTTAGGCTCATATAGAATATTGTTATCAAGTGTGACCTTCACACCATTTATGGTCCATCCTTCATCAATAAGAGAAATTGCATCTTCTTTCTCACACTTTTCTCCTTTCTCATATTCCTCTTCCACTCCAATATGTTATTCATCCTCTACAAGACCTAAGTGCTTCTTCAAAATATTCTATGTTTCATCTTGCATTGATTGAAAATCACCAATCAGTAGTCTTGTAACTATTGTCTTATTCTTAAATGCTGGTCTAGCCATATCCAAGATTTCCTTTATCTCCTCTGTTATTAGATCAAGATTTAAATGTATCAAGACATATTCAATTAATTCTTTGTCTTGTCTTAAAGATCCTTTCAATATAGCTTTAATTTTAACATATAATGAAGAAGGAATATGTCCTTGCAATTGCATAAGGACCTGACTAAACTTATTCATACTTTCTACAATAAAATCTTCAATTTTCCTTTGATTTTCTTCACTAAACTTATCATAATATTTGTGGACACCAGCAAGTATAGCCCACTTCTTAAATTCATTAACAATTTTATTGATGGAAATAAACTTACTAAAGTATGGCTTAACAGATTTAGTGGTAGGGGCACAAACCACCTTATATCTCTTACCTTGAACCTTGAGTTCTTTTTTCTCTTGTTATAACTCTGTTACTTTAGCATTATCTTGCACTTCTTTGTACCCTTTTTTCTTCTCTTTCTTCCTCTTGACAACAATATTTGTTGCAGTAGTCTCCTTTGCCTTTGTGGTCTTGTGTTTAGTTGATCTTATTGTCCTTCTCATAGGGATGTTGGTAGGAGGAGATGGTTTCTCCTTTTTAATTGTTGTTGCAATCCTTATCTATCTACCAGTTGAATCTCTACTGGTTGTAGAAGAAATAACTTCTACATCTTCATCCACAATAGTTGTAGATAAAGTACTAGCTTTCTCACCTTCATGTTTGTCTCTTGCTTTATCAATAGCAACCTGTGTGAAACCTTTCTGCTAATTAATTTCTCAACCTCCTTTCTAAATTTATTCTCAATCATTGGTGCATTCAATGTATCAAAAAATTCAAGATATTTCTCCCTATCTGTTCCAAAACTCTTTGCATTAGGATCAATGGGGTTCTTTAGTAGCTCATCAATATAAACACTAGCTAAATCAACTTCTAGCTCATAACCCATAGGCATAGCCCAAAATATCTTAGGTACTACTACCTCCATTTGACATGTATCAGTATCAACCTATTGGATATTGCTAATGCATTGGGGAGATTGTTGGATGTTGTTGATGCATTTAATATGTTTAATCACTACATTATCCCGATTGAGTGATGTTGGAATTGTTTTTTTTGTCATTCATGTTTTGTCACTGATGTCAACATATGTTTCTATGGAGAGAACAATCTGGTTATTATAGTGTATGGATACTGTACAAATGATTCAGAATGTGCAAACATAGTTTTGTGTATAGGGAGGTGTTGTGATCTTATATCAAAGATTGCATGATGTAATATTTCATATTGGCTGAGTTACAAAAGTTTTAGTGAAGATTGGCTACTAGACTATGACAGTGGAAGTTGATAGAATGAGTCTCTATATTTTGAGTATATCTTACAAGCGATGAGGATTCATTGTATATGAGCTTAAGGGATGAAAGATAGAATACTAAGGAATGTTTGTTGATCTTAGCAAGTCGTAGAAGATATGATGACATCAGTTGTGGCATATATTCTAGAGGAGACCTATCTGGGGCTGACTTTGGATTTGAAGCGTGTATTATGGATTGCGAGCATGAATTACAGATATTGGACCTTAATTATTGAAATATAATTATTGTATACTTGTTATAGATACCATGTGTATCTTAGAAAGGAGTTATGTAATTATTTGTATATTAGGAAAGCCTAATTGGCCAACCTGATCATTTATTTTGTAATAGGGTATATATGTAAGATCTTTTCTTTTGAAAAGATGAAAAAAATAATGAATGTGATGAAAAGAGGATTGTGGAAGCTATGAGCTTGTGTCTACTATATGTAGAGAAGAGGATATTGTAAGTACTTCATCAGAACTGATCAAGCAAAGAAAGTTTCTATCAGATAGTTAAAGGATTGTATATTTCCTTTCATACACTTGTGTTGCGAACAATGAGTTCTGAAGGTGGACATAACCTTCTTTGGGAAGTGAGCCTACTATTTTTCTTGACTCCTAATAGGGTATTTCCTCTAACAAGGACTATATACTATAATATTTCAAAAAAATTCTAATAGGGATAATCTTCTAACAAGGATACTATACTCTCAATACATCATAAGTGGGTGTTAATTCCCATTGGGTTTTTACCTTTAACAGGGTTTCCTAGACAACAAATATTGTGTTATTGTGTTAGCATTCATTGTGTTATCATTCTATTTGGTATTAATGCTATTCACAGTTTAAGGTTTAATAATATGTCATACAACCCATTCACCCCGCCCTCTTAGTTGTATTGGTCAACTGTTATTCCTAAAAATTGGTATCAAAGCTACTGGTACTTAGAGAGAAACCTTAACAACTTGAGGTGATCTTGGAGATGTCATTCTATAGGAAGGATAGTCCAAAATTTGATCTTGAAAAATTTGACAGTTGGAAGAACTAGATGCAAACTCATTTGCTATTATTGGGCATCGACTAATAGATGATTACAAAGAATGAGCTAACTATGAAGACTAAGAATGAATTAGACAAAGCTACTGATGAGGAAAATAAGACATTTTCTTATAATATGGTTGCAAGGGAAGAAATGATCAATGCACTCTCTTAAGGAGAATTTACTGAGGTGAAAGATTTGGATTCAACACACAAAATTTGGGTAAGATTAGAAGCATTGTATGAAGGAGATAAGTTTACTAAGTAAGAAAAATTACAAAACTAGAAAACAAGAATGGAGAAGTTACAAATGAAAGATAAAAATACTAGGGCTTATGTACAAAGAGTTACAGAGGTTGTGATTGGAATCAAAAATTCCAGAGGCACTTATGAAGAGTAAGAAGTCATTGCAAAGATCCTTAGATCATTGACACCTGTTTACAAGACCAAAGTTTAGGCTATAAAATAAATTATACCTTTCACTGCAAACTTTAGTAGAAAAATGTTGATTGCAAAGCTAACTACCTTTGAAGCTACAGAATTGGGAGATTCTTTACCTAAAGTTGAAACAACATTTAAAGCATCTACACATAAGAAGAAAATATCTAGAATTGCAAGCTCTAGTAGTGGTAATATAAAGGAAGATCTTTGTGAGTATGTTGATGAATGAGAATAGATACAAGAAGAAAGAAAGCTAGATGAACTAGTTCCCCTGATTGCTAGAAGAGAAAAGAGAGGTAAGGGAAAATTTGAAGGAAAGTTACCTTTGAAATATTTTTCATGCAATAAGATAGGTCACTTTGCATCTAGATGTCCTACAAGAGTTCCAAAGCACAAACCTAAATTTTTCAAGCCTAAGTATTCAAAAGAAAAGGAATGTTATTATGCTAGTGAATGTATTTATAATTATGATGATGATAATTGTGATTATGAGGAGATTGGATTTATTGTTATTAAAGATGAAAAACCAGTACATGAGGAAAAAGCTTTAGTATCACATGTTGATAAGAAATCTAAATAGGTTATAGCCAGTGGTTTCTCACATCATATGACTGGAGACAAAAACAAGTTTGTTAAACTAAACAAGTATGCTGGTGGTGTTGTAAGATTTAGAGACAATGTTCCTAAGCCTATCATAGGAGTAGGATCTATTTCTTTGGATGGAAGGTCTAATACTGACAATGTACTACTTTTTGATGAGCTTAAGGATAACTTGTTGAGTGTTGAATAGCTGATGGACAAAAGATATCAATTAAAGTTAATTGATGGAAATATTTAATGAGAAGTAAGACAGGAAACTTGATTGCAACTGGTACTAAAACTAGAGGTAATGTATTTGAGTTAAATACATCTGGAGCTTCTTGTTTTGTTGCGAAGATAGATGACAGTTGGTTATGGCCCAAAAGGTTTTTTCATGTCAATTTTGATAATACTGTGAAGGAAAGCTTGGCTAATGCAGTGAGAGACCTACCAAAAATTGTAAAACCATCTAACACTATGTGAAGAGAATGTGTTATGGGAAAGAAGACTAGAAGTAGTTATAAAAGTAAATCATATACAACAAAAGGAAAGTTGGATCTGGTACATACAGACTTATGTGGATCTACAAGGACAAGATCATACTATGGTGAAAGGTACTTTATACTTTTTGTTGATGACTTTTCTAGAATGATGTGGATCACTTACTTGAAAGAGAAATTAGAAGCATTTGACAAATTCAAGTTGTTCAAAGAAAAAGTAGAAAATGAATTAGGCTTAAAGATAAAATGTCTAAGATTAGACAGAGGTGGAGAGTTTACTTCATATCTATTCAATTCATATTGCAAAGAACATGGAATACAAAGACATACATCTTCTCCTAGGACTCCACAACAAAATGGGATAGCAGAGCGAAGAAACATAACAATATTGGGTGCTGCTAGGACAATGTTGCTAGAAGGAAATGTATCTCATATACATTGGAGAGAAGTTTTTGGGACAACAGTACACACATTGAACAAAATTCAAATTAGAGAAGGTACAAGTAAGACTCCTTATGAATTGTGATTTAATCATACTCCTACTGTAAAATATTTTAGAATATTTGGCAGTAAATGCTATATCAAAAGAGATGATGAAATAGGGAAATTTGATGCTAGAAGTGATCAATTTCTTGGTTATTCTACTAAAATAAAGGCTTACAAATGTTTTAACTTGAGATTAAGGAAGATGATTGAAAGTAACAATGTGAAGATAGATGAAAATTTTTAGATACAAGAGAGAATGTATGATTATTATCAAAATACAGAGATCAAAGAAGATGCTATTACAGAAGAAGAAGAACATGTTGAGATTGACTGCAAGAATAAGATTTGTGATGAGGACACAAATGAAGTTTCTAAGACTCTAAGGTATGTTAAGAAATACCATCCTAAAAAAAAAATGATTGGTAATGTAAATCAAGGTATGATGACTAGATCAAAGATAAGGGAAGAAATTTGTTTGATTTCTCAAGTTGAACCAAAGACTATTGATGAAGCTTGTAGAGATGAATTTTGGATCAAAGCTTTGAAGGAAGAGTTAGATTAGATAAAGAAAAATAACACTTGGGAATTGGTTCCTAGACTTAAAGAAAAAAATGTAATAGGAACTAAGTGGGTTTTTAGAAACAAAATGAATGAAGAAGGAATTGTTGTAAGAAACAAAGCAATATTGGTTTGCAAAGGCTATTCACAACAAGAATGCATAGATTTTGAAGAGACATTTTCTCATGTTGCTAGGTTGGAACCTGTGAGATTATTTCTAGATTATGATGCACATAAAGACTTCAAGGTATATTTGATGGATGTGAAATTTGCATTTTTAAATAAGGATCTTGAAAAGGAAGTATACATAGAACAACCTGATGGATTTTCTTTGACCAAAGATGAAGACATGGCATGCAAGTTGAAGAAGGCATTGTATGGAATGAAGCAACCTCCAAGGGCTTGGTATGAAAGGTTAGATAAGTAATTACTTCACCTTGGATTTAGAAAAGGTAATGCTGACAGTAACTTGTAATTAAGAACTAATGAAGATGAAATTCTTATAATAGAAGTTTGTGTTGATAATATTATCTTTGGAGGAAATGACGAAATGTGTAAGAAATTTTCTAAAGAGATAGAGAATGAATTTGAGATGTCCATGATAGGTGAAATGAAATTCTTTCTTGGATTGCAAATAAACCAGAGCAAGAATGGGATTTTTATTTCTCAAACTAAGTATCTTAAAGAAATGTTGATTTTTTTGGAATGGAAGACTGTAAACTAGTTGGTACACCCATGGTGACTGGTCATAAACTAACAAATATAGATGAGACAAAGAGTGTTTTTCAAATCAAGTATAGATCAATGATTGGAGGATTACAATATTTGACTCACTCTAGACCAGATATTGCTAATGTTGTTGGAATTGTGGCTAGATATCAGGCAGATCCTAAAGAAACACACATGGTTGTTGTAAAAAGGATATTTAGATACCTAAAAGGAACAATGGAATATGGATTATGGTATGTTAAAAATGATGATTTTGAACTACATGCTTATACTGATGTTGATTGGGCAAGGAATATTGATGACAGGAAGAGTACTAGTGGAGGTGCATTTTTCCTTGGGAAAAAGTTGGTTTCATGGTTAAGTAATGATGCAGTCAAGGATGGAGGATCTAATTAAGGACTGTCCAAACTTACAGCCAAACCATAACATAGCAGAATTACACACAATAACACTAGATTTGAAATAAAACAACTATCTTTATTCATCAACAACTGATTACATGCAATGTGCTAGGTTGTAGGCCTTCCCGGTTATGACCAATTACAAAGCAAGATCATTTCTACAAGATCACGTAGGATCTAATACATATCTTAGCTAGTCTAGGTTTGTAACATGACATGATGCTGGTAGGTACTCCAAGAAAGATCTAAACTTGTGCACACAGGCCACCAAGCAATCTTCTTGTTCCTAAGCTCGCAAGCTACTAACTCTGCTATATTTATAGATCCAACTCTAGATCTCTCATCCAACTCCTACTGATCTCCCCCCCAAAAAAATACCCAAACATATACTTAAATACTAATTCCTAGCCACAAGTCAACTTCCAAAGTATACAAATATTAAATGAAAAACATGGTCGGCTCTCAAATAGCCTAAAAATAATTAAATTATCCATGTCAGCCCTTCAGATCCACATAGGAGAATGCAAAATGCTAGATCTAGGTCCCCACACATCCAACGGTCAATCCACAATATGAGGAATGTGACCCAAATTAAATGCATCAGTCAGCCAAGTTGATTCATCCACATAACCAAGTCGATCTGCAAGAACACTGAGACCCATCAGTAACCAAACACCAAGCAATAGAGAAATAATCAAGCACTAGTGAACCAACCATGCCAAGCATCTTGGAGCAATGTAGTCATCACCGAGCACTAGGAGAAATTGACACCTTCAGTTACCAAACATTCTTTAGAGACTGAGCACCTCGGTAAAAACAGAAACTAAGCAACCAAACTCCAAAAACTAGCAAATACTTCACCAACTAAGATCAAAACTTATAATCTACCTTTCAAAACAAAGATATTTTTGGTTGATACAAGATTGCCAAGAATCCTAGGATGCTCCTGAATCAGACACCCTAGGTAAAGAATATTTTCTCATAAGGAAATCAGGAATGCCTTAAGGGAATCAGAATAGGTATTCCATATCTATTCTTAACCCATATCTCTTCTTGTCCTTCATCCCAAGTTGTCTTCACTTCATCCATTATCCCTTGCAAAAAGTTTTCCTGCTTCCCACTTCTCTTATTTTCTTTGTCTGCAACTGATAACAATTGACTCTGACCATCCCTTCCATTGCCGATCACATCAGTACCTCGGTAAATACCATCCTCTTCAGACTCCTCAATCAAATTGACATTATCCACATCTCTCTGTGTCACAAATGTCATTATCTGCTATACTATTTCTGTCAAAAAGACCATTTGCCTCTTAATCTCAACAAACTCTTCAGATATATCATTCTTCTTCTCTTTCAAACTAAGCTTTGTAGGAATAGGTTCATCAATCCTCTTCTCTTGAGGTTTGTCACAAGGACAACACCTAATAAATCCACATCCCTTAGCCCCTGTCTCCTATAAAGGTAATAGCTTATGCCTAGATCCTTCATGCCTAACCACATAAGTTTTTGCGTGACCATCAAACAAAACATTTCTGTCAAATTGCTAAGGTCTCCCGAGCAACAGATGAAAAGCATCCATAGGCAATATATCACACAATATTTCATCATGATAAGATCCAATCTAAAAATTAACCAAGCATTGTTCTTCAATCCTAACCTTAGACACATCTTGTATCCAACTAATTTGATAAGGGTTAGGACATTTCTTTCTTTCCAAATTCAATTTACTAGCCATCTCTTCTGAAACAAAGTTCTCAGAACTACCACCATCAACTATAACATTACATGCCTTATCCTTGCACTTACATCTGGTTTTGAACAAATTTCTTCTTTGCACTGGTTCCTGGACACATGTAGCCAACCTCCTAGTGATAAGAAATTCACCCTTCTCTGCAACATTCTCAATGTCTTCTTCAGCAGTCAATGCAACTCTTTTCTTAGGACATTGAAAAATTCTATGACCTGCTTCACCACATTGATAACAAGTACTAGTGAACTCATTTTTCCACCTTCCTCTCTGTCTAGTATTGAAATTCTTAGTGACTTAACCACTGCCAGATCCTACATCAGTATTCTTAGGATTCTCTACCACATTACTTTCAACAACTATTTCACCAGTCTTACCACCTTGGTTTCTATTGTTTTGTCTTCCTTCAAACTTCTTATTCATCTTATCTTCAATATTTAATGCTATCTTATAAGCATCTCCTATTGTTGTCATCCGAATAGTAAGTAACTCTTCTTGAATAATAGGTCTCAAACCATAAACATACCTAGCAACCTTCTCTTTATTAGCTTCAGAATGACCAGTCCTAATCAGGATTCTGTAAAACTCCTTGGTATACTCCTACACTAATTTGTTAGTCTGCTTCAAGGCTTGCATCTTCTTAAACATGTCTAACTCATAATCCACCAGAATGAATTGCTTCTTCAACTTGTCAACCATTCAGTTCCATTTAGTGATCTTTTCCTTTCCTCTCCTACTTCTTTCCAACTAAACTTCCCTCCACCAAATATTTGCTTGAACCTTCAACTTAGTCTTTGAAAATCTAACTCTATCAGGATCTTCTATCTCTTCATAATCAAAGTACTCATCTATTTCATTAATCCAATCAATCAACTCTTCTAGCCTAAGGCTTCCAAAAAATGCAAAAACTTCAATCTTAGGTCTTTTTCCAATTTTAGACATATCCTTCAGGATTCTATTCTCTTCAGGATCTCTAGATTCTTCTACAACTTCTTCAAAATGATCTTCTTCCTCAGATTCATCATCACTATCTTCTTTCGGTGTAGTCTTCTTCTTTCTCAATTACTCTTGTAGATCTTGCACTTGTTTCTACAAAGCTCTAAAATTATCAAGACTTAATTCTCCAGTAGCTTCCTCCTCTGAGATCTCATGAGCTCTCCTCAAAGGCATCTTCAATCCAAGATCCTAGTGCAAACTACCTCTCCTTTGGTGATCTGTCCACACATTCAATATCAACTCACTCTGATACCACCTAATGCAGTCAAGGATGGAGGATCCAATTAAGGACTGTCCAAACTTACAGCCAAACCACAACACAATGGAATTACACACAATAACACCAAATTTGAAATGAAACAAGTATCTTTATTCATCAACAACTGATTACATGCAATTTTTCAGGCTATAAGGCCTTCCCGATTACGGCCAATTACAAAGCAAGAATAGTTCTACAAGATCATGCATGATCCAATACATCTCTCAGCTAGTCTAGGTCTGTAACATGACATGACGCTAGTAGGTACTCCAAGAAAGATCTAAACTTGTGCACACAGACCACCAAGCAATCTTCTTGTTCCTAAGCTTGCAAGCTACTAACTCTGCTATATTTCTAGATCCAACTCCATATCTCTCATCCAACTCCCACTGATCTCCCCCCAAACAACTACCCAAACATCTACTTAAATACTAATTCCCAGCCACAAGTCGGCTTCCAAAGTATACAAATATTAAATGTAAAACATGGTTGGCTCTCAAATAGCCTAACAATAATTAAATTATCCATGTCGGCCCTTCAGATCCACATAGGAGAATGCAACATGCCAGATCTAGGTGCCCACACATCTAATGGTCAGTCCAAAACATGAGGAATGCAACCCAAATTAAATGCATCAGTAGGCCAAGCCGATTCATCCACATAACCAAGTTAGTCTACAAGAACACCGAGTGCCAGTGACCTGTCGGTAACCAAACACTGAGCAAAAATGAAATAATCGAGCGCCAGTGAATCGACCATGCCAAGCATTACCAAGAAACACAGTCATTGCCAAGTGCTAGGAGAAACTGACACCTTCAGTTACCAAACATTCTTCAGAGACCGAGCACCCTGGTAAACACAAAAATCGAGCAACCAAACTCCAAAACTGAGCAAATACTTCACCAACTAAGATCAAAACTACTAATCTTCCTTTCAAAACAAACATATTTTTGGTTGATACAGGATTGCCAAGAATCCTAGGATGCGCCTGCATCAAGTAAAAATCAAGATTGTATAGCTAAATCTACTGTCGAATCTAAGTATGTTGATATTGTTATTACCTGCACTCAAATTGTTTGGATGAAACAATTGCTGAAAGATATTAGAATAACTTTTGTTGAACTAGTGGTTATCCATTGTGATAACACCAGTACAGTAAATATGTCAAAGAATCCTGTGATGTATTCTAAAACCAAGCATATTTCTATTAAGTATCACTTCTTGAGAGACAAGGTTGTAGAGAAAGAAATAAGGTTGGAATACATTAGCACTAAAGAACATATAACAAACATCTTTATAAAGCCATTGTAGGGATGCATCAGTCCAGAGGTTTTCAAAGCCTTATCATGTTCTGGACACTATGTATGGATCTACTCCTCAAGGGGAGTGATTGTTGAAGTCCTACAAAATATATTTGGGTGATTCAGTACCTGATTGATGAAGATAATTGATGACTTATGTCACCCTTTTCCATTGCTGTCAAAGGGGGAAAGAGACTATGTGAAAATCCTTACTATAAGGAGAGATTCTATGAAGAAAATTTCACTGTTTGAGATTATGTTGAGGATACTGAGATAATACTTTTTGGTTGATGGATTTTCCCATATGCTGCCATCAATTCCAAAGGGGGAGATTTTTGGATATTGCTAATGCATTGCGGAGATTGTTGGATGTTTTTGATGTATTTAATATGTTTAATCACTACATTATCCTGATTGAGTGATATTGGAATTTCTGCTGTTGTTATTCGTGTTTTGTCACTGATGGCAACATATGTTTCTATAGAACAACAATGTTATACTATCAAGTTCTTGAGAGATTGTACATCCATTTTGAGATCAATTGCTATCATTATTTTCTAGTTTTTGCATTCATAGCTAGTTTTTCATTTTCATTGATATCAAGTTTTTAGATCAATTTCATGTAGTTTTTTTTTATTGCATAGAAAATCACAAAAACATAGATTAATCTTGCATTCATCTCAATAGATTTTTGCATTCAAATCCTTCATTTAGGCGTTGCATTTTCACTGATCTCATTCATTTTTTAGAATACCATACTCACGTCTTCTAGAAGGTAGTAAATCACCTGATTGATGATATATTCGTTCATTTCTTATTTTCTTATCATTGATCTATAAGGTTTTACTGATGTGTTGTATCTTCTAAATAGGTACAATTTTCACACACACATTTTTGGTGCCCACCGTGGGGCCCGATATCAGGTTTCCATTTCATATTTCATCAATTTTTTGATAAATTTTTATCAAGTACGCTAGTTTGCAAATTATTGTTTGGGAAGTCAATGTTTTTCATACAACATACGACACTCCTGAAGTGTCGTACTAGCTCACATACATTTTTGTATCAGAGGTGAATTGTCATATGGGTTAAGGTATATTGTCTTATGACATTTCATACTAGAATTTCAATTGTTGTATGGGTTTTGCAGTCAGTTTTTAAGGTTTTTCCCTAAAATTTGATTAATGCTAATCCTGATCTCAGCTATTTTCTGGTGCGTAATTTTTTTTAGACAACCTAGCACTTCTTGCTGGACGTAAGACAAATATTTGAACATTGAAACCTATCTTTTTGGCCTATTCTTGTCTTGTCTTCTAAGCCCTTGTTTGCAGGAAATACTTTCAAAAATTGCTGGCCAACGAAAGCTCACTTATCAAAAATTTCTAACTTGTGGTTTTGCAGGTTGCCAAAATCTTCATTGAGCAAATATTGTGTTTGGTTAATCTCTTATTCATAGGCACATAGATAATTAGTTACATGCATCATATTACATGTGGTAGATATTGAGGGGATTATGCTCTTCTCTTTTTAGAGAATTAGAAACCCAGAAGGTATCTCCCCCTTGGAAATGTATGTACTATCTTTGGATTAATTCTACTTGGTGTGCCTTGGATAGGGAAAAGGAAAAGGTTAGGTGATTATGCTCCTCTCTTTCAGAGAATCAGAAACTAGATCCTATGGTCCCCAACCTCACATTTCATTTAATCCTCTAGAGGGCCTTCAAGCTGAGGTAAAAATCTCCCAGGAATGACCCAAGTGGGGACAAATCTTAAGCTGACTCTTCCACCCCAATATAAGATTTGACGCTTCCTTGAGGTTAAAGCCTCAGAAGACTTAATTGCACTTGTTGCTTAGATTTATTCCATGAACATCGTCAGATTTTGTGTAGAGCGGAGCTGCTTCAATCTTGCTTTCAAGGCTACACGGGTTTGAGTAATCATAGGGTTCAACCTCAGTCCTGCTTGCGGGACTATTGAAGATAGTTGTGAATGGATGCATTGATTAATAGCCTAAGCTAGTTTTCTACTTATCTACCTCCAAAGGAGTTGTAGTACTTGTGCAAGGTGAATAGTAATCACCCCAAGGAACTCATCATATTGAGCCCTCCTTGACATTTGAACTTGGCTAATATGGGCTCCAACATCTATTGCATGTTGTTGGATCACCATATTCTAAGGAGTCATTGAGTGTGTTCCTAAGTCAATGAGAAAGTAATACATCTCTTCTCCTAGTTAGGTTAAGATAGGTGTGTTTGATTCTTTGAGTCAGTTCCCACGTGTTTTCTATGATTGTGAGCCTATTGCTATGTTAAACATCCTTAGACAATCCAAAACACAGATCTTGAAAACTGGATAGAAAAATTGAAAAAACCAACTAAGACCAAAAACACCAAAATCCCAAAAAATTGAAGAAAAATCCTTTTCTAGTGTAAATTGTCATCCTACCCTGTCAATTGTCATATGGAAATTTCTTAGTTTTACTAAGTATCATATCAGAACCCCCAAAGTGTTGTACGGGAAGCTACCCAGTGTCATATGAGAGTTGTCAAAAATCCCAAGAAAAAATTAATCCCTAGTATCAATTGTCATACGAGCTTCTAGATTGTCATGCCAGGCCCTTTTCCATGTTGTACGAGCCTGTATACTATCATACAAAATTTTGCACAAATTGCCAAGAATACCCTAATTTTGACAAAAATCCAATCAACCTTCAGCTTTTGTCAAAAAATCCATTGTTTTAGGAATAGAGAAAAGAAATAGCGATGCATCTCATTTTCTCAAAGTGATCTAATTTGCTTGATTTGTCATCCTGTTGATTAATTTGGAACACGTATCATCTAGTGTCAAAAACCTTGTCAAAACAACCTTGATATATTAGAGGCTAAGTGTCATGAATTCGTGTCCACCATCTTTTGGGCGTCTACCCATACATCTCGGGAACATTATCCTTCACTTACATCCAATCTACCTTTTCATCAAAGATCCAATCCAATCTTGACAAGGTTGCGTCACTTGATTATTCCTAAATTAGATTATCATTTAGTTGTCTTATCTTGCTCCAAGATTCACCTAAAGGTTAATGGTGGAAACTAGAGGCTCTTCATACAGAAAATGAAGAGAAGATCCAAAGAGATCACCTTCATCTTCTCTTATTGTTAGGTCTCTTCATCAACCATATGATTTAGATCTTTAGGAAGAAGATGGACTAGGCAATTTACGCTTAAAAGGAGGTCACACAACTCCTCCTTAATCTACACAAGATCTCAATCAACATGCTACTATGTCGCAAAGAGTAGCTAGCCATGGTTCACAAGGCCACGAATCTGATGAGGGTAGGGCTCAGGAGCCCACACCTTCTGAAATTGCACAATACCGAGACGCTGATCTCTTCAAGAAACTCATGAAGCATTTCCTATGAGAGGATACAAAGACATACTTCCTTGAATTATCCCAACAAGGGACTAAACTTCCTCGCAACTTTAATGTTGAAGATATCATAACACAAGAGGAAGAGACCCCTATCACAACCATGATGAAACAGATGCATGCTATGCAAGTAAAACTTAACAAACTAGAAAAAGATAAAGAGCGCAAAGAATTTTCTATGGATGCCCTATTTCAATTTCCATTTGATTGAAGCATGTATATGCCACCATTCCTGAAAGGAGTGGAACTACCAAAGTATGACAAAAATTTAGATCCTCAAGATCGCGTCAGAGAATTTTTCACTCTATTCATGGATTTCATGCATGAACCAACATACTTAAGGCATCTCTTTCCATGATCTTTGGGAGGGGAATCCATCAACTGGTTCTCCAAAATACCTCCAACAATCAAAACTTTTGAGGAATTAATCAAGTTATTCTATCAGTAATACTCCTACAACATACAACATCTAGTTACAATGATATATATCTACAACTTGAAATAGAAATCAAGAGAACCATTCTTGACTTTCCTCAAATGTTGGAGGAAGAAGTTCTCTCTTTATGCTTGAAATTTTTTGGAAAATGAGAAACTAGAAATCTTCATCAATAATCTAATCCCGAAAATCAACTATCATCTTCATATGAAAAATCATACCTCATTTGACAAAATGGTGGATAGTGCCATGAAAATAGAGGACGTAGTTATTTGCAAGGGAGATATCTCACTTCAAAAAGAGAACAAGTATGATTCAGGTTCCAGTTCCAAAAAATAAAGATAAAGTTAAATTCTGGAATAAAAACAAAAATGTTGTCATAGATGGTGTTGTTGATCAGATCAATGCTCCACCCAAAGCACCAACATTTAACCTCACAATTGGCACTCAAGCCATAAAAGCCTCTGAGAAGAAGACAACTGAGCTTCCTAAAAAGTCAAATGAATATAAACCAACGGTTACAAAACCAAAATGTGAGTTCACTCCTTTGAGTGAGTCCTTGGAATCTGCCATGAGAACTTTTTGGCAAATAACATCATCACATTGCTTGAGATAAAACCATATGACCCAGAAGTCAAACCTAGGTGGTGGAAGGAGACCGATTTCTGAGATTTTCATCAAAATAAGGGTCATAAACCAACAATTGCATGCACCTAAAACATCTTATTCAAGACAAAATTGATGTTGGAGAAATTGTGATTAACAACTATAAATCCAATAATGATCATACAACATTCACAAAACCTTTTCCGAAACACAATTAGGGAGAATCATCATCTTCCAAACCAAACATGGGTGTTAAGGTCAATTACACATACTCCAAAAAAAATGATGTCATCAACATGGTAGAACCATGTGCATCTCAACACTGTAATGTCATCACCATTGTCAGGAAGGACAAAGAAAATAGATTGGCTAATGCAGTCACTCGATCTCAAGCTCAAGTAACTCTTCCAAGACCAAACTTGGGTTCATCAAACACCCTAAAAGTACCATTCAATCCTACATCTACAACTAAATAGAGGATGACATCTAAATCTTCTAATTCAAAAGAGTCCAAAACAATGTCTTACAACATTATCTAATAATTGCAACACACTAATCCCAAGATCTCTATATTTGAGTTGCTTCAAATTTCTCTTGCTCATCGAGCTATCCTAGACAAAGCTCTCATCAGTTCTAATGCTCCAAAAAATCTTGATCTTGATCGATTCCAAAACATGGTGGGTCATTTGACTTCTCCTCAATACATTTCCTTTTCAGAGGAAGATGACAATTAACTGAGTCACCCTTATAACCAGTCATTGCATATTGAAGTCCTGATTCAAAACTATCATGTCAAGCATGTTTTGATAGATGGGGGAGCTAGTCTAAACATTTGTTCATATAAATTGGTTACAAAATTGGGATTTTTAGAAGATGCTATTGATCCTAAAAATAAAATAATCATAAAGGCATATGATGAGCAAGAAAGGTCTTCCAAAGGAGTCATCATGTTACCTATCAAAACATGACCTGTCATCAGAAATATCATTTGTTAAGTATTGGACCTCCTGCTAGCCTATAAAATCCTCATAGGAAGGCCCTAGATTCGCAAGATGAAAGCTATCCCATCAACATATCATCAATGTGCTAAGTTTCCCTATGATGGATTAGAGGTCACAATACTAGCAGACATGTCAGCATCTTGCAATGCTTTAAAGGAAAGTGTTGACAAGCTTGTCCCACACAAAAAAGAGTCTTCTAACAAACAAAGTGACATAGCATCCACATCCAAAATTGAAGACATAGCTAAGGAAGTCAAAATAAAAGATACATGTTATGGGTTACCTTCAAAGAAAATGAAACCTACAACTAAAAAACCACAAGTTATCTTTGATGGGAGTTTCATCATGGAACAAGTGTCCAAACAAGAATCAGACAAGGAAGAAGATGTACTAGCATGACTATATAAAGATAAATCTCAGTCACAAATAGTTCAAAAATGTGATTCCAAATCCCTTAAGGTTCTTTCAAAATCATATGGTCCAAGACACAAGCTGATTTCCAAAATGGGATATACTGGAAAAGGACCTCTAGGGACAAGAGGAAAAGGCATCATAAAACCCATTGAACATTGTGGGAGGACAAAAAAAGATACTACAGACATAGAATACCAGAAGAAACCTTTCCATCTCAATGGAAACTCTACTCATGTCATAGAACCTATAGAACTAGTAATGGATATTCAACAAGAGGAAGAAAATCATTCAGGCAGTGATGATTTAGACACAACATATGTTTTCCCTTATGAGCATATACCTTAGCACATATTAGACCTTAATGATGAAAATAAATCTAAGGAACAAGTCAATGTGGTAGATACACAAGAAACTACTACTACAAAAGAATAGATTGGTCCAGAAGAAGGAGAGACATCCCTCACCATAGCTGAACATTTGGGACACTCTAGTGATTTTGAGACAAATTCTCATGAATATGAATTCTGTTTAGACTTTGAAGGTAACCCTTCTTGGGAGATTCATCCTGATTTCACACATATTATTGACTTTTCCAGAGATCCTAATGAAGAATCTAATGAATATGAACATGGAGTCATTCCAAAACCATAAGAAGAGGAGATTATAATAAAAAACATATTGATGTTATTCACCAATATGCACCTACAATTGATGTGAGTCTAGAACTACATGATAGACCTCATGAAACTGAATCACTTATTACTAATGCAAGATCCAATTATGATGTTGATACGCTTAATAGACTAATTTTTTTGAGTAGTCATATCACCTTAGAATTCAAGAATCAAATTAGAACCAATGATGACAACACTATGTGTGTAAACACTATCAGAAATCCCTTCCCTCCCCTTACTATCAAACATCCCGAGCTTATTGACCAAACATCCACAAATCCAAGCCAAGATATCCATACTTTTTGAATAGACTATGCTTTAGCATGTTACCTGAATGTGGTTGAACCTATGACAACTTCCATCAGTGAACCTAGCATTAACATGATAGAGTTGAATATCAAGTATCTTAGTCAAAAAAAGAAAAGAAAAAAGAAAAATAGTTCTGAGGGTGAAAACCACTATGTGGCAGTCTTAGAGCTGAAAATAGTAAAAATAAATGATGTATCCAAGGGTGAAAACCTCTCCGAAGCACCCAAGGATGAGATATTTGATGTCCTTCTAAGTTATTTATAGGATAGAATGCCAGTTTTGATAGAACTAACTCAATCTATCAATTTGGCTATAGTGGAGGAATCCCAGATGATTCATGTTGCACAATCTCTATCAGAAGAGGAGAAACATGCATTTACAGAATTTTTAACAGAGAAAAAGATAAACTTTTCTTGGAAATATTCAAACATGCCAGGGTTGGATCCTAATCTGATCATGCATCATCTTTCTATAGCTCTAGGAGTTGAACCAATCAAACAAAAGTTGTAGAAAATGCATCCTCATGTTTCACTTCTTGTCAAAGCTGAATTAGAAAAAGTACTCAAGGCAGGATTCATCCGAGTAATAGACTATGCTAAATGGATATCAAACATTGTTCTAGTGTGAAAACCAAATAATTTTATGAGTATGCATAGATTTTAGAGATGTAAACAAAGCATGCCCAAAGGATGACTTTCCACTACCAAACATCAATATGATAGTGGATATGACTACAGGATTTGAAATGTACTCTCTAATGGATGACTTTTATGGATACAACCAAATAAAGATAGCTCTAGAAGATCAAGAGAAGACAACTTTTACTTATGCATGGGGTACTTTCTACTGAAACATAATTCCATTTGGTCTTAAGAATGTTGGTGCTACTTATCAAAGAGCCATGACATCTATCTTTCATGATATGATGCATAAAAATATGGAGGACTATGTAGACGACACACTAGCTAAATTAATGAAAAAAATTGAACATCTAGCTGACTTGGGTACAATACTAGATAGAATGGAAAAATTTAGTCTCAGGCTAAATCCTAAGAAATGTGCCTTTGGTGTCACTTCAGGAAAGCTCCCAAGGTACATTGTTTCAAAGAAAGGTATCGAAGTAGATCCAACAAAAGTAAAAGCAATCATGGAGATGTAGCCTCCTAAAACAATCGGTCAAATGCGTACTCTACAAGGAAGGGTATAATCCATCAGATGCTTCATCTCTCAGTTAGTTGATATATCACAACCTTTTACTAAAACATTGCATAAAGGTATGACCTAAAAATGGAGCGAGGAATGTGAAAATGATGTAAGGGCATCCAAGGTGAAGACTGGGGCATTCTTTGTCCTCGGTGAAACTGCATGGGGTGTTTGTATTTGGCCTTGTTACTTGGTTGTAGCCTTGACTGATGGCCTTGATCAATGAAGGAAGGTTGGTCACTGAAGGAACTCAGTAGTCTCTAGCACTCGGTGAAGGTGTTACTCGGTCATGCTTGCGGTGTTCAGTCAACACTGGTGCTTGGTGATGCCTGGCATGCTTGGTTAATTCATTGTTGCTTAGTAGTTCTGGTTTACCGATTGGAGTTCTATGTGATTTGTTGGGCTGACTTGGTTCATTTATTGTTGGTAGCTATTGTTTCAGGCTGACATACTGAATTAAATGTTTGTATACAATTGTAAGTCAACTTATATGGCATTTAATTATTTTTTGGGGGGCGTTAATGGTTTTATCCAGCTGACTTGTGGCTGATGACTAGTATTTATAGGATGTTTGGGTAGATGTTTAGGAGGATGAGAAGGAGAAGGTAGAATTTCATAACTTGAAGGCTTAGAAAATCAGATCTAAGGTTCTAAAAGCTTAAGTTGGTGAAGTTGTGGAAAAGATCTTGCATGATCTTGTAGATCAGATTGTTATCTAATAATTGTTTGTAGCAGAGCTAGTGGTTTGCACACTTGGAGACAAGGAGATTGCTTGCAGGCCTACGAGCTCAAGTTTAGATCTGCCTTAGAGTTTCCATAAGCTTCTGATTGTCTTCAAAACTGAACTAGCTAAGATTTTATTGGATCTATTTGTGGATCTTGTAGAATTATTTCTATTTGTAACTGGCCCTAACCCGGAAGGCCTTACAGCCGGGCATGTTAATGCAAATTACTTGAAACAATTGTTGTGTTGAGTATTCCACTGTGTAATTTTTTTGGCTGCAAGGTTTGGACTTTCCTTAATTGGATCCACCATCCTTAACTACATCAGGTGGTATTAGAGTGAAGGTTGTTCCTGTTGAAGCTAATAGTTGATCTTGTGGAGCGAAGGTTGACCTAGCAAGTCTGATCTTGTGAAGTTGATCCTGTTGGATCAAAGATTGTGCACAATCTGGATTATAGATCCAGAGCACTGAACTTGTGGATCTTGCCCTAGTTGTTTGTTCAAGGTGGCAGGTTGAGATCTGACTTGTACATAACTTGGAGATTGCCACAAGGTGGTCAGTGAGGGTTTGTTGCAGAGGGTTTTTGCATATCTTTAAGGATGCCTTCAAGAAGATTGGACCCTAGAGCTATTGTAGATCTTTGTGATGTTGTGGAATCAAAGATTTTTGATAAAGTTAGATCAGATGTCAGATCTGAGATAGAATTGATGAAGAATGACATGGTCACCAAGATCATGAGAGCTATTGTTGGTGTACCTCAGAATGTTGGTACTGAAGATGGCTATGAAGAGGCCGCTAAAGAATTTGAAACTACTAGATCTAGTGGTGATGATCAGAGGAACATATCTAGTGAAGACAAAACTTCTTGGTTGCATAGATCTGGAGCTCAGTTTAGTAGCACTTACCGAATAGAAGTCTCTACTTTCTCTGGTACTTTGAAGCCTGACAATCTGATTGATTGGATTGGTGAACTTGAAGATTTCTTTGAGCTAGAAGAAATTGAAGATCCTCTTCAGGTAAGATTAGCACAAACAAAGTTGAAAGGACATGTTTCTCTTTGGTGGAAAGAACTACAAAGAGATAGAGAAGATGAAGGTGAAACAAAGATCAATCGGTGGAGGTTGATGGTGACTAAGTTGAAAGCTAAGTTCATACCTTCTGACTATGAGCTTGACTTGTTTAAGGAGTTGCAAAATCTGAAACAGAAGGATTTTTTTGTTGAAGATTATACTAAGGAGTTCTAAAAACTTACTATTCATTCTGGACACCAAGAACTTGGTAAGGAAAAGGTAGCTCGGTATGTGAATGTTCTGAGATTCAATATTCAGGATGAGCTTGGTATGCTGAAGATTGATTCTATTGAAGATGCTTATCAGTATGCTCTGAAGGTAGAAGATAAGTTGAAGAGGAAACAACATAATAATCCCTGAGGGAAGGAGAAGATTGATCACTTGGTGAAGGATAAACCGACTTATGCAGAAGATGAACAAAAACCTGTGAAACCAAAGAAGAAGATAGGTAGAGTTATCTTTAAGTGTACTTGCTATAACTGTGGAGAGGAAGGACACCGTACTTTTGAGTGTACATAGAAGAAGGTTGACCAACGAACTATTGTGATGAATGAGAACATTTAGAATGAACCTGAATTAGAGAACTTGCTACTTCGACAAACATTGCTCGGTACAAAGGAGGAACCTTGTCAAAGGAGTAACTTGTTTAGAACCTAATGAAAGTCTGAAGATAAACTCTATGATGTTCTTGTTGATAGTGGTAGTACTAATAACCTTGTAGCTAAGGACCTAGTTTAGAAACTTGGGTTGAATAGAATGAAGCATCTGTGTCCTTATAGGATTGGCTGGTTACAAGATGTTCATGTTTTGGAAGTAAGAGAACAATGCTTCATTGCTATTCAGATTGGCCAGTACAAGGATCTTGTGTTATGTGACATTATGAAGATGAATAGTTGTGATATATTGCTTGGTAGACCTTGGCAATATGATTGCAAAGCTATGTATGACTGTGTCTGAAATGTGTTTACTATTGAGAATGATTACAGGAAGTTTTCCCTGATGCATTTGATGGATACAATGCTCGGTAGGAGAAGCCTGAGTATTGGTAGCCGAGTTGAGATTTTGGATCCAGAGAAAATGAAAGATCAGTTTGGAGAACCGACCTATATGTTGTCAAGAAAAGACTTGAAGAGATAGAGGAAACTGAAGTGGAAGAATTTGCAAGCAAAAAAGGTGGACTTATATGTGAAGAACCAGTTCAGGATTTACATGCTGAATCCTAGAAGATGTTCTTCTAAAATATGAACATCTTTTGGAACCTGGGGTGTCTAATGTAGTGGCATCCAAGGTGAAGACTGGGGCATTCTTTTTCCTCGGTGAAACTACATGGGGTGTTTGTATTTGGTCGGTGTTACTCGGTTGCAGCCTTGACCGACAACCTCGGTCATTGAAGGAAGCTCAGTCACTAAAGGAACTCGATAGTCTTTGCCACTTGGTGAAGGTGTTTCTTAGTCATGCCTATAGTGTTTGGTTGACACTGGTGCTCAGAGATGCTTGGCGTGCTCGGTTAATTCACTATTGCTTGGTAGTTCTGGTTTACCGATTGGAGTTCTATGTGATTTTTTGGGCCGACTTGGTGCATTTATTGTTGGTAGCTATTGTTTCAGGCTGACATACTGAATTAAATATTTGTATACAATTGTAAGCTGACTTATATGGCATTTAATTATTTTTTGGGGGGGAGTTAATGGTTTCATTTAGCTGACTTGTGGTTGATGACTAGTATTTATAGGATGTTTGGGTAGATGTTTAGGAGGATGAGTAGGAGAAGATAGAAGTTCATAACTTGAAGGCTTAGTGAATCAGATCTGAGGTTCTGAAAGCTGAAGTTGGCAAAGTTGTGGAAAAGATCTTGCATGATCTTGTAGATCAAATTGTTATCTGATAGTTGTTTGTAGCAGAGCTAGTGGTTTTCACACTTGGAGACAAGGAGATTGCTTGGAGGCCTACAAGCTCAAGTTTAGATCTACCTGAGAGTTTCCATCAGCTTCTAATTGTCTTCAGAACTGAACTAGCTAAGATTGTATCAGATCTATTTGTGGATCTTACATAATTATTTCTATTTGTAATTGGCCCTAACCTGGAAGGCCTTATAGTCGGGCATGTTAATGCAAATTAAATGAAACAATTATTGTGTTATCTATTGTGTTGAGTATTCCACTATGTAATTATGTTGACTACAAGGTTTGGACTGTCCTTAATTTTATCCACCATCCTTGACTGCATTAGAAAAGAATTTCAATCATATCAAGCAATACTTAGCAAATCCACCAATTCTCATGCCTCTTATTCAGGGAAATCCATTAATATTATATGTCTCTGCAACATATACATCACTGGGGGCATTATTGGTGCAACATGATGAGAATAAGCAGGAAATAGCTATATATTACATTGGTGGAACCTTAGTGGCTTATGAAAAGAATTATTCTATGATAGATAACACATGTCTAGCTGTCATCTTTGCTTCATAGAAACTGACACATTACATGAACAGACACGACATTTGAAATGAACTTGAATTGTCATACGTCACTCTACAAGTTGTCATACGACAACCCGTGAAGAAAAATTTAAAAACACGTAAAAGATTAAAAAAATCTTTAAAAACATTAAAACACGTGCTAAATTGAATTCAAGAAGTGATCCGAGGTCCACTTACCGGGTTTCCGTACTTCTGAGGCCGCTGAGACCGATGAGAATGCTCAAAACAATGAGAAGACACCGGGACCACCATTTTTTCTCTTCGAGGGCTCCACAAGGTTTCAAAAGTCAATGGTAAAAATATTTTGAAAATGACCGCTTTTCATCTTATATAGGTTTTGACCTAATTTTTCAAAGGGCTCCAATTTGCGTGAAAATAGTACCCCTAGCTAATTTTGACGTCCTGAATCCATTTTCAGGATCGAACTCAAAATCTAAGATTGTTTCACTACTAAAAAGTGCATTTTAAAATTTTGGACCCAAGACAACCAACTACTTGCATAATCGATCTTCACGACATTGCAGGAATCTAGAACTTGACCTATTTGATCATCTAACATCATATTTTCATAATTAAACCTCAGTCAACTATGGTCAACCCATGGTCAAACTTAGTCAACAAGGCCTCTAAACGATTCAAAACACATCCCTGAATGTACTATACAACCACTTCTACAATCAATCACGTTGCTTCATATCATTCACACTAGCTTTCTCGCCAGGTTTCGATTTTAATCCTGAAGGGGGCATGGTATTCTATATCATTAACCATTATCAAATCCATTCTTTTTTAAAATCTTCTTTAGAAATCAAGACAACAACTAAGTCTAATTGCTAACTCATCAAAGTCCTTGTCTCTTGGGGCATATCTATTAGGAATGGGAACATTGAGAGGGGGGGGGGGGGGTGAATCAATGTTCACTTAATTTTAATCTTTAGTTTACTTCTTAAACTTAACTTGAATGCTTAAGTACTAAAATGAACATCAACATAAATAAGATACATGAAATCAACACATAACACCAATGTGGTTATGGGGAAACCCAAATAGGTAAAAACCCTGGTGGGAATTGACACCCACTAATAATCTGTACTAGTGTTTTATGATCCTTGTTAAAAGATCCTTAACCCTGTTAGGAGTTACTTTACAATGTATTTAGTACAGCGACCTGGTCAAGGGTTGGACCCTGTTAGGAGTCTTTTACAATAACCCTATTAGGGGTGGGGACACATTGTCCTAGAGCTCACTTCTCAAGTGGTGAAGGCTACAACCTTCTGATCTCAGATACACACTATATCTGCTGGATGAACTGGCACTGTGACACTGCTTGTCTGATCAGTTCCTTTGATGCACTGATTCTTTGACCTCTTGAAAATCTCTAATACATCTTATCAACTCTTTCCACACTTATTCTCTACTTATTTCAACTCTATGACAACTCTCATACTTCATTACAACGGCGCATCTAATATTTATATGCGCATACAAAAAAATTAACTAGGTCGACCCTTTAACCGATTACATACAACGCTTCCAATTGAATTGGCTCAAGCGTGTTTACAAAAAAACATAATTATATGTCTAAAACCTAATTACAATAGGTGCATAGCCCTTACACAACAATAATATAACTGCTAACTAAAATACCAACAGTCGGCTACTTGTTCTGTTCTTCTCTGGTATTCATTGTTTGTGCAACTTGAACTCTCTGTATCTTCCTCATACTAAATCTTCTAATCATGCACTCTTATAATTAGCATGAATATGATCTTACCAAATTAAATCCTAGGGTGCATACCATAATTATATCGTATGCATGTGTGTTGATGCTCTGACCTTCGGGTACTCTGTGCACTGTCCAGTCTTCAACACTTAACTAATTTATGATCTTGTTATCATGAGCACTGACTCCAAAACATCATATGACTTTGTTTCCATAATGAAAACACTATATTAAGTCATATACACCAATATAGCCAACTTTCCAACAATCTCCTCCTTTGTCATTGATGGCAACAAAGGAATATGGCAAAGTTACTAACTGTCCCTTAATACAAAAAACACTTGATCATACTCTATCTTATATCTCCCTTATATCTTCTAATTATACACTTTGTTTGCATAGCTATAGCTCCATATTCTATACATACTCCCCCTTTGACATTAATGACAAAGGTGTTACAAAACTAAATCTCTACAAGTACTTACACTGAAAGTACATCCAGGTATGCAATCTATAAGTTTTGGATCTGTTTCTTCCAAAATGCAATCAATGCATTGATTGTTTGGAGATGGGCACATAATGCATAATGTAGCTTCTCCATCTTCTCCAAGTTTGAACTAGGACCTTGATCATTTTTCACCATGGTGGCATCAATCTCCTTGATATTTTGATTCAACACATCTAGGGAGGGTGCACGAGCATTTCTAAGCTGAGTCTGCCTAGCCCTTATTTTTGACATCTCTTTTTCTGCCTTCTCAATTTCGTCAATCTGTCCCTAATATACATTGTTACACATGTTTACATCAGTAGAGGGATCTTCTATTGACTACCTCACCTTTTCAATCATGGCCTCTTCTTCTTGAATCTTCTTGTATTGATCGGTTGTCAACTTATCTTTATTCATACAGTTAGTAATAATTTTTCTTCCTTTTGCTGCAAACTCTTTCAAAGTTGCTTGTCCAACTTTGAGTGAACTAAGGTCTAGTGAGAAGTTACTGACCAACTCATTTAGTCATTTCTTCATATACTTCTCCTCTGCAACTAATGATGCTGATTTTTCCAAGCTAGAGAAATTACTCTTGAACTATGAAATAATTTCACTTACATCATCAACAGAGTGTACCTTGGACACTTTCTTATCTGCTGGTAACAGGTTATTCAGGATACTTACTAATTCTACAAGGAGGGGATTCCTCATTACCTATTTCTCCTTGGCCTTCACCATAGCTGAGACACTGAACTTGATTAGTTCTTCTTCTCCCCATGAATCCAAACTAGTTGTTTCAGGTGTCAAAATTGGCAAAAATGATACAGAAGGAGTGATAGGAGTGCTATCGACTACTTCTAGATTTACTTTGCTTAGTATTTCAACTGATGGTTCATTTCCTTTTACCTCTTCTTCTCCTTTTTCTATCTCTTTCTCTTTTCTTTTTCTATCTCAGGTGAGTTACCACTGCATATTGTTTCAGCCTCTTGTGTGCTTACAAAGGCTTCTTAAAACTTATCCAAGTCCTTATCTGTTGCTTCCATTTCAATTTTAACATTATCAATAATATGGTGCTATCCTTTAGTGACTCTATCATGGGTGCAAACTTATCTTCCTCTGTATGTGTTTCAACTATAGGCACTGAGTCTTGAGGACCTATCAGAGGTATATTAGTGGGCTCTGCCACCTTGACTTCCTTTTTAGGAACTTGAGTTGTAGGTGCAGTAGGTGGGTACATGTGACTATTCACGAAAACCTTCTCAAATGCTTTCTCTATTTCCTTAGCAACCAATTCATAGTTCTTATCCATGATATTTAATGTTCTTGTCTTGGTTCTGAGGTGAGGTTTCACTAGATCTAGCAATAAGGTCTTCTCCTCTAAAGAACATACTGGTAAACTCTCATCTAAGATCTTCTCTCTTATTCTCATATCTTCCTCCATTGCTTGTCTCTTCAAGAAATCTAAAATGTTTCAAACACTGTCTGGAATCATAGTTTTCAATTCTAGCACTATCTTCTTAAACTTAAGCATGTGTTTGACAATCATGCCATGAATATTTGACTTATCTATTTCACTATACTTATCATAAAATATTCCTATTTGATCAATCCTTCCTTCATCAACAACCCTTTTACTCAAAACTTGAAGACTAGGTTTGAAACTTACCTCTGGAGGTGCCTGAGTGTTTCTTTTACTTCTTGTTGCTCACGGGGATGGATGACTAGTGCTGATCTCTTTCTTCCTCTTTTCTATTTTCTTATACTCTGGAGGAGTAGTAAGATCAATTGTTACTATGGGTGTAGGAGGGGCAACATCAGATTTACCCTTCTGATCATCTGATTTCTCAATTTTCACCTTCTTCATCTTTGGATCATCAAATTTTGTCTTTGTTGCAGCTGCGCTCTCTATTTCCAAAGAAATCTTCTCTTTCCTTGCTTTGTCTAGGTCTGATTGAGATACTCCATGAATTTTCAAAATCTCTGAAGTAACCTTGGCAACTTTTCTTTTTGTTGCGGCGCTATTCAATACAACATCTACTTCTCTTATTTTCTCTTCATAAGTCCCCCATCTAGGTTCATTGGGGTCCTTAGGTACTGACAATAGAACTTGAGCATAAGCCTCTAGAATAGGCTCTTCAACTTCATATCCAAGTGGATGAATCCACTTTGTCCTTGGTTCTACTGCTTCCATACAGGTTGTATCAGTTTCCACAATGAAACAAATTGTGTCCTTTTATTTCTCAATAATACTTTCTAGAATCCTATATCTCATCTGCATTTTGGCCCTAAATGCCTTCAATTCTAGAGTCATGTAGTCCTTTAGGGTACTTTCTATGGATACCTTAAATGATATCTGAGGCATAGTGGGAATAGATTTTTCTAGATAAAAATCAGACACCTTTCCAAGAATATGGAAGTACATATAGATTATTAAAGACCCAAACCTGAATATCTTGGTCTTGTCATGCTTGATGGCTCTTATATTATCTATTAGCTATGTGCGCAAGATTTCACAGAGATTAAACTATCATTTCTCTCTTACCAACCTTATTGCTGCTAGAATGGTGGCCGCTGACACACTATTTACTCTGCTAGTGTGCTGGAACCTGGATCCCAGTATCATGGACATCAATTTGATGTCTTTCTCCTCTATAGGCTCTATTGTCATTCCGCACCTATCACTTCTTAATTTTTAAGCTTGTTCTACAAGTTTTTTGACATCCTTTCCCACTGGAAGAATGATGCCTGTCCTTGAGAGTCCTATCATCTCATGAATTAGGTTTCATGTTATCCTAACCAGCACTTCACCTATCCAAAATAGGTCATCATGGATCTTGTTAAGTAGGAGCTTGATCCATTCTGACTCATAGAACTCATATGCCGTAGCATATTCCACTATAGGATGATTTTCCAATTGTGCATACTCATCCATGAAATTTTTATCAGGTTTCATCATTGTTTCTATGTGCACTCTTATACTATCCAAACCTACTAGTTCCTTCTTGCAATATATGTATGCCCTGATATCTTCCACATGCATAACACCCATGGGAGTGCAGGAGAATGCACCTTCTAGGTCATCTAGTGTGGATTTGAATAGATGCCTTTTAAACACACATCTCTTCTTCTCTGCCACATCAAATACAATGGGAGTAGCCATTAATTACATGTATATCACTTTCCAAATGATCTCAAAGATTTCTAAATTGACGCGATGGATTAGGGCTTCCACAACCGATCAAATGCACTTTTCTAAACACTGGTGAATCAATTTTCAATCCTTCACACTCAAATGCTAAGGCTCCTCTACTCTCTAATTGCTCTAAATGCAATGAGAGATCTAAAATATTTTGTGTACTTTAAAGTAAAAATTCTTCCATTAATGCTTGCCGCGTAAACCAGACTTCCATTGAAAATCTTCATCTTTTGTTCTGCTATCAATCAGGAAGTGCACTCTTACACACAACCTCTATTATTCTCCAAAAGGTTAAATCCAAAGGCGGATACTCTAAGGGTGAGTATATCGGCCGTGCAGGGGTCTAGAGCTAAATTATCCCCCCCTATGACCCCGAGGGTGATTCATCCAGATGTAGAGGGTGCATCCACTATGGATGCATCCAATACATTCTCATCAACCTTATCCTTCTTTGCCTCTGACCAAATCATGCTCACATCTTCTGAAGCTTTCACAAACTTGACTTCTCCTTCGGTATCCAGTATTGATTCTTCTGGCCTTTTAGGACTTTCCTAACTTTGCGTCCTTGATCTACAAAACTTTGAGATGTATCCAGCCTTATCACATGAGTGACAAATAATTGGAGGCCTTATATTCCTCGGCGCATTGACATGGGTTACCATTTTGCATTGTCTAGCTGAGTGGCCATTATAGTTACATATCTAACATGTAACATTTTGAGAACTTCTTACATTTGGCTGATTCTAATTTCTCTGATTATGCCAAGTCTTGTTCTTCTTACTTGTCTTACAATTCATAGCTCTATGACCAAATTTGTTTCATGAATAACAGTAACCATTGAAAGGTCTTACCTCTGTACAGTTCCTTGATTTATGTCCATTCTTGTTACATGCATAACAAGTTCGATCTAATGGCTTGAACTCATTCTTGGATGGTTCAACATGATCTTTAGTCTTAGTTCTAGTCTCCTTAGCATCTGTGGTGTCTTTTGGTGCTTTCATTCTTGCTTGCATGTTATCAATCTGGTTTTGTGCTTCATTGTATCCAATGTAGCTAGTATCTCCTTTGAGTCTTCTTGCATATAAATGAGATTCTATCAAATCAGAACCGATGTGCAATTTATCAATGTGGTTATTTGCCTCTTTCAATTCAGATTCCAAGCTTTCTTTGTTGTTCCTTAGCTCCAAGATTTCCATGTTTTCTTGCCTCAATTCCTCATTCAATTGAAGGTTCTCTTTGATCTGTCCATCACAGACTTCTTGATTGTTGCTTAGCTTATCATCCAATTCTTGAATTTGTTCTTTCAGGGATGAATTTTATTCATTCATCTTCTTGATCATTATGATTGCTTGAGCATCACTGATTTTTTCTTTCAGTTCTTCAATTTCTTTTTCAGATCTATCCAGGTCTTCAAGAGCAGCTTCAAGATTCCTTTTTAGATGTTTCTTTTCTTCGTTGTCCATGATCTCCTCAAGTGGTGAAACTTCTTTACTGAGGCCTAGAGCTCTGATACCAATTGTTAGGAATGGGAACACTAAGAGGGAGGGGGGAGGGGGTGAATCAGTGTTCACTTAATTTTAATCTTTAGTTTTTTTCTTAAACTTAACTTGAATGCTTAAGTACTAAAATGAACATCAACATAAATAAGAAACATGAACTTAACACATAACACCAATGTGGTTATGGGGAAACCCAAATAGGTAAAAACCCTAGTGGGAATTGACACCCACTAATAATCTATACTAGTGTTTTATGATCCTTGTTAGAAGATCCTTAACCCTGTTAGGAGTTTCTTTACAATGTATTTAGTACAGTGACCTGGTCAAGGGTCAGACCCTATTAGGAGTCTTTTAAAATAACCCTATTAGGGGTGGGGATACACTGTCCTAGAGCTCACTTCTCAAGTGGTGAAGGCTACAACCTTCTGATCTCAGATTCACACTATATCTGCTGGATGAACTGGCACTATGACACTACTTGTCTGATCAGTTCCTTTGATGTGCTGATGATTTGACCTCTTTCAAAGCTCTAATGCATCTTATCAACTCTTTGCACACTTCTACTCTACTTATTTCAACTCTATGACAACTCTCATAGTTCATTACAATGGCGCATCTAATATTTATATGCGCATACAAAACAATTAACTAGGTCGGCCATTTAACTGATTACATACAATGCTTCCAATTGAATTGGATCAAGCGTGTTTACAAAAAAACATAATTATATGTCTGCAACCTAATTATAATAGGCGCATAGCCCTTACACAATAATAATATAACCGCTAACCAAAATACCAACAGTCGGCTGCTTGTTCTGTTCTTCTCTGGTATTCACTGTTTGTGCAACTTGAACTCTCTGTATCTTTCTCATACTAAATCTTCTGATCATGTGCTCGTAGACTTAGCATGAATATGATATTACCAACTTAACTCCTAGGGTGCATACCATAATTCTATCGTATGCACATGCGTTGATGCTCTGACCTTTGGGTACTCTGTGCACTGTCCAGTCTTCAACACTTAACCAATTTTTGATCTTCTTATCATGAGCCCTGACTCCAAAACATCATATGACTTTGTTTCCATAATGAAAACACTATATTAAGTCATATACACTAGTATAGTCAACTTTCCAACAATATCAGATTCATCAAAATCCATATCAATCTGGTATTCTCTTAATCTTGTAAATTGTATCATCTCTTCGTAACTATCAGTTCAGTTGTGTTATTTCCTTGATTCTTCGTAACTGAAGGGTTTAGAGTTGGTATCCTTTTGATTCCTTTGGAAAAGCAGGTCTGGAGTCAAAATATTTGATTCCTCATAATCACAGGTTCAAAATCAGGTGTTTTATCACTTCTTTGTAATTACAAGTTCAAAGTTGTTATTGTTGACATCATCTCGATTGTTTAGTCAACCAGGACTTGAATCAACATCTTCAAATCTTCCAATCGATTTCTATCTCAAAATTGATCAATCAAACCAGGATCAATTTCTCCATCACATAACTGAGTTCGGATCTCAACAAACAGATTTATCTTTGAACCACTGCGCTTCACACAATAATTCAAAGAGGGGCAAAATGTAATACCACAAAAATGGGCTTCAGTTCCATTAACCTCCTACATCGACAAATCAATTGAAATCGACCCTAAAGTCCTAACCTAAGGCACATCTGCACATCAAATTATCAAAACCCCAATCGATCCTATTATAAATCTGCATCGGGGAATATTCCTAATTTATCCCGATTACATATTATTTGGTGATAAATGATATTATTTTATTTATCCTAAGTACAATTGATTGAATATGATAAATATTTAATTAATTGAACTTCATTTAGCTACTTAATCACTTTAATTAGATTTAATTAAATTATTCTTAATTAATATTGTTTATTTGACAATAAATCAAAACTCAAAAATAATCAATTGAATATTTATTTAATTGGTTAAAATTAAATTGTCAAATTTAATTATATAATTTTGGATAAAGTTGGATTAATAATTGATTAACCCATAAATCAGTTATTTTTAAATAAAATCAGTTAAGTTGAGAATAAAACACATGGAAATTAAATAAACTCACAATTATCTATGCAAAATTCAGAAAAATAGTTAAACTCAAAATCAACTCTTGGACTCATTGTGTTAGCTTTCTAAACTCAACATGTGATTGTGAGTTAAAAAGCATATTGGAGTGACCTCAACTTCCAATTATGAGTTAAAAAGATGATTTGCATGATTTTCACTAGATAACTATTTCTAATTTCTTGATTACTTGCCAATCAATTTGAGCTAATCAAGGAGTGATTTTTGTTTTTTCCACGAGTTCTCGAACTTGAATTTCTATAAAAATAGGCCTCAGTCCTTCACAATTACGATGTTCAATTTTGAGAACAACAACATTATACTATTGAGTTCTTGTGAGATTGTGCATCCATTTTGAGATGAATTTCTATCATTATTTTCTAGTTTTTGCATTCATAGCTAGTTTTTCATTTTAATTGATATCAAGCTTTTAGATCAATTTCATATAGTTGTTATTCTTATTGCATAGAAAATCACAAAAACATAGATTAATCTTGCATTCATTTCAATAGATATTTGCATTCAAATCCTTCATTTAGGCGTTGCATTGTCACTGATCTCAATCATTTCTGAGAATACCATACTCGCGTCTTCTAGAAGGCAGTAAATCGCATGATTGATGATATATTTGTTCATTGCTTATTTTCTTATCATTGATCTATAATGTTTTACAGATATGTTGTGTCTTCTGAATAGGTACAATTTTTACACACATAAGTGTTAAGGATATTATTAAATTTATAGTTGTGTTTTGTTTACATTTTTTATTTTTTTAGGGTTCATGTTATTAGTACGGTTAAGTTTAATGATATTATTAAGGTTACGGTTATGGTTAGGGTTAGTGCTCCTATTACGGTTAAGTTTAGTGTTATTGTTACACTTAAGGTTAGTGTTGTGATAATTAGTAGGTTATATGTTATAATTAGGGTTAATGCTAATGATATTATTAAGGTTATGGTTGTGTTTTGGTTAAATTTAAGATTTTTGTTAGGGTTCGTATTATTATTATGGTTAAGGTTACTGATATTGTTAAGGTTAAGGTTATTGTTAGGGTTAGTGCTCATATTACTGTTATGGTTAGTGCTATTGTTACACTTATAGTTAGTATTAGGGTGACTGTTAGGTTATATGGTTCAACTAGGGCTTGGGTTACATTTTAGATTTTTCTTAGCATTTGTGTTATTATTATGGTTAGGGTTACAATTAGGGTGTATTGATTATAAATATAAATAGTATCAAAAGTTTGATATAGAGTATTCGATAACACTCATTATGGTTATGGTGAAGGATTGCATCTAGGCTTAGTTAATATTAGTATTAAGGTTTAAGTTAAGTTGAAGTCTAGGGTTTGCATTAATCTTATTGGATATTGCTACATTGAGCATTATTATATGTTAGTAATGTGGTGTAGGTAATAGAGTTAGGGGCACAGTTTGAGTTAGTATTAGAGTATTCGATAATGCTTATTATGGTTATGGTGAAGGATTTCATGTAGCCTTAGTTAATATTAGTATTAAGGTTTAATTTAAGTTTAAGTTTAGGATATGTGTTAATCTTATTGGAATAATGGTTAGACTTATGATGTATATTAATGTTTAGATGCATATAAAATACTTGTCCGTAATGATGTAAGTAAATCACATAATCTCCAACAATGAAGATGGTATTGCGACATTTATTTGAGCAATGATCAAATAATATTCAACAATGAAGAGGGTACTGCGACCTTTATTTGAGGACACAATTAATGAAGATATTAAATTTAGAGAGTAGTAGACTTAGTATGATGAAATGTCAACCAAATGAATTTAACAATCATAAGAAATTTAAAATAATGAGGTAATCTTGTTAGATTGAGCATATGTAATTTTACTTGTCACTTAGCATGGAATATCATGTATGAATATGCACAATAAGATTAATAAGAGAATAATTTGCGATAATTCTCACATAATGTAGAACAATTAGTTCAATATTTTTTAATAGGAAGTTGGAAATACATCATTAGAGTACATCATTGATTTTCAAGACATCTAAGTCCAATTTCTTCTTCTTTTCTCTTTGAAAGTTGTTTCCCACTTTTCATTTTTTCACAGCGGTTAGATGTGAAGGGTGGCATTATTCTCAAGCCTTCGAGAGACTTTACATGAGATACAACCACAAATGCAATCCTACTCTTCTCTTGGACCTATATCAATTGTGACTTTTGAAAGAGTTATTCCTTGAGATTTGTGAATTGTCAACGTCCATGCCAACCTTAACGGTAATTGAATAGTCCTACCTCTCTTTAATGGTTCTATTGGTACTATTTTTGGATGGTGGTCATCATTTAGTATTAAAGAGTAATTATCAAATGAAATTGTGACATATGTTGGTGGTTCAGGTGGAGCAGTTTCAAGTTTGTAGACAATATTTCAGATATATCCCAATGTTCCATTGACAAGACTAACTTTTATCCATAGATTTATAGTCAACATTACCCTTGAATTATTATTGAATAATAACTCTATATCAAGTTCTTCAGTTGACCAATCTTAATTTGTATTACCATTCCTTGACTTAGTTTCAAGACTATGTGCAACATGATGCCTTAAAGAATACCACATCCTCATGTTATGGTTATTAACATTGTCATTTATAGAGAACAAATGCACTATCTTGTCAAATTCATTATTTCTTGTAGCATATAACCTTACACAAGTTCTCTTCATAAGAAAGTTTTGATCATCTATTTTTGGATTTGCATCTCTCATATTTGTAAGATGTTGATGAAATCTTTGATGCTAGATGTGTTCTCCATCTTACCTTAATACTTTATCTAGTGTAACCACTATCTTGAATTCCTTCCACAGTAACTTTTCCTACATGTTGCTATCATATAGTGATCTATCATTGACAGGAGGTAACTGCCCCACTTCACCAACCAAATTAATAGATATACCTGAAAGAAAGTTGGAAAATTTTAATTTTAGACCATCTAGTAATATCATATAATGATATTGTATATGAGTTATATTAATAAGTATTATACAACATTAATAGAATCATTAACAATAAGGGAAAGGTATACCTGCAAAGCTTATGTCAAAACTTTGTGGGAAGGCTTGTCTGAGTCAACAATCTATATTTTCAACAAGTTCTGAATAATGAAGCTCATTTCATCAACAAAATTTATTTGATATGTTCCATTTCTTCTTGAAAACTCATAAGTATTTTCCCTTCTAGCTGTGCAAAATATGTAATTGGTATTCACAATTTTGAATGAATTATAGAGGCTCCTATATTGAAATTTGAAACTCTAGTTGTTGCAAGTAATAGAAGCAGAGAAGGATTTGGCATTGCTTCCATTCGAAGAGATTGACTAATGGAACCAATTAGATAAGACTTTACCATTCCCGTTGTTCCTTGAATTATCATAAATAAAGGTATTTCCACCTGATTGCTATGGTAGTGTGTCATAATAATATCAATTTCCTTTTTTTTCTTCCAACTGAGATTTGTAAAGTTGATGCACTCTGGGATTCCATCATACATGAGACATCCATATTTTTTCATTTCAGCTATAAAATGAATTGCTCTGATTGTGTGCTCTTCACTTTGATATTCGCTACACCAATTTATATTTCTATCAATATATCTTCCTCCCATCATGTAAATTTTATAAACCGACATATATTAACCATGGTGTATCCTAGATATGATTTCCCACTCATGTTTTGTGGTATTTTCTTGAATATCTCCATTATCCTCTATTTCAGAATCACTGGAAGGTTCATTATTTTTTGCATGTGCTACTCTTTAGACATGCCAAGGATTATAATTGAGTGACTCCCAATTTTCTACTATAGTATCATTTGTTAGAGTAACTAAGAGGGGGGGTGAATTAGTTAGATCAGTTATCCAATAGTCCCAATTACAAAATGTACCACTTTAAACAAATTCAACAAATTTGTGTAGCTTGGTAACATAAAATACTAAACTATCTATGTCTTTACCGATTACTAGTTAGTTACTCATAGTGATTACCGACCAAATCAAATATGCAACATGTAAAGTATGACAACAAATCAATCATCACAGAAACACATAACACAAAGATTTAACGTGGAAACCCTATTAAGGGAAAAACCACCTAGGATCGGTAACCCAAAATACTTTTATCTCTTCTGAAGTGAGCTCAGTGAAGAGCCAACCCTATTAAAGGTTATAAACACATTGTTAGGTGTGACCTTGTTAGATGATTTAAGACCAACAATTATCATTCAACCAACATTCACTACGGGGTTGATAGGATAAAAATTTACATTCATTAAATGACATGGGATATATCATAAGATGGTTAAGTCCACTTGGTTAAGAGATTTTTCTGTATCAATGGTTAAACTAAAATAGTAATTGATCTAATTATAATAAAACTCAAATTGCAGATGTTCAGATATATTCTAAGCCCATACAAATCCTTTGATCAATATATCAATTGACTTCCTCAACTTACTTTCACTCGGTAAAATCTCTCTAATGCTCGGTATTGTTCTATAGTTCGGTTCTTCTTCAACCAATCTGATCAGGTATGCATGAACCTGTATTCATGAAAAATATCTATAGTCTTCTATCTTCCAGCATGTTTCAATAAAGAAACTCATATCTCTTATATATATAGATAAACCATTTTCATATCAACCATCAGATTTTGCCGTTTAATCTCCTCCATTGATTTTGCCTCTTAAACTTTCTTTGGTAGTTGTGTCAGTAACATGTTTCAATTCCAACTCTTAGATCTTCTCCAAATTTTGTCAGTCGTGGATCTTGTAACAAACTTTATCCTCAATCTCGAAATCATAACACTTTATAGCTCATCAATTTATGTCGGCTAAACTTAAGTATTAAATTCTTTCATCCATACTCGGTTAATGAAGAAATGTATCGGTGAACACAAGCTCATTAATACTATCTTTCGTATACACTACACTGGCTCAGTGTATACTAAAGTGCTTCATTTACCAACCACACTACTTTGTTAAGTTTTGCTTCCAACTTCATAACAGATTAATGAAACATAATTAAGTCAACCATATGAAGTCATAGACTCATCAATAAGTTACCCAAATTATTCCTTATCCTCATCCGTCATATCCATCTTCCGCCATGTAGATATCTTAGTTCTTCATCTTTTCTCTCCTCTTTATAGATGTTTAGATGTTTACAACTATCATGATAAGTACTGTCAAAACTAGTTGACATCAATGACAACAAAATAACTGATTTAATTATCTTACATATCATTTCAATACTCAGTGATATCTAATCACTGATCTTCAAGTCATTCAGGTATTCAATTAGTGGTAGTTCATCAATCTCTCCCTTTGGAATTGATGGCAACTCAAGAAATATGAAATATACCATACACATACCAAACATGTATTCTACAACTATGTAAGAAAATGTTGTAGCTCGGTAAGCTCTCCCTAGCTTGATATTTAATATGTTTAATCACTACGTTACATTACAACATTGCAAGTGCAGACTTTCCTCTGTAGATTTGATCTTTTCAGATCTCAAATTCCTTCCATTCTCAGCAAAAAATCTTCAAAATTCTCCCTGAATTTATCAGATTATCTCTTCCTTAGGTAGATGTTCCATTGATCTCTCAATTTTTCATATTGTTTATCTCTCCCTTTGACAACAATTTCAAAGAAAAACATAAAACATATAGCTCTGCAATAGCCAAGTGACTCTCTATTTTTCGGTGTAGATAATGTATCTCGGTATACTGATATGCCAATTCTTTGTTCTGGTTCCTCAAAGCTTTCACAACCCTAGATAGAATCCAAAGTGTGAGCTATGTTGCATCAACATGAATGATCTTCTAATAAGATTAGGCTAATGCAACCTCTAGATCACATTAGCAATCGGTAGACAGGGGATGGACCCCAAGTCTAGTCCTCAAGTATTCAAAAGTTTCCTTCGGTAGAGGCTTGGTAAAAATATTGGCAAGTTGCTCTTTTGATGTAACAAATTCCAGTTTGACTTGCTTCTCTTGTACTTGTTCTCTGAAGTAGTGATACTTAATAGAAATATGCTTGGTCTTTGAGTGTATTATAGGATTCTTTGAAATATTTATTGCAATAGTGTTGTCACAATATATAATCACCGGCTCAGTGATTACCTCATTCATCCCTTCCAACACTTGTTTGATATAATAAATGTTTGAACAACTTGTAGCAGTAGCAACATATTCTGCTTCAGCAGTAGACTGAGAAATACAAGGTTATTTCTTACATGTCCAAGTAACAAGTTTTTCACCAAAGAAAAATGCTCCTCTAATTGTGCTCTTTCTGTCATCTATATTTTGAGCCCAATCTGTGTTGGTGTAGACTCTTATTTAAATTTTCCTTCCTTAGAATACCATAATCCATATTCCTCTATTTTCTTCAAGTATCTCAAGATTATTTTTACTACAACCATATGTGAATCCTTTGGATTGGCAGAAAATCTAGCAACAATCCCCACTGCATGTACAATATCTGGCCTACTGTGTACTACATACATTAGTTTACCAATCATAGATCAGTACAATGTATGGTCTACCTCTGTAGATTCATCATCTTTAGTTAGTTTGCAGCCTATGACCATCGGTGTTCCAACTGGTTTAGCATCTTCCATGCCAAATTTTCTCAATACTTAATTTATGTGCTTTGATTGTGTGATGAAAATTTCATCATTCTATTGAATAACCTGCAAGCCTAGAAAGAACTTAATCCCTCCAAACATAGACATCTCAAATTCTTTTCTCACCTCAGCAGCAAATGATTTACATATATGGTCTTATCCTCCAAAAATTATATCATCCACAAATATTTTAGCAATCAAAATAGTGTCATCAGACTCTCATTTCATATACAAATTGTTGTTTTCATTAGTTCTTTAAAAACCAATACTTAAAAGATAAGTATACAACCTTTCATACCAGGCTCTTGGTGTTTTCTTTAAACCATATAAAGCTTTGTGTAGTCTACATACCATGTCCTTTTTATTTGGATTAATAAATCCTTCTGGTTGTTCTATGTAGACCTCCTCTTCCAGTATCCCATTCAGAAAAGCAAACTTAACATCCATTTGATAGACTTTAAACTTCTTATGTGCAACATATGCAAGTAACATGCAGACTCCTTCTAGTCTATCAACAAGTGCAAAAGTTTCACCATAATCAATACCTTCCTCATGTGCATATCCCTTGCAAACAAGTCTAGCTTTGTTCCTTGTAACCTCTCCATTCTCATTCAGCTTATTTCTGAAAATCCATTTAGTACCGATAACATTCTTATCTTTTGGTCTAGGTACTAAAGTCCATGTCTTTTTTTTCTCAATTTGTTCCATCTCTTCATTCATTTCATTTATCCATTCATCATTCTCTAGTGCAACCTTAACATTTTTTGGTTCAAACTCACAAACTAAGCATGTACCTTGTCTTAAATTACTTCTTGCAACATGCCAGCTTGCTTGTCTCCAATGATTTGGTTCTCAAGATGATGTCTTCTGACAAATCTTGCCATCACTTGATCTCTACTTTGTTTTTCATCCTGTTTAGGTTCATTTCCTTGCTTGGTAGCTTCTTCCTAATCCTCGGTTTCCCTTTGTTGTTCCTCCTCAGTGTTCTTTTCCTGATGCTCAATTGACTCAGCCTGTGGCTTCAGTAGGTACTCTGGATGTTCAATATAAGTGAATCTACCATAGTCTTCTGGCTTTTAATGATTTCTTCACCATTTTTATCATCAAATTCATCAACTCTGACATTAGCACTTTCAATCATCTTATTAGTAACCTTATTTAGACACTTGCAAGCTTTTCTTTTAGTAGAATATCCAAGAAATATTCCCTCATCCCCTTTTGAGTCAAATTTACCATTCCTATCATCTTTTAGAATAAAACATTTTCTACCAAAAATTTGAAAGTAACTTACAGTCGGTTTGTGACCAAACCATAACTCGTAGGGTGTTTTGTTTGTGTCTTTCTTCAATTGTACTTGATTCAGAACATATACAATTATGCTAACTACCTCTCTCAAGTATATTTGAGAAACATTCTTTTCTAACATCAGTGTCCTCGGGCAATCAACAATTGATCTATTTCTCCTTTCAACAATCCCATTTTATTGAGGTGTTCTCGGAGTAGAAACCTATCTTTTTATGCCATGCTCATTACAATAGTTAGTGAATTCATCAGAAATAAACTCACCACCTCTATCAAATCTCAAGCATTTCAATTCTTTCCCAGTTTCTTTCTCTACTTTTGCTGTGTACCATTTAAACATTTTAAATGCCTCAGATTTCTCCTTTAAAAATATTATAGTCATCAATCTAGTGTAATCATCAACAAACATAATGAATATCTATCTCCATAGTAGCTCTGAGTTCTCATGGGACCACATAGGTCAGTGTGAAATAACTCCAAGATTCTCTTTGTTGAATAGTCTTTACTCTTAAAACTAGATTTTGTCATTTTTCCTTTTTGACATTCATGACACATAACATGATCAAGCTTTGCTAGGCTAGGCAGACATCTAACCTTTTTCTTTCTACTGATCTTAATCATGTTATCAAAATTTACATGACATAACCTTTTATGCCACAACTATGCATCCTCATTTTTCATCAGTAAACAGGAAGACTCAACATTGTCAAGATAAAACAAGTTACCTTTGGATTGTGCTCCTATTCCAACAAGTTTTCCTCCATCATCAAATATCTTTACCTTCTTGCTCTCAAAAGCTACTCGGTGACCTGAGTTGTTAAGATGTGCCACACTTAGCAAATTGTAATTTAGTCCTTCTACCCAATAAAAATTATCACATTTGATTTTATCATTTATCAGTAAAGATCCTTTTCCTCTAACCATACATGGTGAATCATTACCCATTTTTACAAAACCTCCATTATATTGCTCAAGATGATCAAAATTTTCTTCATCACCAGTCATGTGATGTGTACAACCACTATCAATGATCCATGTATCATTTTTATTAACTTTAGAAATGAGTGTTGTCTCTACATACCTTTCTTCTTCCTCAGAATCATCCTTCATCACAACAAATACTATTTCAACATCATCATCTATACCAGTATCAGTATCATTCTCTTCAACAATGTAACATGCCTTTTTTCCCTTATCATTATTATCTTAGTTATCTCTGTTGTAGTGTCGGTAAATTCTATTGTTTCTCCTCCCATAGCTTCCTTCACCAGATCGATCTTTGTTTCTATCATCTTCTTTCCTGTTTAGGCATCTAGCAGCAATATGACCAACTTCTTTGCAGTTAAAACATGCTAAAGAAAATTTACCCTTATATCTACCTTTACCTTTAGGTAACCTCTGGGCCATAAGAGCTTCAAGTTCATCAAGCTCATCATCAATTTTATTGTCATTTTCATCCTTATTATTTCTACTGCTAGACTTACCGATCTTCAGAGAAGACATGAAAGAAGACTCAACAGATGGTACAATACTATTATCAAAATTGTTCAACTCAAAATTTGTTAGCTTACCAATCAAACTATCAAGAGTAAGAGTGTTGCTAGGTGTAGACCTCATTTCATATATAGCTGATATTCTGATTGCATAAGCAGGCAACAAGGTCCTTAGAATTTTTCTTACCACTGTATCTTCATTAATGACACCACCAAATCCTTTGATAGCATTAACTACCTCCTATATTCAGTTTGTATACTATACTATATTTTCTCCTTTCATTTTCATATCATCAAACCTACCTCTTAGGCTTTTAGCTCGGGCTCTCTTGACATTAACATCACCACCATAGACTTGAGCTATTTTGTCCCACATTTCCTTTGAAGTAATACAATCTTTGACATCCTCAAATTCAGCATCTGATAGAGTAGCAACAATCTCTATCATAGTCATGTTGTGTTCATGTCGATCCTTCAGTTGATCAAGAGTCAAAGGTCCAGTCGGTGGTTGTAAGTAGCCATTCTCAAGTAGATGTAAGGAAGAATCTCTGATTCCAGATATGTGAAGTTTCATTTGACTTTTCCATGTGGTAAAATTGTCCTTGTTTAGTTTCAGCACCTCCCTCTTATACATTTTGTGATCTTTCTGTTGAAGTCCTTAAAACTCTATTCCAAGCAATCAATGCTCTGATACCAATTGTTAGAATAAATGAGACGAGGGGTGAATATGTTAGATCAGTTATCCAATATTCCTAATTACAAAATATACCACTTTAAACAAATTTCTACAGCTCGGTAACATAAAATACTAAACTATCTATGTCTTTACCGATTACTAGTTAATTACTCATAGTGATTACTGACCAAATCAAATATGCAACATGTAAAGTATGACAAAAAATCAATCATCATAGAAACACATAACACAAAGATTTAACGTGGAAACCCTATTAAGGGAAAAACCACATGGGACCGGTAACCCAAAATACTTTTCACTCTTCTGAAGTGAGCTTGGTGAAGAGCCAACCCTGTTAAAGGTTACAAACACACTGTTAGGTGTGACCTTGTTAGAGGATTTAAGACTAACAGTCATTGTTCAACCAAAATTCACTATGGGGTCGATAGGATAATAATGTACATTCATTAAATGACATGGGGTATATCATAAGATGATTAAGTCCACTCGGTTAAGAGATTTTTCTGTATCAATGGTTAAACTAAAACAATAATTGATCTGATTACAATACAACTCAAATTGCAGATGTTCAGATCTATTCTAAGCCCATACAAATCCTCTGATCAATATATCAATTCACTTTTTCAACTTACTTTCACTCGGTAAAAGCTCTCTAATGCTCAGTACTGTTCTGCAGTTCGGTTCTTCTTCAACCAACCTGAATGAAATTGTATTCACACGAAATCTCTATAGTCTTCTACCTTCTGACATGTTTCAATAAAGAAACTCATATCTCTTATATAGATAGATAAACCATTTTCATATCAACCATCGGATTTTTCTGCTTAATCTCCTTCATTGATTTTGCCTCTTAAACTTTCTTCGGCGGTTGTGTCAGTAACACGTTTCAATTCCATCCCTTAGATATTCTCCAAATTTTGTCAACCGTGGATCTTGTAACAAAATTTATCCTCAATCTTGAAATCATAACACTTTACAGCTCATCAATTTCTATTAGCTAAACTTAAGTATTAAATGCTTTCATCCATACTCAATTAACAAAGAAATATGTCGACGAACACAAGCTCGGTTAATACTATCGCTCGGTATACACTACACTGACTTGGTGTATACTGAAGTGCTTCATTTACCGACCACACTACTTTGTTAAGTTTTTCTTCCAACTTCATAATAGATTAATGCAACATAATCAAGTTGACCATATGAAGTCATAGACTCATCAATAAGTTACCCAAAGTATTCCTTATCCTCATCTATCATATCCATCTTCCTCCATGTAGATATCTCAGTTCTTCATCTTTTCTCTCCTCTTTAAAGATGTTTATATGTTTGCAACTATCATGATAAGTACTGTCAAAACTAGTTGACATCAATGACAACAAAATAACTAATTTAATTATCTTACATATCATTTCGTTACTCGGTGATCTCTAATCACTGATCTTCAAGTCATTCAGGTATTCAATTAGTTATAGTTCACCATCATTATCATGACCAATGTCCCTTTCAATGTTACAAAAAGGTTTGTATAGTAACAAATCAGACAAACAAAACTCTACCCACTTATTAGAATCACATGGAGGAATGGAAAGAAACCTAGGGAAAACTTTGAAAATAGTTGTTGTTGACCTTGGCCCCCATTTATTATCTCCTCTTCTTCTAGTATTGTATATCTATGACCTTGTTGCATCAGTCAATGTAATACCTTCCATACAAAGTGGTCTTCTTTTGTAGCCATCTACGAAATATTTGGTGATTTCTTCCTCAGTTTCCTTATTATTGATGAGTACAGGTTTAAAAGCTTCATGTGAGACATTTAGATTAAAAAACCTTTTTCTTCACTCCACCAATGTAATTTCTAATAGAATATGACATATTTCTTGAGATCCAACATCTCTTTCTACAGCTATTTCTATTATAAGATTTATGTACTCCCATGCCACTAAATCATCTATATTTTCATGGTTTGACAAATGCATCAACATTTCTTGATATGTTTCAGAGCTTCCCTCATATTTTGATGCATACTTTGCAATGTATTTGATGACTGCATGGCTTTAAAGAAAAAGTTTCCAATCTACATTTGCCCTCTAAATTTGTAGTATGTATCGATTGTGTGAATTAACTCTATCATCTTTTCTTGTTGGTTTAAATTTTATTTCACCTGATTTTGTATCCTCATATAAATTTGATCCCCCCAAATTCAATTTCCTAGGCACATTATACCTGAAACATTGGAAAATAAGTGTCTTGTTAGCTAAACTTGTCTAAATAGTTGATATAGAAAATAGAGATACAACTATCAGTTGATAAAAATAACTATCTGCAAACCATTCTTCCCCTTTTTTTATGTAGGCATGTACCCTCCTTATAGGTTGTGTGTCAATCAACATAGTTGAATATCTATTTGTAGTCATGGTTGATATCCATCTCAGCTAGTTGTGTAGTATTCTTGAGAAATGGATGTTGACCAAAATTTTTGGAATACCTAAAAATGATAGTTAATTTATTATTATTTTAAATATATGTTAATGAACACATTTTAAACATTATCTTTTACTGATATTTAACATCAAATTGTATGAAACGTACCTGTATATTTATTTGATGAGGATCATGTCTAGGATTTCTTGCATGAATAATGGAACCAAAATATCTCTCTGCACTTTTTTGTTCATCCTCATTTGACTAGTTAATAGTGTCCATATTTGGTTCCCCTTTGAGCCATATGAAGTCATGAACATGAGGTGAACCTTGATGTTTCCACTCATATCTACACCAAAAGTCCTCGACATTCATACCTTTTTGAAGTATCTCCTTTCAGAACATTGTATGCCTTAAGTGCATGTAATGTGCAACTATATGTGAATAGTCGATGACATTTTGTCTTCTCCATTTCTAGGCCTCTCGTGGATTAGATGGTGGTGTACCTAACATTAGTGCATGAAAATTAGGTCACTGCATATTTGTTGCACTTGATGTGAATAAAATTGTAGGATTTCTAAGTTCATGAAGCAGGTCTGTTAATTTTTCTTTACAGCTAGCCGAATATGATTTTGTGCCTCTTAGACTCATTCCAAACCACATTAACCTATCTGTTAGATTATTAAGTGGCATATTTTCCATATGTTCACATAGCTCATTAATGGTAATTGGCATGTCTTAAAAACTCTTTTTGCAAAGACAACGGTTGAACTTTGTGCATGATATCTCATTATCATGTTCATCATGAAATACCTAGACCTTGGATGTTTACCAAAGCGGTGATTCTTATACCTCAACAAATGCTTCAAAAATTTATGCAAATGTACAAGTCTCATTCTAGGCTCTAACCAATCACATCTTCTATCAAGAAACAATGTTGTAAATTTCATATCCAACAATCCAGATGTGACATATTCATTGATAGGTGATGCACCTATAGATGGCCATTCAATTAAAGAAGATGGAATCGCATCAAGATTATTAACCCATGGAAGGATTAATTCTATTTCTCTTTGAGCATTAGTTGACCTTGAAGCCATAGAGGTTGTGTGCTCAATTATATCACCTTCATCTATCTCCATGACTAGACCCGCAAATATGACTTCATTTGCACCATAATCAAATTTTATGTCACTGTCTTTAATCTGTCAAAAATATTCTCATCAAAATTTCTTCGCAAGTCATTAAGAAAACTTTCATCAATTCTGACATGTGTAAAAATTTTCATGCTCACTTTGTATTTCAATGCTCTGTACAAATGATCCCTATTTACAGTAAAGTTATAACATGTGTCATGTTGATCCCTTCTATGAATAATAATGATCGGTAAATGTTCAGTTGTATATGGAAAGACTTTGGATACTCGTTCTTGTTAGGAATAGTCCCAAGAGATAACTGAGAGGGGGGGGGGGGGGGGGTGAATCAGTTATCTACAACATTCAATTCTTTATCCAATTAAGTATACTTAAACATAAAGCATAAACACAATGAAAGAACACATGAACACAACAACAATATTTTGGTTATGGGGAAACCCAAATAGGTAAAAACCCCGGTGGGACTTGATACCCACTAATATTTTGTACTAGTGTTTAATGATCCTTGTTAGAAGATCCTTTACCCTAGTAGGAGTAGCTTTACAATATATTAAGTACTGTAGACCTGGTCAAGGGTCGGACCTTGTTAGGAGTCTTTTATAATTATCCCTGTTAGGGGAGAGGACACACTGTTGTGTGTGTGAAAATTGTACCTGATCTGTAAACACAACACTTCAGTAAAACATTAGAGATTAGCAAAAATCAAAATCGTGCAAAATTGAAAGCTATCTAATTTAACCAAGTGATTTACTGCCTTCTAGTAGGTGCGAGATTAATGTTCTCAAATTGTTATCGAGATCAGTGACCTAGATGACACCTAAACGAAGGATTTGAATGCAATACTGATATAAAATATGAATGCAATTAATCTATTTTTTTAATATTTTCTATGCAATAATAATGATAAAAATTGATATGAAATTATGCTAGAATGAAATTGATCTATGAACATGCAAAGTAAGCTAACAATGATATGAAAAAGAATCTAAATGAATGTAAAAAAAACAAATTGATCTCACAATAGCCTTGATTCGCAAGAGCTTTGATTCTCCCAATTCCAATTCTCCAGTGTGATTGTGCAAAAATATGAGATGCTTGGATGCAAATTTGAGAGATCATTGAGAGATGAATTATGAAGATATGAGCTTTGATTTTATAGAAATCTAGGGCATTGGAGGTGCATGAGAAAAAAAGCCATAAATCACTCAAATAACTCAGGTTGATTTTTGAGTTATTTTTAAATAAAGATAATTAAGTCACAAAAACATGTAAAAGCTAAGTTTTAACTCAAAATAGAGTTTAGCTTTAATTGATAATTGATAGTTGTCTGCTTTTATGATTGTGCATGTTTTATTTATGAATTAATTTAATAATAAAGTGATTTATGCTCAACTTAACTTATTTTTGAAATAAAATAATTAATTTATGGGTTAATCAATTATTTTTTCAAACTTTTATTAAAAACTATATTATTAAATAATGACAACTTGCTTTAATTAATTAAATAAAAATTTAATCAATTATTCATATGATATTAGATTTATTGTCAAAATTAAATAATACAATTAATAATAGATAGAATTAAATTTAATTACACAATTAAGTGGCAAATATTAAATCTAATTAATTAAATATGAAAATATTCAATTAATCAAACTTTAGGATAAATGTGATTTATTGCCAAATATATATAAAATTAAAGATAATTATGATGATTAGGAATATTAGTAGGAATATTCCCCGATGCAGAATTTAAGATAATCAATTATGATTCGATGATGTTTAGATGTGCCTTAGATTAGGACTTTGATGTCGATTTCGTTTGAATTGAAGATGTAGGAGATTAATGAACTTATAGCCCATTTTTGGGGTATTACAACTGTCTGAGAGCTCATTGCTCAAATGGGCGAAGGCTACAACCTTCTATTTAACAGATACACACTATATCTGGATCTTGGTGAAATACGCTTTGACCTACTGTCTGGATTAGTTCCAATTAATAGCACAAGTACTTTACTTGGTCACATAGACCTTCTTCTGATGGCTCAACACTTCGCACACTCTACTCTGCTATGCTTAATCAACTATGAACCACACTCCAACAATAAAAAATGACTGCCTATAAATATCTTTCCTCTAAATGATATAATCAAGTTAGCATGTTAGAACCACCTAGAAATAATATTAGAGAAACCATAAAAAACTCCAATAAACATTATGTCGGCTCTACTATGCACGCAACACATTCTGGGACTTGTCCAATAAGATAATTGTAGATGCATGCTACACACTGTCGGCTCTACCAAAACAACTAGATCTTTCTCTCTAAGCTGAATTAACTCATGCTCTCTTAACTGAACATCAATAACTCTCTTCCAAGCTTAAATCCAGGGGTGCATACCCTAAAGATAGGCACAACTCAAGAACCAATAAAATCTCTATCAGCTCTTATGAATAAACACATGAAACTGCTGCTAGCGAATAACGATTGCATAACTCCACTTCTATTCATCAATAGACTATGTGTCCATAACTAAAAAATCACTAACATGTATTCAAAACATATCCAAGCGTGTAAGGCTCCATGATAATTGGACAGACAACCATACACAAAACACTATCTGTTACTCTGTTAGGAACACTACTGACACCAGTTGCTATATAACTGTCTGTACTAACAGTTAACCTCTGCGCCCATGATATCATGTCCATGCTACATATATTGAAATATTACTCCATAATACTTCCACACATGCTATTTTCCATATGTTGTCATCAATGACAAACATACAGTCAGTACTAGCCTGCTGGTAAATCTCCAACAATCTCCCCCTTTGGCATTGATGGAAACATGTGGAATGAAAAACACCAACAACCCAAATGAACATTTCTTTTATAACATTCTCCATTTCCTCTTCAAAAATCCCCCAAAGATGAATCCTCCATCTGTTGCAATATTTTCTAATATTCTCCATTTCCTCAACTATACTGCTGTCATAACTAAATGCTGCTCCCCCTAAGTATATTACAACTCTTTTTAATTCTATTTTTCATGACTCTATATATTAATCCCCCTTTGACATCAATGGAAAAGGGCACCATTCATTTTAAGCACCGGTACTACTCTTGAGGTAGAGTAGTCAACCTTCCACCAGTCCCTGAGGACTGATGCCTTTCCTAGTTTCTTCTAAGCATAATTAGGGAAGGGAATGACTCCCAACTTCTCCCTGAGATACTCAAAAATATCCTTAGGTAAAAGCTTTGTGAATATATCTTCCAACTGATCTTTAGTACTCACATAGTCCAACTTGACTTCTTTCTCTGCCACTTTCTCTCTTAGGAAGTGATACTTGATCTCAATGTGCTTTGTCTTTGCATGCATCACAGGGTTCTTTGACATATTGATAGTGCTAGTGTTATCATAGTGAATAACAATAGGATAATCAATCTAAATTCCAAAATCCTTTATCATCCGCTTGATCCAAACAATTGTAGAATAATTCAAGGCCGCTGCAACATACTCCACTTCTGCTATTGATTGAGAAATACAATTTTGTTTCTTTCTTGTCCAAGTGACAAATCTATCACTAAGAAACATTGCTCCACCTAATGTACTCTTTCTGTCATCAACACATCCTGCCCAATCTGCATCGGTGTACACACGAAGCTCAACATTTTCTGAGTTAGGATACCATAGACCATAATCTATAGTGCCCTGCAAGTATTTGAATATTCTTTTTACTACCATGAGGTGACTTTGTTTAGGCTCTACTGCAAATCTTCCAACTATGCCAACTGCATTGGAAATATCAGGTCTAGTCTGAGTAAGATATATGAGTTTACCAATCATAGACTTATACAATGTTATATCTACTACTGGTGAGTCATCTTCTTTTGTAAGCTTGCATCCAGTGATCATAGGGGTTCCTATTGGCTTGCAATCATCCATCTTGAATTTTTTCAGTATCTCTTTCACATACTTTGATTGATTAATGAAAATTCCTTTTTCTGTTTGTTGTACATTTAGTCCCAAAAAGTACTTGATAGGACCAATCATACTCATCTTAAACTCATTTTGCATTTCTTTGGCAAATTCAACACTGAGTTTGTCATTACCTCCAAAGATAATGTCATCAACAAATATAGCTACAAGTAGTAAACCTTCAGATGTCTCTCTAATAAATAGATTACAATATGTTGCTCCTTTCTTGAATCCAATCTTTGTTAAGTATCCATCTAGTCTCTCATACCATGCTCTAGGGGCTTGCTTAAGTCCATAGAGGGCCTTCTTCAATCTACATAGCATATCAGGTATGTCTGATAAGGTGAATCCTTCCAGCTTCTCAATGTATGCTTCTTCTTTCAAGTTTCCATTCAGGAATATTGACTTGACATCCATCTGGTAAATTTTGAAGTTTTTGACTGTAGCATAGGCTAGAAACAACTTAATAGCTTCTAATCTACTCATAGGTGCAAATGTGTCTGAATAATCAATGCCTTCTCTTTGCACATATCCCTTACATACTAATCTTTCTTTATTTCTTACTACTGTACCATCTTCATTCATCTTATTTTTGAATATCCACTTTGTTCCAATCACATTCTTATCACTAGGTCTTGGGACCAGTTCCCAAGTGTCATTCTTAATAATCTAATCAAGTTTGTCTTTCATAGCATCATGCCAATCTGAATCATTGCAAGCATCTTCAACACTTAAAGGTTCAATTTGAGTTAGTAAACATACCACTTCACTGCTAGCTGAGTTCTTTGCTTGTGATCTTGTTAAGACTTTTCCGCTCTGATCTCCAATGATGTCTACCTTGGAATGATTTCTTGATGTAAACTTTGGAACTTTAGGTGATGCTGACTCATCATCCTTAGGAGTATTTTCTTCACTTTTCTCAGGGTCATTGAATAACACATCAATACTGTCAAACATTTCCTCAATAAATGTCTCACTAGTGGAGGGTCTAGGTTCTTCTTCAATCATGGGTGAGTAATCATGATATCTTTCTTGAATCATAAAATTTTCATCAATCTTTACATGAGAACTTTCAATGATCTTTTTCAATCTTAAATTGAAACATCTATAAGCTTTACTTTTAGTAGAGTAACCAAGAAAAATACCTTCATCAATTCTTGCATCAAACTTGCCTACTGCTTCATCCCTCTTGATGTAGCACTTGCTTCCAAAGATTCTAAAGTATTTTACTATGGGAACATTACCAAACCATATCTCATATGGTGTTTTGTCAGTGCTTGGCCTCAATTGAATTATATTGATAGTATAGACTATTGTATTGACCGCATCTCTCCAATAGGTGTGTGCAACTTTCCCTTCTATCATAATGGTGTGCGCTATATCAAGAATGATCCTATTCCTTCTCTCTGAAATTCCATTCTGCTTGCTCCTAAAGGTATTTCTCACATGCTTCCCCATCACACATTCCCTACATATAGTATCAACTGGCTTTGCTATGCTAGGTAGATCTCTTACTGCCTTAACATTTCTTATCTTTACTATGTTATCAAAATTGATACGACATAGTCTTTTATGCCACAACCAACTGTCATCAACGTTAGCAACAAAACAACTTTCTTTTGAATTGAGTTGAAAAACATTACCTCTTGTCTTTGAGCCTGATACAATCATAACACCATCTTTGTTGTTAATGATGCATTTGTCATCTTTGAGCTCCAACTGATAACCTTTTCCAAGTAATTGACCAACACTGAGAAGGTTATGTTTCAAACCATCAACATAAAGAACATCATCAGTACTATTCTTTCCATCCAAGGTGATGGCTCCTCTACCAACTATTGGTTAGGAGTGTTGTCTCCAAATCTGACCATACTGCCATTGTATTTGTCCAAATGAACAAACCTGCCTTTATCACTTGTCATGTGATGTGAACAACCACTGTCTATAATCCAGTCTGTCCTTATGTCAGCTTGTGAAATCAATGCTAGTTCTTGATTCTCTTTCTTATCTTCATGAAATATTTTATTATTCATCTTGTCTATAATAGCAATGAATCTAGTTTCTTATTCACTAGATTCTTCATCTGAAACTCCATCTCCAACATAGTTGCATTCCTTAGAATACTTAGGCTTGTAATCCTTTTTGAACTTTCTAGCTCTAGTGGGACACTTAGATGCAAAATGACTGATCTTATTACATGAAAAGCACTTAAATGGTAATTGACCTTCATATTTTCCTTTTCCTTTCTTTTCTCTTTTGGAAATCATAGCAATAAAATCATCTAATGTTTTCTCATCATCATCATCATCATCAAAAGTACCAGAAGTGTTTGCAGATTTCTTACCATGAACTGTTGCTTTGAAATTTGTCTCACTCTTTGGTTCTGTCTTTAATCTTGAAATCTCAAAAGCTGATATTTTTCTGATCAAGGTGTCTCTCTTGAAATTAGATGTAAGCTGCATGGTCTCATCAAGGATGTTGATCTTTCTTGATTATTCTGGATTAAGAGTAGTCATCAATTTATCCATAATGTCCTCCTCTGAAATCTCTCCACCATTGTTCCTGATTCCAGCAACTGCTTCATTTATTTTTTGATTGTAAGCTCTGATGTTTTCTTTAGGAAGCATCTCTAATGCATTGTATCTTTTCTTTCATGTCTTTCTGCACGCATCCTTTTCTTGTTTGTCTCCTTCAAATATGTCTTCTAGGTACTTCCATATTTTGTGGACTGTATCTACCTTTTTTACTTCTAAAAATTCACCATTAGATAGGGTGCTGATAAGGGCTTCTTTAGCTATAGCATTCTGATGAAATAATTCCTTTTGTGTGTTAGTAGCATCATCTTTTGCAAGGTCTTCTAAAGTAGGAATCTTGGCTGCTTTGATAGTTACATTAAAAACTTCAAAAGAAATGCACTGCAAATGAGTAACCATCTTGTTCTTCCAATCAAGATAATTCTCTCCATCGAACTTAGGACTTTCTTTCCTGAAGTACGCCATCTGATCAACCTCAAGTTGTTAAAATTTCTCTTTGAGGCACTTAGCTCTGATACCAATTGTTAGGAATAGTCCCAAGAGATAACTAAGAGGGGGGGGGGGGGGGTGAATTAGTTATTTACAAGATTCAATTCTTTATCCAATTAAGTATACTTAAACATAAATCATAAACACAATGAAAGAACACATGAACATAACACCAATATTTTGGTTACGGGGAAACCCAAATAGGTAAAAATCCTAGTGGAATTTGATACCCACTAATATTCTGTACTAGTGTTTAATGATCCTTGTTAGAAGATCCTTTACCCTGTTAGGAGTAGCTTTACAATATATTAAGCACAGTAGACCTGGTCAAGGGTCGGACCCTGTTAGGAGTCTTTTACAATTGGCCATGTTAGGGGAGAGGACACACTATCTGAGAGCTCACTGCTCAAATGGGCGAAGGCTACAACCTTTTGTTTAACAAAGACACACTATATCTGGATCTTGGTGAACTGTGCTTTGACCTTCTATCTGGATTAGTTCCAATGAATAGCACAAGTACCATAATTGGTCACATAGACCTTCTTCTAATGGCTCAACACTTCACACACTCTACTCTACTATGCTTAATCAACCATGAACCACACTCCAGCAATCACAAATGACTGCCTATAAATATCTTTCCTCTAAATGATATAATCAAGTCAGCCTATTAGAACCACCTTGAAATCATATTAGAGAAACCATAAAAAACTCCAATAAACATTCTATCAGCTCTACTATGCACGCAACACATTCTGGGACCTGTCCAATAAGATAATTGTATATGCATGCTACACACTATCGACTCTACCAAAACAACTAGATCTTTCTCTGTAAGCTAAATTAACTCATGCGCTCTTAATTGAACATCAATAACTCTCTTCCAAGCTTAACTCCAAGGGCACATACCCTAAAGATAGGCACAACTCAAGAACCAATAAAATCTATGTCGACTCTTCTGAATAAACATAGGAAACTGCTGATGGTGAATAGCAACTGCATAACTTCACTTCTACTCATCAATAGAATATGCATCCATAACTAAAACATCACTAACATGTCTTCAACACATATCCAAGTGTGCAAGGCTCCATGATAACTATACAGACAACCATACACAGAACACTATCTGTTACTATGTCAGGAACACTACTGACACCAGCTGCTATATAACTGTCTGTACTAATAGTTAACCTTTGCACCCATGATATCATGTCCATGCTACATATACTGAAAGCTTACTGCATAAGACTTCCATGCATGCTACTTTCCAAATGTTGTCATCAATGACAAACATACAGTTAGTATTGGCCTGCTGGAAAATCTCCAACAACTCTACATGTTGGAGAAAACTAATAGTGTGTCCTTTGTACTTATATTGACCACCAGTTGCATGTGTAACTTGCAACATAGGGCTAACATGTGCAATCAACATCTCTTCTGGTTGAGAGCCAGGATCCATATTATTTGAGGATGAAAACCTATGAGTTCCTCTCTCTTGATGACACCTATTGCATATAGGACCTTCACAGGTGTGATATACTTTCATTCCAATATACGACTCTTCACAAACATAAGACATATTTGGCATCTTCAAACTATCTATTTGATATCTAAATCACATTTGGAATCTTCTAAATTCAGAGTGAAGCATACCATTTGGGTTGGGCATGTTTTGTATAGTGCCTTCTTAATCTTCATTCATGTGTATTTCACTTGCATGTTGTGGTATTTTTGGTACATCTTCTATGGATGTTGAGTATTCATTTTCAACATTCAGCTAAATGTTTGTATTTTTGGGGTGGTTATATCTATCACTTGGTTGGGGATAAACATGTTGCACTTCATGCCTCTCTGCATTTTGAAAAAGGAGTTGTTCAGAAGTCCGTTGACGATTATTTCTTTCTACATTTGTTTGATCTTGATTTTCACTTTCCAATTGTTCAACTATTATTTCTGCCCTTCTTCTCGCATATCTTTTCCTATTACCTTGATTATGTGTTATTCTTTTTTGTTCTCTTTCATTTTTTGTCATTTGTTGTTGTTGACGTCTACAATACTCTCTTTGATATTATCTTTGGTATTCTCTTCTTGCCTCCTCTAATTCAAAATTCAATCTTGGTCTCACCATAGCTAGTAGGAAAGAACAATAAAGTTAGTAATATATATATATATATATATATATATATATATATATATATATATATATATATATATATATATATATATATATATATATATATATATATATATATATATATATATATATATATATATATATATATATATATATATATATATATATATAAGCAATCAATATTATTATTACCAAGTAGAATCAAGAATTGGAGTAAGTTATTTTGCAAGTAAATTGAAGAATTGTCTTCTACACAAGGAGTTGAATAAAGTGAAAACTTATAGAATGATTTATAAATCTTATACTTAGAAAACTTTATATATATGTAGATGGTTGAATTAGTTAAGAGTAATTGATAAATTTGGATTGAAATTAAAATCATGTATATAGTATTCATGCATGGGGATTAACATATTATACTTTTGTAGTATGTTAAAAAACATATTATACATGAAGAAGGAAATAGACAACAACAATTGAAACAAATACAATAGATTAGAACAATAATTAAAGTGGAAAATTTATAAGCAATATGGAAACATGAAGACAATGAGATGCAAAATATCATAACATTACGGAAATGAATATTTTTATTTATAAGAATATTGGATACATCATGTGAAAATGAAATGGTCTAAAAGACCATTTTTGCAAAACATGGCAATACATGATCTCCCATTTTACAATACAATTTAAGAATAACACCCAAAAATAGGTGATCCCGTTTAAGAGCTAGTGGATCTCAATACAAAAGAAAACAATAATACCAAAAAATAAGTGATCCCCTTTAACAGGCAGTGGATCTCAATACAAAAAGAAATAGTGAGCTATTCAATACCATTCTTTTAGTATCCATCGTCATCAAACCCATTCTTATGCTTGACATAACTGGGCACGAGAATATGGTTGTAGACTTTCAATATAAGGGAAGTAGATTTCAAAAAACTCTTGTTGACTAAGAGGAGATTGAAATCTCTCAACAACAACACCTGTCCACCAACAATCATTGTCAACTACATCTACAAGAAAGTCCAATGGAATGTATTGAGGCAAACTAATTACTAGAGGTGCGGGTCTAATATGTTCATAGAAGATTTCCTCAATAAGAGGCTCTCGAGACAATTTATTAGTTATAAAATTTTCATATTAAATGTAAAACTTGGACCAGTTTGTATTACACACATATCCTACTACTGTTCCACGGAACCACACTCCCTCAAAACCCTCTTCATTACAAGAGACTTCTACTTTCATCCCCAAATCGAAATCCATTTCTTATACCTTTTGCATTATGACAAATAAAATAAATATTTCAATTTTTTTTTATTAAAAAGATATTATGCAATCCTTAATAGAAAATAAACATTTCAATTTTTTGATTAAAAAGATATAATACAATCCTTAAATGAAACATTTATAAAATATGAAAATAATTAAGATTATATATACAAAGAATATATTTACATTGTAATATTTGAAATATGGTGGCATTGCCTTCCACTTTTCAAACATTACTACATAAAATTAACATTTGGAATATATTTTTAATTTTAAAAATATCAAAATAAAATAGATACTTAATGTTAAATGTTAACAATAATTCTAATATTTAAATAAATGAAACAATTAAGAAACAAAATAAATTAAACTAATGCATTCTTATTCTAATTTTAAAATGGAGGCATTGCCATCCACATTAATGATAAAGTTAATTTATGCTAATGATGTAAAAAAAATGAAAATCATTTAAAAATTAATGCAAAAAAAAATATTTATATTGTAATATATCAAATATGGCGACATTGCTTTCCACATTTGAAACATTAGTATAAAATATTAACATGCATATAATATATTTTAATTTTAAATATATTATAAAGTGAATGTAATATGTCAAAAGTAAATGCAATATTTGAAGATTGACATTGCCTTCCACTTTTCAAACATTACTACATAAACATTAACATTTGGAATATATTTTTAATTTTAAAAATATTAAAATAAAATAGATATTTCATTTTAAATATTAACGATAATTCTAATATTTAAATAAATGAAGTAATTAAGAAACAAAATAAATTAAACTAATGTATGCTTTATATAATTTTAAAAAATAATTAAGATTAATAGAATACAAATTTTATTAACATGGCAGCATTGTCATCCACATTAATGATAAAATTAATTTATGCTAATGATTTAGGAAAAAATGAAAACTATATAAAAATTAATGTAAAAGTAAATATTTATATTTTAATATTTCAAATATGCTGACATTGCCTTCCACATCTGAAACATTACTACAAAATATTAACATGCATATAATATATTTTAGCTTTAAATACATTATAAAGTGAATCTAATATGTCAAAAGTAAATGCAATATTTGAAGATTGCTTTAAAACTATTTTAAAATGCAAATCAAAATCAAAGTATAATATTTTAAAATGCAAATCTAAGTCAAACTATAATATTTGAAACTTAATTTAAAACATACTAAGCAATACAAACTAAATCTATAATAAACTAAATGCAAAACAAACAAATTTTATAACATACAAATTTAAATAAAAACAACAACAAAATGAAAAATTATAGTCTAAATGCAAAACTAAAATGCAAATGGAAGACTAAAATCTCCCTTGCAAAAGAACTTGCTCCAAATCTTTAATATGCCCTTGGCTCCTCCAAAATTCTCAGCACTTCTTCGTCCCAACAAAACACAAAATGAAATGAGGAGCCTTTATTTTATAATTTGAGAGAGGTTCCTCATCTCCCCCAATGGATGTCTCTTGAAATTTCATAAAAAAATGTTTCAAAATCCTCGGTTAGGAAGTGCATGCAAATCCTAAAAACGTGCATGCATACACATTTATTAAAAAATATAAAAAATTAAATTTGGGGGCATGAGGCCATCAGCCCCCGTCCCCCATACGTAATAGCCTACGGAATGGGGTCCGCATGGCCCATAGGCGTGGGGTTTCCCCCGGGTACGACTAGCGGCCCAACCGTACCCTTGTCAAGCTAACGCTTGTAAGGTGGGGGACGACATGGCCCGCAGGGGCGGTGGTTTCCCACATGATCCCCACGACCTTTCGTTTTTAAAATTTTAAAATGTTTTAAATTTTATTTTAATTTTTTTTTAAAAAAAGTTTTAAATTTTTATTTTTTTATAATATATTTTTTTAAATTCTTATAAAAAAAAATTTTAAAATTTTTTTTAAAATTTTTTTTTTTCGACCCCTATTTTAGCAGTTGCTATTTTTTCGGGCCATTTGGCTTATTCTAATTTGGGCCACACAACTTATGATTTGTTTTATTTAAAGAATTTTGTAGTTTTGTAATTGATCCATTTTCTTTTTTATTGACGTAGAATTTTTTTTGGTATATTCCCATGCCGATAATCACATTTGTGCTACGATTGTATAGGTACGCCTCTCGACATAATAAAAAAATTTAAATAAACGTGCATACACATTTATTAAAAAATATTTAAAAACTTTAAAAAAATAACTTTGGGGGCACATAGCCATCACCCTTGGTCCCCCGCATGTAACAGCTTGTGGACTAGGGTCCACATGGCCCGTAGGCGTGGGGTTTCCCCCAGGCGCACCCAACGGCCTAGCCACATCCATGTCTAGCTAACACCTGCAGGGTGGGGGACCACGTGCCCTGTAGGGGTGGTGGTTTCTCATGCGACCCCCGTAGCTTTTGGTTTTTTAAATTTAAAAATTTAAAAATGTTTTCATTTTTTTAATTTAAAAAAAAATCAATTTTTTTAAAAATTTTTTAATTTAAAAAAAAATTAATTTTTTAAATTTTTTTTAATTATATATATATATATATTCAATTTTTAATTTTTTTTTTTATTAAATTTTTTATTTTTATGTTTTACTTTTTAAACTTTTTTTATTAATTTTTTTCACCCCCTATTATTTCGGTCCCTATTTTAACAGGTCATATTTTTCTGAGCCATTTGGCTTATTCTAATTTGGGCAACACAATTTATTATTTGTTTTATTATTTAAATAATTTTGTAGTTTTGTAACCGATCCATTTTCTTTCTTATTCATGTAGAATCTTTTTTGGCATAGTCCTGTGCAGGTAATCTCATTTGTGCTACTATTGTATAGGTACGCCTCTCAGTGTAATAATTTTTTTTAAATAAACGTACATACACATTTATTTAAAAATCTAAAATTAAATTTGGGAGCACGGGGCCATCACCCCTTGTCCCTCATACATAACTGTCTGCGGACTTGGGTCTGCGTGGCCTGCAGGCATGGGGTTTCCCCTGGGTGGGGCCAACAACCCAATTGTAGCCCTATCAAGCTAACGCCTGTAGGGTGGGGGACCACGTGGCCTGCAAGGGCGGTGATTTCTCCCATGGCCCCTACGGCCTTTGATTTTTATAATTTTAAATTTTTTTTTAATTTCTTTTTTATTTATAAGCAAGAGGCCACAACCAAAAAACAATTTATTTATAATTTAAAAAGTAGTACAACCTGACTCAAAGGGCACTGGTAGGAAAGAGTCGGGTGGAGAAAACCTCCAGTCTTGCCCCATTTTACAATACAAATACATGTTGAATAATGAGATTAATACTGATCCACAGATTCGATATAGCTTGATTTCATTCATATCCTTTGCTTTGCTAAATCAATTGGAGCTAGATCTAGTTTTCTTTGCTTGACTTTGTCCTTCGTAACCCTTATTTCTCAACTCTCTATTTATGCGAAACATCGCAACACTCCAACCACCACAAGAAACCACTATACCATATTGATCATCTAGTTAGTCTCGAGATTGTTTTTAATAATATGTCTAAGCCTTGATCATATTAATTTCATAAGGTTAGATATTGCATGCTAATCCAATGCTGAATCAAGTTTGGTTCCATTTAATTACCTAAAGAAAAACTATATGAGTAGAGGAGTCAGTTAAAATTTGCATCTCATAAGATTCTGCAAAAATATGTTATTCATGAGATGATTTCCGTTCATGTAACTACCAAACATAGCTACACTTAATCCACATTATTAAGAAGTCTTACAAGGTTATAAACTAGTCTTATCATCATCAAATCTTCTTTCAGAGGTAGATCAAACATTGTAGTAATGAGATTCTGAATCCATCAGATTTGGGATAAAGATGAATTTATGCGATTCAGGGTTGAGATGGGATTTCACTTCCCATTCCCATGCTCCCACCCGATCTTCCAATAAAAATATCAATCCATTTCATTTCTTGGGGCCTTCTCACATGCAAAAAGTGGAATAAAAAGTCCACATTTCTCCTTATTGTGGGAGCCCAACTAATGTACGAGTCCAAATCTTCTACGTCCAAAATTGGGTAGGTAGGTACTGGCCTTCCACCCACAGTCAGAGAGTCATAGTAGCGAGGCTTTAGAATCATGAGGTCTCCCCTTATATTACTTAACACCTTGTCTAGATCGCCTAGATACGAATTCTTGAAGACTCTTCTACAAAGAAGACCGGTGGACAACTTTTCGGGCTCTACCTGCAATGTTGATGCAATGAACATTATAGGGATGTCTATGTTTACTCTCATGCTATCGTTGTTTTTAATAAACTCTCTTCCTAAGATTTTAAAGATAGCTCTAACTGCAAGGAAATGTGAGGTAAGCATAATCTTCCTCAATTTGTGTCCATCAATTAGTTTATCAAATGCTATTTGTTGGCTTGGGCATCTCAATTTTATGGGTGTAGCCATAATTTGAAACATGGGGTGTCACTTGGAGGTTTCCTAAGAGAAGAAGTGGCTCTTAATAGGATAATATTCTCTGCAAGGAAGGGTAGGGGAAGCAACATTGCTTAATCCAGGGGATGCTACGTAGGCTGATTGGCGGTGACCTCAATTTACCCAAAGGCAATGAAGGCTAAGGGATTTGAATGGTCCCGAGAAGAAAATACAGGAGGAATGAGAAAAGATTCAATAACGAATGCAAGTCCCCTATAGAAAAGGTATGCCTGGGAAGCCTAAGGGGCTGAGATTAAGGAAAGGAAACGCTCTGAACTAGAGAAGCCATAAAATACTCTAGGGATTGAAAGGAGCCTAAATGAAGGCACATAGACATGAGGTGGGTAAGAGTAGACTATCGAACTCAAGAGCTATAGTTCCCATTTGCCCATAAATTTTCCAATTCATCGGCTCTTTGGTTTCCTTCCTCATAAATGTGGTTGAAGATAGTTTTGTCAAAAGACTTTCATAAATTCAATGCTCTTGATAGTATGGAATCTAGTCTCCAATTCATAAGTGATTATTTCCTTAATGCATTAATCATTATTGTCGATTCCCCTTCAATTTCTATTTTTCTTAAACCCGTGACTTTGCAAAGTTCTAATCCTTCCACAAGATCCATTAGTTCTACCCAATTGTTGGTTTCTATCCCAATAGGGTTTTCTATCTTGGCAATCTCTATGCCCTTCAAATTATGAATGCAACAACCAATTCCCGCAAGCCTGGGATTTCCCCTAGATGCTCCATCAAAGTTGAGTTTGTACCACCCCTGTTTTGGAGGTTTCCATTTACATCCTTTTCTTTTGTCCCTTTTAGATTTTGTTCCTGGTTCCACATAGGGAGGTATTTTAAGACCAATCCACCCCCCTCTCATATTTTCATCCCAGTGGGTCATCACTGCATCTATTATATTCATATTCATAATTCTATTGTTTATTACTTCTATAATGGAAGATTCCATCTTGTTTATTAGTTTCTTTATGTCCATCTCTTTTCCTAGTAGATTCTTCTATTGCATTCAGAAGAGATCCATAATCTGCCATAGATACTTTCTTTTCAGAGGAGGGACCAAGTTTGGAGCATCTCTGTAATAGAATTAGGGAAATCCAAAGACTACCCTAATAGGGAGCTTAGCCATTTACAATAATGGTTTGAGAGTGGGTGGTTTAAGAATATATGATCTATGGACTTTTCCTCCTTCTCACAAAGAGGGCACCTACTTGGGCCCTGATATCCCATATTCCTAAATTTATCTACAAGGAGAACCTTCTTATGAAGGACTAGCCATGTGAATATTCGTGTCTTGGGTAAACAAAATTTTTCCCAACAGAGTCTCAATGGAAGGTGATACTCCTAAAAAGTTATTTTTTTGTCATTAGTTTTGTTAAAGTCATATTGATTGTCAAAGTCAGTCGGTGAATGAAGGAATCATAAGACTTAGTCGGTAAAGAAAACAAGCCAATCGGTAAAGGAAAAGATAGTTTTGGTAAAGAGAAACAAGATACAGGTACTGAGCAAAGCAAGGCAGGCACCAAGCAGTTACCGAGTTATAGTAGTTATAGAGTCGAAGAGAAAGTCAGTTACTGAGTAGAGTATACATGTTATCGAGTAAGACTAAAACGTGTTACTGAGTAACACAATTCAACATAATAGATTATGTTAGATACATTGAATCTGGACATCGAGCATAAAACATTTTATAGATTCCAAGAAGATTGTTTGGTAAAACATTAGAGATTTAAACAAGATGATTTTGCATGATTACAAGGTAAGATCCACCAATGGAAATTAAGTGGAATATATACATTGGAGATGTAACCAATGCTAGCACCATTTAAGGAGAAGAATATAGAACATTTCCACCACTTCTAGGTCGAGTATAAAAGGATCAGTGTATGAAAATTAGTGAGAGATGAGAGAGAGAAGAAAAGAGAAATTATAGAGAATAGGTGATTATCAGATAGAGAAGAATGTGAAGGTGATGAAGAGAAGAGAAGCTACCGAGTAAAAGAGTAGTAAGATCAGAATTGTGAATGTGAATTAGAGTTAAGGCTACCATGTATAGAAGTTGAAGTGTGATTGAAATGCAAAATGAGGTAATATGATATTGAGCATATTGAGTCTGACAAGCATTTTTTGAAGCATCATTACAAATATTTTTAGTATTGGTTATAGTGTAATTAGAATTGTAAAATCCTTTAACTGAGTAGGCCCTAATAGGTTCCAACTTGTAAATCCTTTACCAAGGTACATCTCTTACATTAGAGTTGTAAAATCCTTTAGCAAGGTAGACTAAATGATTCTTTGTACTCCTAGTAGGGTAAATACTCTTAACAGGGTAAGCTATTAGAAGTAGCTAATTTTGTAGCTCTAACTGAGAAAACTTTTTACTGCAGGGTGAAGTATTGTGGGTACCATCCCCCCTATAGTTTTTCCCTTTGACCAAGGGTTTCTGTGAGGCCAAAAATCATGGTGTTATGAGTTGTGAATTATGTTTTAATTTCTACATTTTATGGTGATGTATGCAAAGTTTATAATTTGGTAAATATTTAAAATAATTTGAGAAATGTTTTTGGAGTACTGATTCACCCCTCCCCTCTCAGTACTTGACTTTCCATAATTAATCCAACAATTGGTATTAGAGCCCAGTCTCTTATTCAAAAGTTTAACCACTTGAGAGGAAAGATCTGAAGAGATAGAAAGCTATAGGTATGAAAAGGCGATTGACAATATGAACATGGAAATGAAGTTTTCAAATGAATAGATTGATGAACTAAGAAGAAAGTTGAAGCATTCACTTAACAAGAGAAATGAGTTAGCCCATGAACCAAAATATACTCAAGATCGGATTGAATAACTTGAAGAATAATCAGAGGGAAGTTTGTTTGATGAATCTGAAGCTATCATATCAGAACTGAATGGAAAGAACAAAATCCTAATTGATCAAGTAAAATCATTGAAAAGAGAACAAGAAGCTCAATCAATAAGAATGGGTGAAGTCCTGAAACAAAAGAGAAAAGATGAAGATGACAAGAGAGTAATTGAAGATGAGAAAAGGTAGATGAGTGCAAGATTGAATGAGAAAGATGTGGAGATATAGAGGTTGACACAAAATCACTTTAATATGACAGATCAATTAATTGGTGTTAATAAAGAGATTTCAAGGAAAGTTGAAGAGATTTCTAGACTAAGATTAAAAAATGAACATCTGAAGAATGAACTAAAATCTAAAAGGATGCAAATGAAGTATTGAAAAGTAATGAAGAAACATTAAGAATATTGGATGAACATCTTAGAGGTCAAAGAAAACCGAGAGATACAACTGGACTTGGGTTTATTGAAAACAACACTACTGAGAAGGGAGAGTTCTCAAATCAAGCATCCAACCGAGATACTGCTACCCCACCAAAGATAAACAAGCCTATTTGTTATCATTGTGGGAAACCTAGTCATACAACTAATATCTGCAAAAAAAAAAGAGGTAAAAACCACTGAGAATTCCTAAACTTGATGGTTATTGTTACAATTGCAATACTTATGGTCATAAAGCATTTGAATGTAGATCAAGGATTGCTAACAATACAAGGAAGTCAAAATTCAATGGTTATTGCAATACTTGCAATAGATATGGTCACAAGTCTGAAGATTGTAGGTCATAAAGAAAGAATGTCAAGTGGGTACGTAACCAACATAATACTACAAATAACCAACAAGGTTCAACAATACCATGAGACTACAATACAGTAATTTCATGTACAACACGTGGGATTTTTGGACACACAAAAAAATTTCATTTTGATGCATGGAAGGAACAATAGAAGGTCATGGAGAAATCTTGGAATGACATGTTTTCACTATCATAAGGTAGGTCACCTAGCCAAAGACTGTAGGTACCGAGGTAAAGCTCCAACTGAGGAACAAAAAAAAAAAACTGTCCAAGTAAATGTTGAAGAAATAAGAGATCGGATGAATAAAATATAGAGAAGAAAGTCTCTAGATGATGGAACTACACTTAGAACAATTGATGGTACCTCATCCTTTGGATCGGGTGCACCTATCTTCACCTAATCGGTCAAATGTATGTGTAGGAACTATGAGCTAAAACTCAATCTTAAATCAGTTCCTAACATTTGTGCAAAGATCCATATAAGCATATTTAGATGCATTTGGATATATGTTGTGAAGTTAACATTTTATGTTTGATAGGTGAAAGTCTATGTTATTTTGTTTCATTTGGTGTAAGGAAGTGTATTTGGTAATCGGTGAAAAAGGGAGTTAGTGACAACATTAAATGCAAAAATTATAGCCATTGGAAACCCTAATTGAGGAAAAGGTATAAATAGACCACTTTTCTATTTCATTATTACCTTACATTTTCAAGAGCATTTGAGAACATTGTAGAGACTAGTCTTCCAAGAGCATTCAAGTGATTGACTAAACATATCTAAGCATTATCAAGGATATTCAAGTGATTTCTAGTATTTTCTGGAGTTGTGAAAGCACGATCGAGTTGATATTTAAATGAAACCCTACTTCAATATAGAGTTTATATATGTGAATCAATGGCATCTAAAGTTCAAAAGCCTATTGTCATTGAGAAGATTGATCCTATTAATATGAAGTACAAGATACCTCCAGCTAAAGCCATCGAACCTGACAAGATGGGAGCCCTATCTTCAATTCCCCCGAGAGTAATTTTGATCGAAGACATTTGTGCCTTCATTCATTGTAAGATTGAGGAAATCTATTAAATTGATATAGACATATCATTCTAGAATATGTGTGTCAATGGGAAGTTGAAGGATGGACATATCCATTCAGAGACTAAAGGTTTAGTGAATGCCATGCATGTACCAAGTGTATTCAAATAAGAGTGGATGAGAATTTTATAGAGCCGAGTTCATGATCAATTTATGTGGCTCGATGAGCCAGTCAAGATTACAAAAGATGTTCTACATATTGTGACTAGTTATCCAATCGGTGATAGACCAAAGGACAACAAGAAAACCGACAAGAACAAGTTGTGTGAGTTGACAAAAGCTAAATGGGATGGAAGAGGTCTCAAATTATTTACTATTGAAGATCTTGAATTGAGATCTGCATGTAATGTTATATCCTACCAAATCTTCCAATCATCCCAAGTAGATAGTGTACCATGTGAAGCAGTGGACATTGACTACAAGATAGTCAAGAAGGACATGAAGATTGATCTATGTGAGATCCCGTTGAAATAGTTTGATGATAATATGAACACCATTTGAAAAGAAAAGCCCAACACTTTGAAGTTCAGGTCATTATTGGTATGTATATTTTTCTACTTTCAAATTTTTTTCCCATCAATCGGTAATGTAGTATGGAGTGTGAAGAAACTGATAATATATCAGATAAATGAATTCATTCAGAGTTTAGGAGATAGCTTCTTGGCCAAATAATGGTATCATAAACCCATAGCAATGGACTACCTATTTCAGGATTGGACACTCTAATTGGTTTCTAAATGAATTATTCAATCTCATTTAATTATTGACCAGGGACGTAAACTTGGAATGGCATTTGCAAAGTATATGCTCCAAACTCTCTCAATCTTAACACTATCCTACGAAATTCAAATGCTTATGCTTCAGGGAAACTATGCTAAACCAACAAATGAACTTACTCTAACAAAGCATGAAATCACAGGTAGGAATTACTCTAACTGCCTATGCTGCGGGAATAGTCTACCAATTTTGTTATTAGTAGCTACAGTAACAACAAAGTTCTATTTTACTTAGAAATGAACAGGAAAATGAATTCTATATTAACAAAACAATTCACTCATCAAGTGGCCCCCCTTGAATGAGTGAACAAGAAACACAATCAAGATAAAAGATATAAACTCGAACTGAGCATTCTATTTATCCATAAAAAATGATTACACTTGATTGAAAATAGTATCACAATAGTTATGTTATAAAAACCAATTTATTCGACTAACTCCTAAAGAGTTACAATAGTTGATTATTTGAAGGAAAACTACAACTACCTCCTAAATCTAAGATCACTTCATAAATGAGGATCAGTTACAGACTCATAAAGTTTCAGAATAGAAACACCATTAAACATTAACAAATCTCCAGGAATATAGCATGTTGAGGGAACTAAATCTGCGCGCTGCATGCAACATAAAATAGTAATTGATTTTCTCCGCTTGTGAAGATCTTGCATTCGACGGTTGGCTTTGACTATTCCAGTGCCACTATGTCAGTTCTTGAATGCTCACGGTAAACACCTACAAAATAATCAATGCGCACACAACCTCTCATATAAATATATATCCTTTGTTGGATTAATTGTGTGTTGTCTTTGATGTCACACTAATGTCATATTATTTATCAAGCTCAATCGGTCAGCAAAGCAGTTCCCAGTATTTACCAAGCTCAGTCGGTCAGCAGGCGGTTTTCAGTGTCTACTGTGATATCTCAGGTGTCAAAAAAAAGTATGGTAGAAAGCAGTGTTAACCGAGCTTCCTCGATTAACGAAGGAAAGTTAGTGTTTACCGAGTTCACTCGGTCTCCAAAGGATGTTGCAGAATTCGCAGTGCTTACCAAGTTCTCTCGGTCACCAAAGGAATTTTTTTGGATTAATGTTTACCAAGCAAGGTCGACCCAGTAAAGGATTTTGTTAATTTGAGAAATAAAGTTTGATTATTCCAGCCGACTGTTGTGATGACTAGTAATGTCATTAGTGCTGACTTGACAATCTAAATGGTATATATAGAAGGTCAAGTTGTGAATTAAAAGTGTGGAAGTAAAAAAAAAAAGAAGAAAAGTGTGAGCGAATTTTGAAGGATGATTAGATATCCTTGAGGAGCAGCAGAGATATATTTTGATTAGGAAGGATCTAGTGAAGTGGAACAGAGATCTGTAATCAGCAATTAAGTTTCATCATTATTCAGGTCATTTCATTGTTACTTTCTTACCATTGTAAGAGTGATTTCAAAATCTCCTAATCGAGTTGGTTTAACAGCCATTTTATAAATCCTCTAACAAGGTGACAGTTCTATTGAATTATTTCAAGACCTCTTACAAGGCCACTCCTAACAGGGTGATTAAATCCTCTAACAAGGTCACACCTAACAGTGTGTTTTGTAACCTTTTACCGGGTTGGCTCCTAATAGGGCATCACTTCAGAAGAGTGAAAAAAAATAGTAACTAGTTACATTAGTGGTTTTTCCCATATTGGGTTTCCACGTTAAATCTGGTGTCTCTTGTGTTCATGTTATTTTCTTTAATCATGTATGTTAATCACTAATGAATGCTTAAGAATAGTTATAATTAATACTCACTGCAATAACTGAGTTTCAACATTTCTCTGTATGTTTGCCAAACTACAGCAGCAAATGATTTAATAAAACATCTAAGGGATCTGTGGAAAGAAAAATTATGGTTAATTGATTCACCCCTCCTCTCAGTTACTTTATCTATATTTCCAACAATCCTTATCATTAATATTAGGAAAATTGGTATAAAGTTCTAATTAACACTCTTGCAAATCCTATGGCTATAGGAGGAAGACTACCCAAAACATAGCTTAGGCAAGAAAAAATTCATTAACATGTATAGCTATTTCATTATACCATTCCTATCCATGAATTCAAGTAAATATCATGTCTTTAAACTATCCACATTTCTATTCCATGTCTTCACATATATATAACATATACATAAAAACCATAAGTTCATATGCTTAAAAACCATAAATTCATGTCTGCTTGCAAAATAATTGTTTGAAAGGAGGATAAAAAGAACTAAGAAAGATGTCCTTTTAGAAGCCCATCATTCCCCCCAACTACACTATTGTTGGTCCCCAATAACCATGAAATTCTAGATTCTGGCATCTCACTAGCTATCTTTTCCATAGACTGATCATTAACATAATCGAAATACCCATGATTTTCTCTAAGCCTTTCCCATCTCTGGACTTTTGTAGACATATCATGATCTATTGCACTATCATTCATTGCTAGCAATGGTTGTAGCAGTATAGGAGACTGAAACCTTAATGGAAACCAATAATTGCGGAGAGTCCTTCCCAACATGATGTACCATGGAACTCTTCTAGTAGCAAGGGTTAAATTCTATGGAGAGTGAGGTTCCCTTGTCTTCAAATCATGTGACATCTGTATCCATATTTTTCTTGAGGCACTAATTTTTGCTGCAATATCACGAGATGAATGTTGGTCCCAATCTATAAAAGCTTTCTCTCTTACTGGATATATTTTTCTAGCTCCACTTGAGTTCCCTATAATAGAAATCCAGTCTAGATATGTCTACCTGGAATGTTGAACTTCAGGCCTCATAAGCAAGGGAGCTATCATCTCATTATTTTTGTAAGGTGCAACTTGGTGCTCCCTACTAATTTTTGTCTACATCTAGAAAATAACTGCCCTTAATTTCACATATCCTACATAGAGGAGTGAGTTCCACTATGTATCGTCTAGGACTGCCAAGTTATGCAAGTATAGCTCACACAATAAATTTTTTAGAATCATTGGAGAAGACTAGAATGCATCATAGAATTCATGGGGGGTTGAGAGAGAGGGACTGATTCCTTCTACAATTCTTGTCAATTTGAAATTAACAAGTTGTTCCTTAAAGAATAATGCATACACCAAAGACGGTGATCTGCATTCCATGAGCTCTGGAATCAATCCTGTAATTTGATCAATCTGTCTCTTCAACATCTCAATTTGATCTAATTTATGTTCTATTTGATGGCCTTGCTCATCTGTTGGGGTTCTTTTTCCCCAAAGGTTAGATTGACATTAGGATTGATAGGGCTAGTGTCACATTCACTCAATACTCCAAATCTAACAAGGAAAAAGGCCAACTGACAAGGCTCAAAGAAAGATCCTTCTACACTTTGAGCTCCACATCACTCAAGTGGGTATACCTCATCTACACACACATACAGCTTGAGTCACACTACAGGCCTATAGGTAACTGATTATGGAATGGTTCTCAAACCCTTGTAGGTATATTGTACCTCAATGAAACCAATATTTAATGCAATAGCCCTACTTGCATAGAATGAGTATGAAAACTAGAGACATATCCTAAGAACATGAAAGGGAAAGGGTGGAACTAAATGTAAATGATTTAATGATGGGTTTGAAAGGTTCCCTGAGATACCCTAAGTCTCTCATAGACCAGTGCCTTATCCAAAGGGCCACGGAGTCAAATACCCTATTGCAATAGACATCTATGAAACAAGAAAGCAATAAATTCAATGTGTTGATGCCTAACATCAATCACACACCATGACCAAACCTCACTTCAACAACCCACATGTGTATCCAAGTATGTTATTACCCATCCAAAAGCTTTTAACCCTCCCCTTAGAAGAGACCTATAAACAAATAATACATTAACTAGCATCCACTGGAAGACAAGCATGACATATCTTTGACACCTTAGCTCATTCATACATGAAAACTAATCCTAAACTAGTTATCTCTACAAAGACAACTCCACTTGCAAACACATAGGAAATGCAAATAGAAAAATCAAACACCCTTGATGTATGATTAATGAATTCAGAATTCAAATGGAGATAGCTTGGTAATAGTAAGAATAAATTGAGTCCTCATACATAAGACAAATCAATTATAATATGTATTATATTCTCTGAACCAACAAAGGAAGAAAGAACACCCTATATGTAGAGAGAAGGAGAAAATCTGTAGGATAGAACCCTTCTTGGAACCAATTCTCCTAAAAAGGCAGAAACTGGAACCCCTAAAAAAACTAACACAACTCCATTTATAATCCCTAGTCATCTTGGAATCCTAAAAGGATGCATCAAGCTTCGAATGAGTAGGGTTAGGGTTCCAAAAACTACACCAACCCTAAAATTACTAGGGTATTTATTGCAGGGGAAGAGACATAGGCAACTCAGAGAAAATAAATCTCAAACAGATTTGCAATCATGAAAATCTATGAGATCAGCATAGTAAACCAAGGAATTGCCATGAAAACCAGTCAAATCGGCCACCTGCAAACACTTTTTGAGCACAAAACCACACTTCATGGTACAACAAAACCCCTAGCAATCGATCATGGAACCCTGGATCACACTGAAACCATTGGCATCACCAACCAAATCAAATCTGGCTGAAGAAATCATAAAAACCAATCCTTTCTATCATTGGAAACCCTCAGAAAATTCAAATTCAAATTGCAACGGTCACATCAAAAATTTTAAAATGCAACCATAGATCTTTTCCTTTTCCTGGCAGATTGGGTAGCTTACATTTAATCTCACAATAGTTGCGAACCCTTTTGAAAAGTCTTCGGCCCAGTTAGCACACCACAGCCAATAAAAATCATGCACGTCAACTCCGCGTAGTAGACAGGACCCACAAAGTATAAACCTTTAATCGAATGGTTGTCGCATGATCACATGGCCTGAAAAGATTCCATGCGATCACATGACACCCGTAGATCCTACATCTGTCAGCCCCCCTTTGAAAGATTTGGGCCCACTGAAAAATCCTAATCACCATCCCAGTCGACCAATCAAAACACCGCAAGTCAGCACCACTTGTCAAAGGACCCACCCTTGTCAGCTGTCTGAGAAAAATAGAATCGACGGTTGGCATAAGATCTCATGGCTCTGACAACTTCCATGAGAACTTATGCCAACCATAGATCTTCTGCATATGTTAGGTCCCACTGACAAATACGCCAGCAACCAGGTCCAACTGACATGTCCAAGTAAGATTCAAAATCAATGGATGACGCATGATCTCATGGGGTAGGAATATTCATTGAGATCATGCGTCGACTGTAGATTGAAAAGCCTTCACTGTAGGCCCCACTAACAGGATCCCACTCAACATTTTACCAACCAATAAGAAACTGCCAACTGTGCCAACATGGCAATGGACCCGCTTAGTTTAAAAGATATGTCACACAGGAGAATCAATGGCTGGCGTATAATCTCATAAGTCTGACAAATTCTATGATATTATACACCAACCGCATGATTGAACCATGACCAAGACCTGGGCCTAGGGAAATATTAAAGGTTGAAACCATAGGAAAAATTTAGCGCAGGGACTTAGGAAGAATTAAAACATTAGGACTTAGGAAAAATTAAAGGGGACCCCGCCAGACATAAAAACCTAACCGCCAAACAATATAAAAGGTCATTTTAATTAACACATGCGGATTTAAGGATTTAAGTCACCAAAAAGGTAATGACAAAAAAGAAGAGGGCTAGGGAATTTTTTGAATTTTTCCACCCAATGGCTAGTTTTTGAATTTTGACAAGGGTTTCTAGGCCAGAGACCAGGAAAAACACTGCAGAGACCAGGAGCCATGAAAATTTTTACACATGCTAACATCATCAATGACACGCTTCATTTTTTCCTTTTGTAATTTCCACTGTGCCTTTTCCCACAAAAATTGTTGATATAAATTTATCCCTACAGCCAAGGGTGTAGACAAATCTGCTCACGGTAAGGGTTCTTAATTGAGAATATCTACCCAACTAGATGCTATGTGAGGGGTTTTTACTATGCTTTTTGGTGTGGAGAATTCTCCTTTCCATAGAACAAGAATTTTCACTATATTGCCCTCCTCACTAGACTCAGCTGATATCTTAGCCAATGTCTCTAATCCATCCCGATTAAGTTGTTTTGGCACTTCTTCAACAATATCTTTCCCAAATTCTGGGTATTCTTTAGAAGGAGAGTCCTCAGAATCACTATGAATGTCTTACCTAACATAGTTATTTACAAAATCTTTGGCCTCCTTAGAATCCTCATCACTGTCAATAAGTATATAGTTAACACTAGGGTTAACTTGTGTTTGTGGACTCTGGTTGTTGAATTCAGTGTCACTGGCTATATTTTGTTGAAACATTTCCTCCAAAGAGGACCTCTCTACAGATTCAGAGGATTCTAGGTTAAAAATTGGAATAGAAGCCTCAACATCCCTTTCAAAAATCCTTGTACTTTTCCTTTTGGGGGGTGTGGATGAGCACAAAGGACTCTTTTGTTTCCTCCTACTAGTGGTCACTTCCTCCATAGCTACTTCAGGAGGATTTTATGGAGTTTCTTCCCCATGAGAATGTAAGGTTTCTTCAATATTATCATTATTACTACTAGGTTGTTGCTCTGATATTTCCTCTTCTGTCTCCTTAGTTTTACCCTTTTCTCTTCTAGATGTGGACTTGGTCCTTATGGACTGTGGTGTTTCAGGGATATTGGAAGTTTCTTTTCTTTTATTTCTCTTTCTCTTGGAAGTGGAGGCACCTACATTGCAAGTTCTTTTCCTAGATGGTCTAGAAATGGAAGGGGAAGCTTCAAGAACATTTTCTATCCTTTGGATGATTTTTCAAACCCCAGTGGATGTTTTTTCTCTCCGCCCAACACCCTGGCCTCTAGGGCCGACCACCCTAGGTTCTACCTCATTCATTTTTAGAAATTCTTCCCATTTCCCAATCAATTGTTTATTTAATTCTCTCTCTAAAATTAGCTTTATCAAACAATGATGTGAAATAGACTGGTCTTTTCTTGACTAAACTAAGAAAGCTTTCTTTTTCATAATATTAAACAAGAAGCTGGGAAGATTTACCGATCTATTGTCGTGCCAAAGATGACTCAGAATTTTGAAATGTAGGCCATGCAAATACTTGTAACACCCTTCACTGGTGAAGTAATGGATGATGAATGCAGCTAGCTAAATGAATTCTAAGGGAAAAGATAGTTTAGAAGTTCCTTGCTTCCTATCTATGTCCAACTGGGGGTCACCGTGCAAAGTGAACTGAGCCCTAGCTGAACTCAGGTCGAGGTCCACCCACCATTCACCTTCCTGTGGAAAACTAGTCACTTCAGCCATGATATCCTTTGTAAATTCAATTTTTAATCCCTTGACCACTACAAATCAATCCTTCAAAGTGCTTAGAAATAGTAAAGAAACTTCTTCATCAAACCCCTTAAGACTCAAGCATTAGTCCAGCCATCCTTTCCTTCTTAACATTTCACAACTGGATGCGTTGCCCAACAAAACCCTATGATCCATTGGCTCATGCCTTTGAAGATCTCCTCCCATTGTTATGACCAGAAAATTTAAATTTTGCAAAAACTTGGTATTTTCACAGAGCTCAACAATGGTAAATCATAGAATTCAAAGTGTTATAGCATAGGACGTTGTAGATGAAAAAGGTGGTGTACCAAATGCTACTTCATGAAATTAAAGAGTTTTGCATGAAATCTAATGATATTTTTACTTGCATCAAATCTCATAATAGTTCGCTTGTGCCAAGGGCTGCCACCCCAAACACATCGTGAACATATCATTAGAAGTTAAACTTTAGCTTTTAATGTCTTTAATTTCATTATAGATGTGATGATGCAATCACGGAAGGATAAATCAACAAGCACATGATGACAGTCATCTCATAAAGACAAGAATTCACAATGTTTACATGCTAATTTGAAAATTTGAAAGTAGAATACTCCCCCCCAACTAAGTAATGGCATGGGTCCCACCAAGAAAGGTTATGCAAGAGTAGAAAATTAAAATGACATGCATTCCTAAAAATTAATGAATAAAATAAAATATGTACGAGGGCATTTGGAATGAACCTAGAAGCGCTGCAAGAAGAGTGTTCTAAAAAATGTCACCTGCATTGATAAAGTGATGGGATGGAATGGATGGGTGATGGAGAGAGAAGGTGAGATGAAATTTATTATGGAGAAATAATTATACAAAATGTGAAATGTTTATTATGGAGTTCTTGAATGGAATCAAGAATCAGTAGAACACTGGGTAGGAGGCCGAGATGTTTCGGCTGTAGGATCATGTGTATCTTCGCTGCTCTGGAACTGCTATAGGAACTCTTCGGGATTGATGGGCTTATTGTAGAGTTTGATTCGATGCCCATTGACAAGTAGCTTGAATCATATAGGGTCAATGGTGGAAAGTTGAACTGCTCCATTATCAAATACTAAGATTATCTCATAAGGCCCAAGCCACCTAGTTTGAAATTTGCCTAGCGTGTGCTAGTATCGAGAGTCATACAACAATGCCCAATCACCCACAAAAAATTTCTTGTCACGGATGAACTTGTCATGCCATTTTTTTCTTTGTTCCTGGATCAACTCAATATTATGGAGTGCAAATTTCCAGTATTCATCTAACCCATTCAATTGTAATAACCGGTCTTCTTGGGCTTTAGTGAGATCTATTAAGGAATGTAGCTTCGTTTAGATAAAATCATTGTTATTGAATTATCAAGTACATATCGATATATATGATGTATTATAATTACTATATATATCCATATAATTAATATAAGTGGATTATTATCATATATATATATATATATATATATATATATAATTGATATTATTTATATTAATATACATATATATAAATAACTAATAAAGATTAATTAATAGACATGTCCCTTGAAATGAATAGACATGTCTTCTTGTCTTTGCCTTGTATAAAACCAAGAGATCAATGCATTTGGAAAATATAGAAAGACAATAATATTACTACATTTGTAATCGATCCTAAAACTCAACATGGTATCAAAGCCAGACTACAAATGTAAAGGCATCATTCGATTATATCTGTAAATAGATTGAAAAGGTGATGGAATCAAAAGATATTATCTTTTCACATGATTCCATGCATATTTCTATGAACAAGAATCAAATCATCACAAACTACGAGCATCTTATCTTGCAAAATACTTTTTCATGGAATACATAGTGATGTTGCTGAGTCAAGGAGAGATGTGATACGATGGAGAATGATATAGCTATAGTTAGAGGTGAGAACGATAATGTCTTGATAGAGATAACGTCAAAGATGATACATTGATGATCATTTACATAAGGGAAGTTTACCATCAGTTTTAAACCCAAAGGAAGAGAACCGGCTTGAAGATGGTGGAACTCAATGGTCTCGAACAATATAATTTGAGGAACATTTTCATAAGGAGAGTGCATCATATTGAAAATGGTGAATGAGCTTCCAAATTAGTGTTAGTGCCATTGCAGTCATTCTAATCGAATGAGAGTGGATAATGAGGGTTGTGATTCAAAAGATGGTGGATTAAATCCCTTTCTAATGCATAATATTCTTTGAGAAGACACAAACCTATAAATGACAACGCAAAGAACGCAGATTGAAGAACAAGTTTCTTGGTAAATGATAAGGAGAGAACAGTGAATCTATGGTGAACCTTTGTAGAGGTGTTCTTTGAGTATAGATATGAATGAAATAGACATCAGATAGATTTTAATGAAGTTTGCCACTCGGAACATAGAAATTATTTTCCTATCTAACTGTTGATTAGTGAGTGAGAAACCATACCTGCGATGTGTGCAAGAGGAAGGTCCACGTGATGTGGATCTAGAAAATTTATCTAGAATGTTTAAAGACCATCGATAAAGTAGAGAAGTGTCGCGTTGGTGAATGGGAGGTATTTTGGAGATTAATATTATATTAACCATCAAATGAAGAGTCATCTATCGGCTAGAGGAAATTATGACAGAACCTTCAACAAAATGAAGTTTTCTTATTGACACAATAATTGGAAAATTATACTATGAATCAAAATATAGTATTCATTGAAGGATGGGAGTTGATTCATGCCTGATAATTCTTATATGGGCTCACATTACATATTGATGAAAGCATATAAAAATCAGATTCAGAGGGAGTTTGAAATCTTCCAAAGAGGTCAAGAAGTTGATGAACTCGAGCTTCAGAGGGAGTAGATGGTTCAGTCAACTTGTGACAATCTCGATCGTATTGATTGAGAGGGAGTTTCACTATTGAAGGTGAAAAACTTATGAGGTAAACTTGATTTAATTGATTATTATACTAATGGAATTATTCAATGCTATATGGGCCCTGTGTATATCATATGGAGGTGATGACTTCCAATGATCATCACTTGTATTCTTTGATGTTATTGAAAGGTGACGATCTTACAATAACTATCTTTTATCATGATAGACCTCATGTGATGGCTGAAACAGATCATGATAAATGGATTATTACATGGTGGATTGAGTTCCTTAAAATGACCATGATCTCGTACTATGATAGTCATCATGTGATGCTGAAACAGATCACAGTACTGAAGGTGATAGTCATCATGTGACGCTGAAATAGATCACCGATACCTAGCTATTGTGATAGTCGTCATGTGACGCTAAAATAGATCACAAATATTGAAGGTGATAGTCATCATGTGACACTGAAACAGATCACTGGTACTTATATCATGATAGACCATGTGATGGCTGAAATAGATCATGATAGAGGAATTCTTGAAATAGATCACATGATAAACCATGCGATGGCTGAAACAGATCATGATAAAGAATTATTGCGTGGTGGATTAATTTCATACTGTGATAGTCATCATGAGGATGCTGAAATAGATCACAGTTATTAAAAGTGATAGACATCATGTGATGTTGAATCAGATCACAATTATTGATATTATTGAGTAAATGTAAAACATATACTGATTTTATCTTCTCTAACTAAGAGGGAGTGTTAAGGAATGTAGCTTTGTTTAGATAAAATCATTGTTATTGAATTATCAAGTATATATCGATATATATGTAATAATAATAATATGTATTATAATTACTATATATATATCCATATAATTAATATAAGTGGATTATTATCATATTGTGATATATATATATATATATATATATATATATATAATTGATATTATTTATATTAATATACATATATATAAATAATTAATAAAGATTAATTAATAGACATGTCCCTTGAAATGAATAGACATGTCTTCTTGTCTTTGCCTTGTATAAAACCAAGAAATCGATGCATTTGGAAAATATAGAAAGACAATAATATTACTACATTTGTAATCGATCCTAAAACTCAACAAGATCAAAGTCCAAGTCCAGGGCTGTTCTGAGTGTTTTATGCTGAAACTCAATAGGCATGGATGCTGATTTTCCATACACTAGCTCAAAAGGGGTGAACCCTATTGTGATTTTCCATGTGGTGCAGTAGGCCCAAATGGCTTCAGGAAGATGGGCAGCCCAGTCCTTTTTGTGAACAACAACTGTCTTGGTTGAAATGGATTCTATCTCCTGGTTGGTTATTTCTTCTTGGCCATTGGCTTGAGGGTGATAAGGTGAAGATTTACCATGGCGCACCATGTATTCCTGCATCAACTTTGTGATAAGATTGGAGGTGAACCGTGCTCCCTAATCTATGACTATCTCTCTTGGTACTCCAAATCTGGTGAATATACATTCATAGAGAAATTCAAAAACTTTGTGATCCCTAGCATGCCTCATGGATTTTGCTTCAACCCACTTTGTGGCATAGTCAGTACATACTTAGATGTAAAACTTCCCATGAGAAGAGGGTTCAATAGGGCCAACAAAGTCAATATCGGTGTAACCACTACCTGAGGCTGTGGGGGCATTTCAACAGACTTCATTGGACACCCCATACACTGACATCTATCATAATGCCTGGTATGCTTTGTTGCATCTTTATGCAAAGTAGGCCAGTAATATCTAGTTGTCAAAATTTTATAGGTTGTCCTCTTTGCTGCCAAATGGCTACCACATGACTCATCATGACATGCTCCTAGAATGTCATAGGTTTCATCTTCTCAAACACATCTTTGGGTGACCTAGTCTGGGCCTGTATAAACCATGAAGCCTGAGATCCATGAGAAGTTGAAACTCTTCTCAACCAGAAGTCGGCGTTTCTTAGGAGAGAAGTGAGGCAGTGTTCTTCCTGTAGCAAGGTAGTTGGCTATGTCTACATACCATGGATTAAAAGAATCAATAGAAAATAGGTGCTCATCAAGGAAGCTATCTTCAATTGCTGCAAGATCATCTGGTACTTGCAATCTTGATAAGAAATCGACCACCACATTAGCCTTGCCTAGTTTGTCTATTATCTTCACATCAAATTGTTGCATGAGGAGTAACCAGCGTGCTAATATACCACTAATGGTAGGTTTGTTCATCAAGTATTTGATGGCTGAATGGTCAGTGTAAACAAATACTTCATAACTTGTGATGTAGTGCCTAAATTTTTATAGTGCATAGACGACTACTAACAACTCTTTTTTAGTAACAATATAATTTAACTCAGCACCTTGCAAAATTATACTAATATAGTAAATAGCATGTTCAAAAATACCTTCCTTTTGTCCAAGGAATGCTCCAATGGCATAGTCAGATGCATCTATGTGGATGTAAAATGACAGCTTCCAATAAGTTCCTTTGAGAATAGGTGTTTTTGTCAAAACATCTTTTAGTTACTGAAATGATGACTCACAGTCTTCTGTCCATTCAAACTCTATTTCCTTTTTCAGCAAGTTGTACAAAGGTGCTGCAAGCTGGCATAAATCCTTTATGAATCTTCTATAGTAACCAACATGGCCAAGGAAACTCCTGACATCTTTCTATTTAACCAGTGTGGGAAGTGTGTTGATAACTGCAATTTTTGCGGGGTCAACCTAAATTCCAAAAGATGAGAGGTAGTGTCCCAAGATAACTCCCTCCTCCATCATCATGTAACACTTCTTACTATTAAGGGAGAGGTTATATTCTTGGAATCTCTTAAGAACCTTCTCCAAGTTAGCTTGTGCCTCCTCAAATGTGGTTCCATGAGTAGTGAAGTCATCCATGTAAATTTCAACACAGTCAGCAACAATGTCAGAGAAAATACCCAGCACTGCTCTCTGGAAGGTAGCAGGTGCATTGCACAAGCCAAATGATAAGACTGAATAAGAAAATGTTCCCCATGGAGAGGTGAACATTGTCTTATCCTGGTCTTCTTGTGAGATTTTTATATGGTTATATCCACTAAAGCCATCTAAAAATGAAAAATACTTTTTACCAACAAGATTATGAAGCACTTGCTCAATGAAAGGTAGTGGAAAGTGATCCTTTTTAGTGGCTTTATTAAGCTCCCTATAGTCCAAAAAAACTCTCCACTTTCCCCCTTTTTTTGGAACAATTACTAGAGGGTAAACCCACTAGCTATCAAAAATAGGATAAATGAAACCGACACTAAGAAGCTTCTGCAACTCGGTCTTCACTATATCTCTCAAAGCGGGATTAATTCTCCTTTGGGCTTGTCTCACTGGCTTGCACTCAGGTCCTATATAGATTTTGTGGGTGCACAGTTTAGGGTCTAACCCTTTCATATCAGTATAGTCCCATGTAAAGGCTTGTTGAATTTATTGTAAAAGCTTGAGAAGACTGGACATCTGAGATTCAGTGAGATTCTTATTAACATTCAACTCTTCCCCTGAGGCAATTTCAACTCTTTTGACCTTATCCAGCATCAATACATCTGCCATTGATGGAGACTTTATTTCATGGGGCAACAAGGTGTGGAGATAATCAAATGTTGTAGGAGATTGAGGTGAGGTCTTCTTGGGCATTCTTGTTTGAAGGGAACAATTAGGGACATCACAAGAAGATTCCTCTGAACCATTCTGGTTGGTAAGGTTTTTTGTGATTATATCATCTTCTTCTTGTGACACCATGAATGGATTTCTTGTTAGGGATAGTCCCAAGAGATAACTGAGAGGGGGGGGGGGTGAATCATTTATCTGCTAGTTTCAATTCTTTATCCAATTAAGAATACTTAAACATAAAACATAAACACAATGAAAGAAAACTTGAGCACAACACCAATATTTTGGTTACGGGGAAACCCAAATAGGTAAAAACCCCAGTGGGAATTGACACCCACTAATAATTTGCACTAGTGTATTATGATCCTTGTTAGAAGATCCTCAACCCTTTTAGGAGTTGTCTTTACATTGCATTTAGTACATTGAACTGGTCAAGGGTCAGACCCTATTAGGAGTCTTTTACAATTAACCCTGTTAGGGGTGAGGACGCACTGTCTGAGAGCTTGCTACTCAAATGAGTGAAGGCTACAACCTTCAGAATAATAGATACACACTATATCTAGATCTTGGTGAGCTGTGTTTTGACCTAGTGTCAGGATCAATTCCAATATATAGCATAAACACTTTACTTGGTCACATAGACCTTCTGCTGATGGCTCAACACTTTGCACACTCTGCTCTGCTCTTCACAATCAACTTTGAACCATACTTTAGCAATAAAAAATTACTACCTATAAATATATTTCCACTAAATGATATAATCAATTTGGCCTATTAGAACCACCTTGAAATCATATTAGAGAAACCATAACATACTCCAATAATAATTATGTTGTCTTTACTAAGCACGCAACACATTTTGGGACCTATCCAATATTAATAAATGTAGACGCACGCTACACACTATCAACTCTACCAAAGTAACTAAAAATTTCTCCTCAAGATGAATTACATCATGCACTCTTAACCAAACATTACTAACTCTTCTCCAAGCACTAATCCAAGGGTGCATACCAAAATTATGGGTGCAACTCTTGAACCAATATAATCTCTATCGGCTCTTCTGAATAAACACAAAAAACTACTACTGGTGAATAGCAACTGCATAACTTCACTTCTACTAATCATCAGACTCTATGTCCATGAATGTAACATCACTAACATGTCTCCATCACATATCCAAACGTGCAAGGCTCCATGATAACTATATGAAAAATCACTCATAGAACACTACCTGTAACTTTGTCAAGAACACTGCTAACACAAGTTGTTATATAACTATCTGTACTAATAGTTAACCTCTGTGTCCATGATATCATGTTGAAACATGTCCATGCTATATATACTAGAATCTTACTAAATAAGTCTTCCATGCATGCTACTTACCATATGTTGTCATCAATGATAAACATACAGTCAGCACTGGCTTACTGGCAAATCTCCAACAATCTCCCCCTTTGGCATTGATGGAAACATATGGAATGAAAAACTCCACCAATCCAAATGAAAATTTATTTTATAACATTCTCCATTTCTTCTTCAAAAATCCACCAAGGATGAATCCTCCATCTGATGCAATATTCTTCAACATTCTCCATTTCCTCAACTGAACTACTTCCATAACTGAATACTACTCACCCTTAGTATATTATTCCTTCTTTTACTTCTATTTTTCATGACTATATATTACTCCCCCTTTGACATCAATGGAAAAGGGTTCCAATTAGTTTAAGCATTGATACTACTCCTGAAGTAGAGTAGTCAACCATCCATTAGTCCCTGAGGACTGATCCTCTTTCTTCTTTCTTCTAAGTAGAATCAGGAAAGGGAATTACTCCCAACTTCTCCCCGAGATACTCAAAAGTATCCTTTGGCAAGGGCTTTGTGAATATATCTGCTAATTGATCTTTAGTACTCACATAGTCCACCTTGACTTCTTTCACTACCACTTTCTCTCTTATAAAGTGATACTTGATCTCAATGTGTTTTGTCTTTGCATGCACCATAGGGTTCTTTGACATGTTGATAGTGCTAGTGTTATCACAATGAATAACAATAGGATAATCAATCTGAATTCCAAAATCCTTTATCATTTTATTGATCCACACAATTGTAGAATAATTTAGGACTGTTGCAACATACTCAGCTTCTGCTATTGAATAAGAGATACAATTTTGCTTCTTTCTTGTCCAAGTGACAAGTCTGTCACCAAGAAACATTGTTCCTTCTGATGTAATCTTTCTGTCATCAACACATCCTACCCAATCTGCATCAATATACACATAAAGCTCAACATTTTCTAAATTAGGATACCATAGACCATAGTCTATAGTGCCTTGCAAGTATCTGAATATTCTTTTTACTTCCATAAGGTGACTTTGTTTAGGCTATGCTACAAATCTTCCAACTATGCCAACTGCATTGGAAATATCAGGTCTAGTTTGAGTAAGATAAATGATTTTTCCAATCATAGACTTGTACAATGTTGTATCTATTGCTGGTGAGTCATCTTCTTTTGTAAGCTTGCATCTAGTTATCATAGGTGTCCCTAATGGCTTGCAATTATCCATCTTGAATTTCTTTAATATCTCTTTCACATACTTGGACTGATTAATAAAAATACCTTTCTTTGTCTACTGCACATTCAATCCCAAAAATTATTTGATAGGTCCAATCATGCTCATCTCAAATTATCTCTATGTCTCTTTACCAAATTCAGCACTAAGTTTGTCATTACCTCCAAAGATAATGTCATCAACAAATATAGCTACAAGTAGTAAACCTTCAGATGTCTCTCTTATGAATAGATTACAATCTTCCACTCCTTTCTTGAATCCAATATTTGTTAGATATTCAACTAGTCTCTCATACCATGCTCTAGGGGCTTGCTTAAGTCCATAGAGGGCCTTCTTAAATCTACATACCATATCAGGTCTATCTGATAAGGATAATCCTTCTGGCTGCTCAATGTATACTTCTTCTTTCAATTATCCATTCAAGAATGCTAACTTGACATCCATCTAATAGAATTAGAAGTTTTTTAATGTTGCATAGGCTAGGAAAAACTTAATATCTTCTAATCTTCTCACTGGTGAAAAAGTGTCTCAATAATCAATGCCTTCTCTCTGCACATATCCCTTACATACTAACCTTGCCTTATTTCTTACTATTGTACCATCTTCATTCATCTTGTTTCTGAATATCCATTTTGTTCCAATCACATTCTTATCAGTAGGTCTTGGGACTAGTTCCTAAGTATCATTCTTGATAATCTAATCTAGTTCTTCTTTCATAGCATCATACCTATCTGAATCATTACATGCATCTTCAACACTTAAGGGTTCAATCTAAGATAGTAAACATACCGCCTCATTGCTTGCAGAACTTTTTTCTTTTGATCTTGTTGTGACTTTTCCACTCTGATCTCCAATGATGTCATCTTTGGAATGGTATCTAGATGTAAACTTTGGAGCTTTAGGTGATACTATCTCATCTTCTTTTGGAGTTTCTTCTTCACTTGTCTCAGGGTAATTAAATAGAACATCAATACTGTCAAACATTTCTTCAACAACTGTCTCACTAGTGGAGGGTTTGGGTTCTTCTTCAATCATAGGTGAGTAATCATGATATCTTTCTTGAACCATAAACTTTTCATCAATCTTAACATGAGAACTTTCAATGATATTCTTCAATCTTAAATTGAAACATCTATAAGCTTTTCTTTTAGTAGAGTACCCAAGGAAAATACCTTCATCACTTCTTGCATCAAACTTGCCTACTGCTTCATCCCTCTTGATGTAGCACTTGCTTCCAAAGATTCTGAAGTATTTTATTGTGGGAACATTGCCAAACCATAGCTCATAAGGTGTCTTGTCTGTGCTTGGTCTCAATTGTATTCTATTGATGGTGTAGACTATTGTATTGACCGCATCTCTCCAATAGGTGTGTGCAACTTTTTCATCAATCATGATGGTGTGCATCATGTCAAGGATGATCCTATTCCTTCTCTCTGCAATCTCATTCTGCTGAGGGGTTCTAGGTGCACTTAACTATCTTTTTATGCCATGTTCTTCACAATACTCATAGAATCTATCAAAGGTGAATTCTCCTCCTCTATCTGATATTAGACACTTTATCTTTAGTCTAGATTCATTCTCAACCTTAGATTTGACTATTTTGAACTTCTCAAATGCTTCTGACTTATCTTTCAACAATGCAACCCACATCATTCTAGAATAGTCATCTACAAACAAAATGAAATACCTTTCACCATAGTATGATCTTGTTTGAGTTGGTCCACAAAGGTTTGTATGAATCAGATCCAACTTGTTCTCTGCCAAGTTATGCTTGCTCCTGAATGAATTCCTCACATGCTTTCCCATTACACATTCTGTGCATATAGTATCAACCGGCTTTGCTATGCTAGGTAGGTCTCTTACTACCTTAACATTACTAATCTTTACTATGTTATCAACATTGATATGACATAGTCTTTTGTGCCATAACCAATTGTCATCTACTTTAGCAACAAAAAAAATTGCTTCTGGATTAAGCCGAAAAACATTACCTTTAGTTTTTGATCTTGATGCAATCATTTCTCCTTCTTTGTTGTTAATGATGCACTTGTTTCCATTGAATTCCAATCTGTAACCTTTGTCAAGTAACTGCTTAACACTTAGTAGGTTATGTTTCAAACCATCAACATAAAGAACATCATCAGTGCTATTATTGCCATCCAAGGTGATGGCTCCTCTACCAATGATGGGTTTGGGAGTGTTATCTCCAAATCTAACCATGCCACCTTTGTATCTGTCCAAATGAACAAATCTATCTTTAACTCATGTCTCATGATGTGGGAAACCACTATCAATGATCCAATCTATCCTGATGTCAGCTTTTGAAATCAGAGCTAATTCTTGTGAATCCTTTTCATCTTCAAGAGAAATGAATCCAATTTCTTCTTCTATTGATTCTTCATCTGATACTCCATCTCCAACATAATGGTATTCTTTTTTATACTTAGGCTTGCAGTTATTTTGGTACCTTTTAAGTCTTGTAGGACACTTAGATGAAAAATGACCAATCTTATTACATGAAAAGCATTTAAATGGAAATTGACCTTCATATTTCCCTTTTCCTTTCTTTTCTCTTTTAGCAATCATAGCAATGAAATCATCTACTATGTTCTCTTCATCATCATTATCAAAATTACCAAAGCATGGACTGATGCTTTTAAGGCTATTTCACTTTTAAGTTCTATCTTCAATCTTGAAATCTCAAAAGCTGAAATTTCACTGATCAAGGTCTCTCTTTTGAAATTTGATGTAAGCTTCACGGTCTCATCAAGGATGTTGATCTTGTTTTCATACTCTACTATGAGAGTGGTCATCAACTTATCCATAATGTCTTCTTTCGAGATCTCTCCACCATTGTTCCCGATTCCTGCAACTGCTTCATTAATCCTTTGGTTGTAAGCTTTGATGTTCTCTTCAGGTAGCATCTCTAATGCATTGTATCTTTTCTTCCAAGTTTTTCTACGCACATCCTTAGCTTGTCTTTCTCCTTCAAATATGTCTTCTAAGTGCTTCCATATCTTGTGGGCTGTATCTACTTTCTTTATTTTTGAAAACTCACTATCAGATAGGGCACTGATAAGGGATTCTTTGGCTATTACATTCTGATGAAATAATTCTTTATGCTTTTTAGTAGCATCATCTTTTGCAAGGTCTACTAATGTAGGGATAATTCTCTCCATAAAACTTAGGACTTTCTTTTCTAAAGAATTCCATCTGATCAACCTCAAGCTATTAAAATTTCTCTCCGAGGTACTTGGCTCTGATACCAATTGTTAGGAATAGTCCCAAGAGATAACTGAGAGGGGGGGGGGTGAATCAGTTATCTACTAGTTTCAATTCTTTATCCAATTAAGAATACTTAAACATAAAGCATAAACACAATGAAAGAATACTTGAACACAACACCAATATTTTGGTTATGGGGAAACCCAAATAGGTAAAAACCTCAGTGGGAATTGACACCCACTAATAATCTGCACTAGTGTATTATGATCCTTTGTAGACAATCCGTAACCGTGTTAGGAGTTTTCTTTACAATACATTTAGTACAGTGACTTGGTCAAGGGTCGGACCCTGTTAGGAGTCTTTTATAATTAAACCTATTAGGGGTGAGGACACATTGTCTGAGAGCTCATTGCTCAAATGAGTGAAGGCTACAACCTTCAGATTAACAGATACACAATATATCTAGATCTTGGTGAACTATGCTTTGACCTACTATCAAGATCAGTTCCAATGTATAGCACAAACACTTTACTGGTCACATAGACCTTCTGTGTATGGCTCAACACTTCACACACTCTGCTCTACTCTTCACAATCAACTCTGAACCATACTTTAGCAATCACAAATGACTGCCTATAAATATCTTTCCACTAAATGATATAATCAAGTAAACCTATTAGAACTACCTTGAAATCATATTAGAGAAACCATAACACACTCTAATAATAATTCTGTTAGGTCTACTAAGCACACAACACATTCTGGGACTTGTCCAATATTAATAAATGTAGATGCATGCTACACATTGTCGGCTCTACAGAGTTAGCTTATTGGTATTTATCCCATCTAATATGGTCATTTTTCCTGAGCGACATGCAATGCAAGCATCAGTTGTGGCTAACCAAGGTCATCCTAAGATTAATGGATATCCTCTTAGGGTGGCTTTGGGTGACAGGACTATGAAATCTAAAGGGTAGTCTAAAGAATCTAGTGTGACAAGAATATCTTCAACCATGCCATCTGGCTTGATAGTGGAATTATCAGCTAATTATAGTATTTTAGGTGTATCTCATAAACCAATGATGCTAAGCCTCAACATAACTTCCCTAGTCATGACATTGATTGATGCTCCTAGGTCAATCAAGACATTTTGAATTTGGATACCATTAATATGAATGGTGACCACTGGACTCCCTAGGTCAAAATACTTAGGCATTAAGAATTTTCTTAGCATGAGATCAAAGAGCTATCCTAAAACATGGACAGTGTCAGGGTCTTTTTTCTTCCTTCTAGGCTTCTTAATACAAGATTCTTTTATTGCCCTAGTATAGATTGGGACTTCTTTAAGGGCATTCAACAAGGGAATTTGCACTGTCATTTTCTTGAGTTGATCAATTAAATTAGCTGCTATAAGATTTTATTTTGAGGGAGCTGACTGAGCCAATATTTACGGATAAGGAGGATTTTTGAGCACTGGTGCAGATTGAGGAATAGGTGGAACATCAGTAGGTTGGTTCATGGGTATGTCCTCAACATCAGAAACTTCAGGTATTATAGTCTCCTTAGGTGCAGGCAACGTAGTTCATGATCTGAGATGGATATCATTTACTTGCAATGAACAATTTTTCTACTTGTTATTAGGATTTGGAGTTGGTTGTGTACAAAGTTGAGTTGACTTTTGAGGGTTACTATTGGCTATATGAGGTGGAGGCATAATAGTTTGCTGCTGAGGTGGAGGCATGAGAGCTTGTTGCTGACTAGGTTGGTTGGGTCCCCACTGAGGTTGTTGTTGCCAATTACCATGAGGTGGCCATTGGTTACTTTGTTTTGGTTGCTGATACGAGTTAAATTGTTGTTGGTATGGGTTAAATGGTGGATGTTGTTGATAGCCTTGGTTATAGTGTGACTGTTGGTTAGACCAATTATAATTCCAATTCTAGCCTTGAGGGGCAGAATTTTGAGGGTTATGGGTTGGCCATTGACTACTATTATTATTATAACCAAAATTATTCAATGGGTTTGGAGGCATACCTTGTCTTTGAGCCCATGGATGCCTTTGAAAAACATAGAAAAATTCTCCATTCTCCTCATCTATGGCTTTAAAATCAATGGGCATTGGATTAGTGTCCATAGATGCAACTGTCTTGCATCTACAATTTATTTTATTTTCTCTATAATGAGAGCAGAATTCAGCCAACACAACATCTACATCCTCCTTCTTCCTTCTCGCCTGCATACTATCTAGCTAAGTGGCGACATCATTAATGATGTCTTGTTTGAATTCAGATAGTAGATTGGATAGCTCCATCTTGGATACTCCCAAACCACCATTGGACTTATGTGGTAGGTCTCTGAGTCCTCTACCTTTCTTCACAGTGGCCCTTGAATAATTTAGACATATATTCTTTATATCAGCCTAGTTTTTCTCTATAATATCTTCTCTTGCCATTAGGTCTAGAGCCTCAATGCTTCCATCATTCACACCTTTTAAGAAAAGGTGTTTTTTGAGATTCCTCATTCAGTTGGTGTTGTATATTATGCTATAGGTTGAACATGAACCTTGAGACATAATCCTCCAAGGTTCATCTTCCTTATGGGACATTTTGAAAATGTCGTCACCTTTCAAATCTTGACCACTACAGTATTCTTTATACTTTGAAAGAAACATATTACTCATTGCATCAAAATCTGCTATAGCATTGGTGCCCAACCCCATGAACCATCTTAAGGGAGCCTCTTTCAGAGTGGATGGAAACAACTTTAGCTTTTGGCCATTAGTTGTGTAGTCATAACTCTGTCAAAGGATGTCAAACTCAAAGAGGAAGGTCTCAAGGTCTTCTGTAATAAGGCCATAGAATTTGGGAAGTGCAGCAATAGGTATGTTCTTCAAATTTTGATTACCTTGCTGAGTAGAGATAGGAAAAGGAAAGGTGGACTGAGCCATTCTTGGAGGAGAACCTAGTGGTGGTGGCTGATAGATAATAAGAGAAAGTGGGTTGTCTTGATATTCAAGTTCAGCAAAGAGGTAATTTAAATGCAGTGATTCCTCAGAGGATGAAGAGGATATGTGTTCTTGAGCATCAAAAAATGGATTTTCAAAGGGTTCTTCTTCTTCATTCTCATTTTGGGATTCTTCAAGTTCAAGGTTAAAAATATTAAATGATTCCTCTTGATTATTACAAGGAAGAAATCTCCTAAGGTGATCTCTCCTTCTATGCATAAAAATGCTTACTTAAGACTAAGCTCTAGATTATCAAAACCAAAAATGAAACTACAAAGATAAGTTTTAATTAACACCATCCCTAGAAATGGCACCAAAAATGCTTGTCCAAATAATGGTATCAGAAACCCATAGCAATGGACTGCCTATTTTAGGATTGGACACCCTAATTAGTTTCTAAATGAATTATTTTGTCTCATTTAATTATCGACCAGGGACATAAACTTGGAATGGCATTCACAAAGTATATGCTCCAAACTCTCTCGATCTTAACACTATCCTATGGAATTCAAATGCTTATGCTTCAGGGAAACTGTGCTAAAACAACAAATGAACTTACTCTAACAAAGCATGAAATCACGGGTAGGAATTACTCTAACCGCCTATGCTGCAGGAATAGTCTACCAATTCTATTATCAGTAGCTACAGGAACAACAAAGTTCTATCTTACTTAGAAATGAATAGGAAAATGAATTCTACACTAACAAAACAATTCACTCATCAAGTGGACCCCCTTGAATGAGTGAACAGGAAACACAATCAAGATAAAAGATATAAACTCAAACTAAGCATTCTATTTATCCATAAAAAAATGATTACACTTGATTGAAAATGGTATCACAATAGTTCTATTATAAAAACCAATTCATTGAACTAACTACTAAAGAGTTACAACAATCTATTATTTGAAGGAAAACTACAACTACCTCCTAAATCTAAGATCACTTCATAAATGAGGATCAGTTACAGACTCATAAAATTTTAGAACAGAAACAACATTAAACATGAACAAATCTCTAGGAATATAGCATGTTCAGGGAACTAAATCTGTGCACTACATGCAACAGAAAATGGTAATTGATTTGTTCCGCTTGCAAAGATCTTGCAATCCACAGTTGGCTTTGACTATTCCAACACCACTATGTCAGTTCTTGAATGCTTGTGGTAAACACTTGCAAAATAATCAATGCACACACAACCTCCCATATACATATATATCCTTATCATTAATATTAGGAAAAATGATATAAAGTTCTAATTAACACTCTTGCAAATCCTATGGCTACAGGAGGAAGACTACCCAAAACATAGCTTAGGCAAGGAAACATTCATTAACATGTATAGCTACTGCATTATACCATTCCTATCCATGAATTCAAGAAAATATCAAGTCTTTAAACTATCCACATTTCTATTCCATGTCTTCACACACACACACACACATATATAACATATACATAAAAACCATAATTTCATATGCTTAAAAACCATAAATTCATGTCTTCTTACAAAATAACTGTTTGAAAGGAGGATAAAAAGAACTAAGAAAGATGGCCTTTTAGAAGCCCGTCAATAGATTTGATATTATAATGAATGACTATTTCACTAAGTTTCAGACCAAAATGCACAAGAAATTTAGGATTCCACCTCAGTTAGTGGAAGAGCACCGAGATACAATTTGTTTTGAAGTGGATACCGACACTTGTATAGTGAAATTTGTGGAGTCGAGGACTATATGGCTACACAAAATGGGATATAAAATTGACATAGAAACTACATCTTAGTAGATTGAAGCCCTATTAGCTAACCTATTGATAAGAGAGATAATCAGTATGGGACATATGAAGAAGTGAAAGATAAGATAAATATAGGTATATTGATACCTAAGGCTCATAGAAAAACAAATAGAATGATTAGTAGTTCATCAAAAAATATGGGTGTTACTCTTGAAGAAGATGAGGTTTGTCCATCTGATATCAAGGGCAAGAAAACAAGAGTGAAAAAGGAGACACCTAGCCCTAAGTGATGAAGACCATTGACAAGGTCTACTTCTACATCGAGGGAGAAGAAGAAACTAGAGGTAGAGTAACCAAAGCCTAAGACATACATGAGGGAAAATAAAACATCTGACAGACCAAGGAGAAAGATAAAGCTATAAGAAGACAGTGAGACATAATTTGAAGATTTAAGTAAATTTAAAATTATGCAAAACTAGCCCCCAAAACCTAAAAACTTAGATGAATTTCTTGAAAATATCAAGAATTATGGAGGTTTTTCAGAAATCAAATATGAAAAATATGAAACAAGGACTGATGAAGAAAAATAAAAGATTGAGGAGGCAATTGCGTTTACGCTTCATAAATTTAGAACTATTCTGGTTGAAATTGCCAACCGAATACCTGATGAGCTATATAATAAAATTGATGCTAGATGGAAGTATGCTATGACTTCTAAAAAGAAAATGAGGGAAATATCCCTAGCCATTATTGTACTTGAGTTGTCAATACAAGAGAATAAAGAAGCATTGAAGGAGTCTTCAAAGAGATTTCTTGTAAAGAGTAGAGCATTAAAGATCATGGTCAGTGAACTAGAAGTAGTGCAAAGGGATACCGAAGGTATATGGAGAAATATTTTCTTTCCCAAGTAATCAACTGAGACTAAGGAAAATCAAGGTAATTCATATCCTATTGATTTTACAATATAAAAAGATGAAGTGATTATAGAGGATATCAATGAAAAGGACCCCGCAGAAGAAATAACTCATGATGAAGATATAATGGTTGCTGAGGATAAGGACACTAAAGAAATGAAAGTTGATGATGTTGCTACTACAAAATTGATGGATGATGATCCTATTCTAGAACAAGTAATTAATTTTCCTGAGATTAATGAGGTTATCTCAGAAGTTACTAAAAAAATCCCGACTAATGTAGAGGAGAAGTCCATCAAATAGGTAAAGGTGACCGAACAAAGGGAAACTAAGGACAACAAAGAGAATAAGACCACAATATCATAATAAAAATCCAGTCACTTCTACCAAGACCACATGACATAAACAAAATGTAGACAAACTAGAGCAAGAGAAGGAAGAAAATAAAGAAGAGAAGAAAGAAGAAAAACATGAAGAAAAGAAAGAAGAAAAACATGAAGAAAAGCAATAAGAAGAAAGAACTAAGGATAGAAATACAAGTACTACATCTGATGCAATAAGGCATCATGTTATCCTAAATTTTCTAGAAGAGAAAGTGTACAAATAGAGAAGAAAAATTCCAAGAAAAGAAAGCATGACAAAAATAAAATTGACTTAACACTAGTACATTTGACCCACATTTTCGACCAAGCATTAAAATGGTTTTGCTTGGTTGGTTTATAGAAGGAAATTTTTGATTTTTTTTTAATCCATTCCCGTGTTGGTCAGAATTACAACAACCATGACATGTTGTTCATAATTATGACCAACATGGGCATATAACTTTAAAAAAAAGGGTCAGTTTCATTTTATTTCATTTTGTTATCCACAAAGAAGAGCTGAAGGAGGGAAGGAGGGCATCTCTCATCACCACCTACACATCTCTTGACGCCACCTGTAAGGGAATCTCTTGATTCATTCCCATACTCAATGTTTCATTTTATTTGATTGTTAAACCCTATGCCACCGAGTTGTATTTGTGTTATCCCACCAAACTGCCTAGAAGCCACAAGGGTCGTATTATATTCACAACCATCATAACAAGGGTTATTGCATGCTTGAACATTCAGACCTGGAAATGTCCATTCACATCATGGATGTTGTGGATTGATCTCCCATACTACCGAGTCTCTAGAAACTGGGAAGTCTTCCTAAGCCATACGGTTAGGACATTGTAGAGTCAATAGACAAACAGTCAACCATTTCCAGGTGTATAAATATTGTATTCATTATCACTACATATTTCTATTACAATGAACATTATTTTGTATGTGAATGGTGGTGTTATCTTGGAACAAAGATTACATATTTTAACAGCTAGTATGTGTTATCACTTGTGATTTCTATACTACCATCTTGGTTATGTAAGTTTATATATCTGTAAGTCTGAAGTAGTATTGTAGTAATTCTAAATGTGTATATAATTGAAAACACAATGGGCATGATGTTATTATCTCTATTTATATTATGAAAACAAACAACTATAAGTGCAATCTAGAGATATAAGAGTCACAGGTAGCAAGTAAAGTTTTTGACCAAATGTCTATGAAAAGCATGTGTGATTTATGAAGAAAATTTATGTCTGAATTAGTAAGGGTTCTTACAATGATGGAGAACAAAGCCTACTATTTGAGGATGTTCTCAATGTGGCAAATGTTGAGGATCTTTTTCTACACTCCATCTAAAGACAACCAAGTTAGCACATTTGAGGAAGAAGAGGAATGTAGTTTTTAGGCTCTTGGCATTCGATTATCCTAGTGGCATCAACGGTAAGATTCTTAGATGCTTAGGGTGAGGGAAAGAGATATATTGATCTATAAAAGCTTGATTTTCCCTTGACTGCGTTACAAATGGCTTAGCAGTAGGGGAGAAGAGGATTCAGAGAATGCCTTATAGGAATACAGACTAGCCTTGTTAATATATTCCCATCTTGGTTTGACTGATGACAACATAAATGGCATGTAATCAAAAAAAATTAGTGCCATGTATATGTACTCCTAGTTATAGTATACAATTTGTTGCTCCCATAATTGGTCTAACATAGGAATCTTTATTAGAAAAAAATATTTAGTTCCTTCATTCAATTAAGATTTTAACAGGTATAATACACAGTCTATTATTTCTCTTTATCTTGATGATTAGTTCTTTGATGGAAATGAGAGCCATGATTAGTCAAATTTTGTAGTTACAACTACCCTAGTGCACGTGTATGAAAAATGTGGAAGCATAGACAAGAAATTATAAGTGTTTGATGAAATGCATCTATGATATGTGGTCTCATGTACTAAAATCATTTCAAAATATGCATAGAATGAGTCTATTGAAAAGTACTTAGAAAGATTTAAGGAAACAAAACTAGCAGATGTAGAACTAGACTTGACAACATTACATTAGATTATGCCCACCTATCCCAATTTAGGAGCTCCATAATAGACTATGGAAATCCATGAAAGCATAATGAAATGGTGATTTTTATATGTATTATAGGATAGCTACATGTTATAGATGTAGCTTCCCTAATAGGGACATGGAAAATGTGGAACCATTTATAGGGGATGCAACACAAAATAAAATTTTCATTAGAATAACTAAGAGAAAAGTAAATAGAAGACTAAAAGTCATCATCTAAATCAGATGATAAAATTTATTGCTAATCTCTTCATTTTTGTATTCAGATAACTCATGTTTAACATCATTGCATGATAAGAAAAACATTATTTTTGGTCAAATTAATGAAAGATGACATAAGAACATCTTAAACCTTTATTGGGTAAACCATCAACATGCAAGATGCATTGGTCTCTATAATGCAGAGGTGGTGTGTAAATCTTCCCGAGCCTAGACCCTGATTGAAATGAGTGGTCAATCAATTAGCAAGTGAGACAACTTCTCACATCAAACATCCTCATAAGGATTCACTATCTAGGCATCTCCCAATGCACCTTGAGCCTCCAAGTTATCAAATCTTCAAACTAGTCTTCCACCTTTGTTGTACCACCTTAGAAAACCTTAACATGGTCAATGTGCCATGTTCCAGTAGCCCTCGAAGTCTGGTCAATATTTCTTCAACCCAATCCACTCCATTAGCCTTCTAGGCTTGTAGCCCTCACCAATCACTAAATTTCCCTTTTCTCTCCAACTTCCCAAACAAATCAAGAAACCAATAAGTTTTTTAGATACCCTTTTGGGTCCTCTAAAACATACCCAAATCCTAAGGTACACTCCTTTGGACCATGTACCAGATCCAATAACCTAGTAGTATCTAACTAGGCCTAATTCACTCCATGAAAAAAGAAACTCATAGATGTACTCACCCCCTTGACTCCAAAGCAAGAAACCATCTTCAATAAGGTTTCAAAACATCAGATTATAAAGGTTCTAAGGCTTCCACACTTACCCATTCAACTAGCCACCAAACCCTTGCTTCTAGGGTCGCTTATCTAGGGATTTTTCACAAAGACCTTTAAAAATACCTCCAAATCAATATAATTGATCTAACACATCATTATGGATCCTAACATCCATATTCCATCATAAAATGTATCCATACTTTAGGGCTTTCATCCTCCATGTGACTGGTGCCAAAACATGACACTCTTCACTCGGAGATCTCCAGCATTTTGTGGCTTCTCAAAAACACCTCCTTATATCCCTACATAAACAAACTATATTACAAGGATATGTTACATATTAGACATCTCCCACAAATCACAGTGATCACAGGGGGTGGGAGAGTCAATTCATAAAGGAAGACTACAATCCCAATTCACTGTTACAACAAGAAGCCCGGGTACAGTAAGGATACCAGTCAATTCCATGACCTCTTTAATAATTAAAATAATGAGATAAATGCATGGAAATGTAACTAATAAAAAAATAAAGGATCTTACACCATCATCCAACCATTAACATATCACAAAACTTGTTTGAAGACATAGGGTTGCTGACTGTACCCACAGGACTGAATACATTATGTAGAGAAAAATATTTATTTTATTGATTGAACCGATTACATTATAGTTTTCTTACACATCCACTCTACACCCCCCTTTACACTCGCATGGATCAAAAAATAAATAGACTCAAACTCTTCAAAGAAACCTAACTGCAACCACGTAACTGCCCAAAGCTATTCCATAACAATCATAAAACTGTCTGTCAAAACCAAATAGGCTTAATGGTGTTGTCAAGTTGACAACCAATGTTGTCAACTCAACAAAATGGCATCTCATACCCCCATTTATGATATTTAGAAGATTTTAAAACAACCTTTACAATCCATACTAACTCATAACCCCTAGATTACCGTTCTAGGCCATAATTGCATGAATGCAATTTTACATCTTCTTTTTGGCATCTTTTCACTTTGAGTGAAACTACATGATTTAATGGTATTACTGGCCATATTACAACTATAGACACCCTTATAGGTCCTTGAACTTTACATAAGTCCTTGGATCACTCAAGTGACCCCAAGGTTACATCACTATCCCTTATGTCATTCAATGAATTACATAACATTATTTTGTGATCATACTATCAAATGATCAACATCATTAAAAACAACATAAAATGACCAATCATGGTCTATTACAATGCAAAGTGACCTTTGATGGTCTTTTCCCATCACCCTAGGATCCTCAGTGACCCTGGTGTACCTTCCTAGTTCAGGTGTTGACCTTGGTGCTCCTGCACCATAATCCTCAACTTGAAAAATTTCCAAGTCCTCTTGGAAATCTTGCAAGCACAAACATGTCAGAAAACAAAAACTCTTTATCTTCACCTTTGGTTTATAATGATCCACATTAAGGATCCATGGCATCCTTGCATAGTGTTCCTCCAAAATATACTCAAGCATCTTCAAAATATGATTGCCTCCCAAGGGGAAAAATTAAACCATATTCCGATCAACCTTCTTCATTTCTTCCTCAGCCTCACTCCATGAGACTACTGATGCAATCTTCAACTCATCCTTGTCTTCAAATCTTGAGTCTCTCCTCATAGAGACCAATGCATCTCCTCTAGGCATTCCAAACTATCTTCAACATTCATGGCTGCCTCATTAGACACACTCATGACCCCATAGAAGTTCTTTCACCTCTACTGCCACCTCTTGTATGGGTTAGGAAGTTGGAGTGGATTTGCAAATACGAGTTGCTTTGTATTTGGAGACTTATTGGAGGGGTAAAAGCCTGTACACCAGCAATTGTTTGTATAGATGGTCCAAAGGAGTTGCATATGGATTTGGGATATTTTATGTAGCTCTAAAAAGGGTATTAAGATATTTCCTTAGTTTCCCTAGTGTTTTTGGAAAGTTTTGTGAAATCCTAGGAAAACTAGTCTAGCAGGGCTACTAGGAGAATAGGCCTAGAAAGCACTTGGTTTGGGATTTTTGAGTTGTTAAACTTGCTTGGATGATTCCAATGACTTATTGGGGGACATTGAAGATTTTTTCAATGGTGTAGAGTGGGTGGTTTTTATTATTGCATGAATTAAGTTAACATAATTCAATTCAAGTATATTAAACATAGGTCCTTTTATGCATAAACTAATTGAATTTAATTGGGGACATTACAACAAGTTATCACCCAAAGAGCCTTCTTACATTGACTATGACCTTTTCAAGACCTTAAACATCCAAAAACATCAACTTATTTCATAATAGTAGCCATGATCCCATATACAACAATAATGACATACTATACAACATTAGACTCCTACCACCAGAGAAGGTATATTCACAGGTGATGAACATGTAGATTTTCCTGAGCACTACTGGGAGCTTACCCTGCATTAACAAATTTACTATTAATTGTGAAAATCATCACAAGTTCATTTGTTGTAGGGTCTAGTTCCTAGTAATTCTTGGTCAAATTTGTATGTTTGTCACCTATGCATATACCTTCTATGATCAACTCTTATATGCACAAGTGAAGGCTGTATATGCACAAGTTTTACATGATTGTGTTTTACATAACACAATAATAATATTAGTTTGTGTTTTACATGATTGCATTCCCGAAATAATTACTGGAAATTTTTTGAACATATATAAATGGAATACTTTGTGCCTGATATACTTAAATGGAATACACCAAGAAGTACCAAATGATGAATGCTCAATTGTTGTAATGGCAAAGCATCATAACCGTCCATTTCTAGAACTTGATTTTCTATAGTCTTAATATTTTTTCTATAGTCCTAATGATTTTGAAAATTGTTGACAAAGAGTGTTTCTTTTTTTGATTAGTTGATTGATCCTCTCACCTTTCCTTTGTAAATTCCATTGTCCCAATCAAGTTTTGCAGTGTTTTTTTATTAGGTTTCATGTTTTTGATTGTGGGGTTCCGCATTGTTTGTTGTTCTTGATAAATTAGGTGTTGAATTTGACTTTTCCCATGTTTGAGTTTGTGCCAATTGTGGAGTTCACCTTCTTTTGATGGTATATTTCATTCACTCTATGTGGAATACTATTTTGTTCAATGTTTTATTTCAGCTTGACATTTCATTCATTTTTCATATACACAGAGAGATGGATAGTTCTGAGACTACACATTTACTAATATTGTGAGACTACACATGCTGATAAAAAAATTAGCTATCTGATTTAGGTTTATTGTTCATGATTGTAAATGGTCAATATTTTTGATGGTACTCCTTGGTGTATTCCATTTAAAAATAAACAGGTTTCTATAGCTATGATAAATGTCCCCCTGTGTTGACAAAATTAGACTTGACAAAATGGTTGTTCAGTGACTGTATCTACCATTAGAGCCACTTCATATGCACAGATGATGAACATGCATATTTTCCTAAGCACTACTGGGAGCTTACCCTGCAACACATGTACTATTGTGAAAATCATCACAAGTCCATTTTCTGTTGGGTCTAGCTCCTAGTATTTCTTGGTCAAATCTGCATGTTTTTCACTTGTGCATATACCTTCTCTAATCAACTCTTATATGCACAGGTGATGAAAATTTAGATTTGCCTAAGTACTGCTGGGAGATTACCCTGCAACACATGTACTATTTTGAAAATCATCACAAGTCCATTTGTTGTGGGGTCTAGCTCCCAGTAATGCTTGGTCAAATCTACATGTTTGTCACCTATGCATACACCTTCTCTGATCAATTCTTATATGCAAAGGTGAAGGCTGATCAACTCCAATCTCCTATTTTGTATCTATATGTTATCAAAGCATTTCCATTGAGAATCTTGTCTACTTGAGACATTTCAATTGTTAAAGAAATTGTTAAATAAATTAGCATTTGAATTTTTATTCATTGGTTGTGTGATTAGAGAAGGTATATGCACAGGTGATGAACATGCAGATTTCATAATAATACTTTGAATATTATTTTGACCTCTTCTCATAACAAAAATAATATTAGTTCGTGTTTTACATGATTGCATTCCCCAAATCATTAATGGCAAAATTTTGAACATATCTAAATGGAATACTTTATGTCTGACATACTTAAATGGAATACACCAAGAAGTACCAAATGATGAATGCTCAATTGTTGTAATGGAAAAGCATCAGAACCTTCCATTTCTAGAACTTGATTCACTCTATGTGGAATACTATTTTGCTCAATGTTTTATTTCAGCTTGATATTTCATTCATTTTTCATATACACAGAGAGATGGACAGTTCTAAGATAGGTTTCTATGGCTATGATAAATGTCCCTTTGTATTGACAAAATTAGAGTTAACAAAATGGATGTTCAACAACTGTATCTTCCATTAGAGCCACTTCATATGAATAGGTGATGAACATGCAAATTTTCCTAAGCACTATTGGGAGCTGACCCAACAACACATGTACTATTGTGAAAATCATCACAAGTCCATTTGCTGCTGGGTCTAGTTCCCAGTATTGCTTGGTCAAATCTACATGTTTTTCACCTGTTCATATACCAAATGATGAATGCTTAATTGTTGTAATGGAAAAGCATCAGAACCATCCATTTCTAGAATTTGATTTTCTAGTCTTAATGATTTTTCTATAGTCCTAATGATTTTTATTATTTCTTGTCCTTTGTCCCTTTTTTATTTCCTATTTCTGTGCTTGGCGATAGGATTTTGAACATTGTTGACAAAGTGTGTTTCTTTTTTTGATTATTTGATTGATCCTCTCATATTTTCTTTGTAAATTCCATAGTCCCAATCAAGTTTTGTAGTGTTTTTTTATTAGGTTTCATGTTTTTGGTTGTGGGGTTCTGCATTGTTTGTTGCTCTTGATAAATTAGGCCTTGAATTTGAATTTTTGTTCAATGTTTTATTTCAGCTTGATATTTCATTCATTTTTCATATACACAGAGACTACACATGCTGATAAAAGATGAGCTATTTCATTTAGGTTTACTATTCATGATTGTAAATGGTCAATATTTCTAATGGTACTCCTTGGTGTATTCCATTTAAAAATAATCAGGTTTATATGGCTATGATAAATGTCCCTTTGTGTTGAGAAAATTACAGTTGAGAAAATGGTTGTTCAATGTCTATATTTGCAGGTTGCAAACAAATCATCCTTCTTCCACCAACATTCTAGTCAATATACAAGCAACGAGTCATTCCATTCAAGAAAGACTATGTCTAACAATATCAGCCCAAAAGAAAATAAGGAGTATGTAGAATTCAGTGTATGCAAAATTAGTTTTGCAAAATTGGCCATGTTGATGATGATTATGAAGAAGATTTGAAAATTTTGCACCAATTTGAATTGGATCAATCAACATTTTCAAATCTTCTTCATCAATCACCATTAGCCATTTTCCAAGAGAAACACCTTTCTCTATATGAATCTTGGTTTACATTTCCCTATAATCTAATTGGCAATTTGAAGCCATCAATGGAAACTTACAATCCTAAACAATTAGTGTACCATTGTTGGCTTCAAAATTATTAAGTGAAAGGGATTAATCTAATCTGGAACCACCTTTGGTGATGATCCTACACAGTTCTACATAGACACGACATGTTCCTTAGAATAATTTTAATCTCACAATAGCTGAGAAACATAAATGTAGGTAGCATGGTCACAATTCTTTGGAGATACAACAACATAATTGAGTGGTATACCAGATGATGCAACACAAGTTGTACTACTCCTTTGGTTCTAAGTTGACACTATAGGATCCAAAAACCATAGATAACGATGGCTTTTGGCCCCTATCTTGATTGGTTTTTGGACCCTACAATATCAACTTCAACCTGGAGGAGTAGTGGTTGCATTTCATCATCTGGGTATAAACTCAATTATGTTGTATCTCCAAAGAATTGTGACCATGTGTGATGCCTACATTTATGTTTCTTACTTGTTGTGTCCCAGGACCCCTTATGACCCTTTAAGATCCCTAAGAATACATCTTAGAGGTCTTAAAGTGTCGTAAGGGGTCATAAGAGGTTCCTAGGAGGGGCCAGATGAGCTTCCACCTTCATGTGATTGGCCCTATTAAGTAGAGAATGTTAAACTATTTTCGAAACAAAGAGAAGCTCAATATTTCAAGGTCCCAAGGACAAAAAAAAATTGTTCGTACTCTTTAGTTTATGAAACCATCCAAACTTGTTACGCTTCTACAACTCATCATGAACACTGGAGGTTTGAAGGAAACAAGAGAATTTGAAGAGTCATGAGTCTTAAGATTGTACTTAATATATCCAAACTTCATTCAATGGTACATTCAAACATGAAACAAACTATTCTTAAACCAGTGATCTAGATTAAACTAGTAAACCAAAGGACAACAAATTAAATTGCATTAACTTGATGTGTTGTGAAAAGAAATGAACCAAAAATAAATGCAGTAAGTGCAACTAATATCACTTTGGAGGAATGCATTATTGTTTTACATAGTAAGCCAAACTATTAATATGCAATAATATGCATTGTGCACCTTTGGTGATGATCCTACACAATTCCACATATACACAACATGTTCCATAGAAGACTTTTAATCTCACAACAACTAAGAAGCATAAATGTAGGCATCATGGTCAAAATTCTTTGGAGATACAACATAATTGAGTGGTATACCCAGACGATACAATGCAAGAAGTAATATTCCTATGGTTCTAAGTTGAAACTATAGGATCCAAAAACTATAGATAATGATGGATTTTGGTCTCTATCTTGATTGGTTTTTGGACCCTATAATGTCAAATTAGAAGTGGAGGAGTAGTGGTTGCATTGCATCATCTGGGTATACACTCAATTATGTTGTATCTCCAAAGATTTGTGACCATGTGTGATGCCTACATTTATGTTTCTCAGTTGTTGTGTCCCATGACCCCTTATGACCCCATACAACCCTTTACGATACCTAAGAATACATCTTAGAGCTATTAAAGTGTTGTAAGGGGTCATAAGAGGCTCCTAGGAGGGGCTAGATGAGCTTCCACATTCATGTGGTTGGCCCTATTAAGTAGAGAATGTTAAACTATTCTTGAAACAAAGAGAAGCTCAATATTTCAAGGTCCCAAGAACAAAAAAAATTGTACGTAGTCTTTAGTTTATGAAACTATCCAAACTTGTTACGCTTCTATAGCTCATCACAAACACTGGAGGTCTGAAGGAAACAAGAGAATTTGAAGAGTCATGAGTCTTAAGATTGTACTTAATATAGCTAAAGTTCATTCAATGGTACATTCAAACATGAAACAAACCATTCTTAAACCAGTGATCCAGATTAAACTAGTAAACCAAAGGACAACAAACTGGATTGCATTAATTTGATGTGTTATGAAAAGAAATGAACCACAAATAAATGTAGTAAGTACAAATAATATTGCTTTGGAGGAATCCATGATTGTTTGACATAGTAAGCCAAACTATTAATATGCAATAATATGCATTGTGCACCTTTGGTGATGATCCTACGTAGTTCCACATAGACACGACATGTTCCTTAGAAGACTTTTAATCTCACAACAACTGAGAAAAATAAATGTAGGCATCATGGTCACAATTCTTTGGAGATACAACATAATTGAGTGGTATACCTAGATGATGCAATGCAAGAAGTACTACTCCTCTGGTTTTAAGTTGACACTATAGGATCCAAAAACCATAGATAACGATAGATTTTGGTCCCTATCTTGATTGGTTTTTGGACCCTATAGTGTCAAATTAGAATTGGATGAGTAGTGGTTGCATTGCATCATTTAGGTATACAATCAATTATGTTGTATCTCCAAAGAATTGTGACCATGTGTGATGCCTACATTTATGTTTCTCAGTTGTTGTGTCCCATGACCTCTTATGACCCCTTATGACCCTTTACGATCCCTAAGAATACATCTTAGAGGTCTTAAAGTGTCATAAGGGGTCATAAGAGGCTCCTAAGAAGGGTCAGATGAGCTTCCACCTTCATGTGGTTGGCCCTATTAAGTAGAGAATGTTAAATTATTCTCAAAACAAAGAGAAGCTTAATATTTCAAGGTCCCAGGGACAAAAAATTTGTACTTAGTCTTTAGTTTATGAAACCGTCCAAACTTATTATGCTTCTACAACTCATCATGAACACTGGAGGTCTGAAGGAAACAAGAGAATTTGAAGAGTCACAAGTCTTAATATTGTACTTAATATAGCCAAACATCATTTAATGGTACATTCAAATATGAAACAAACCATTCTTAAACCAGTGATCTAGATTAAAATAGTAAACCAAAGGATAACAAACTGAATTGCATTAAGTTGATGTGTTGTGAAAAGCAATGAGCCACAAATAAATGCAGAAAGTGCAACTAATATCGCTTTGGAGGAATTCATGATTTTTTGACATAGTAAGCCAAACTATTAATATGCAATAATATGCATTGTGCACCTCATGGAGCGATTTTACAATAGATGATTTATATATATTATTTTTTTGAAAAAACTCAATTTGTCATCAATTTTTCAACCAACATGATTGTTTACTTCGATGTCAAAGCTATACTCATGACATATATAGTAGTGGAGAATTCAACCAAGGTTGGTAAAAAATGATGAATTCTTAAGTCGACTATTCGACCATGTTTGGTCAAAATTCCTCATGGATATGTTAATCATTCTTGATATCGTAGCTGGCAATTTTGACATTTTTTTTAGTCAACATTTTCACCAAATGGTAAGTCAAATATTTGACTTTAAAGAAACTTGTGGAAAAATTGACAAAGAAAGTTCGACAACAAAAAAGGTCATTCAGTCGACTATTTTGCGTCAAAAAATAGACCAATGTGGATCGAAAATGAGGCTGAAATTTACTAGTGTAAGCCAACCAATTGTAATTCCAAAGGTAGATATCTCCTCCCTAATCCCTAAAGAGCTATTTGAATTCAGAGATCTACTTAAACTGAAAGCAACATAGGATGAAATTCTAGCCAAGAAACAAAAGATAGATGTGCTAGAGAGTGTTAAATATATACTACAGGAAATTGTACCTGATGCTATTATAAATGAGAAGGCCAGTCTATTAAGCCAATTGGAAGAACTACTAAAACAAGTGAAAGAACCAGACACAAGAAACTGAGTATCTGATGCAAGTACACCAAAAGAATATGGAGAAAATGATTATTGAAGATTTACTTCAATCAATTGCATTAGATAAGTTATCACTTTCTAAATTGGTTGTAGGATTAGAAAATGAGTTGAAAAGTATTCTTTCATTATTTCAAAAGTTTTGTTTAATTTCAAACTTTACTGAGGATATCAAGAAGAGAGATGAATCTATTGAAAAAGAGTTGACCGAGCCTAGAACATTTCAAGTCTACTATCAAAGGTTGAAACACTTAATGGGAGTGCAACATTAGCTCAAAAAAGAGGAGAATAAGATTAGAATGGAACTTTTAGAGCTACAAGAAATTTTGATACCCAAAATTGAATAACTGCAGAAGCATATTCACAAGGCAAAAGGATTGGTGAATACCCCTAACATCAATGCTATGGATAGCATGATTGGATTAGAGCCTGACATTGGTGAGAAAATTGTGGTATTGATAACAATAAAGGAATCATGGGAGTCATTTCTAGGAGATGCAAAGAAGAGATATAAATATATTTTTGATAAGATTCCACCACCAAATCCAAGTAAGATATTTTGTTTTTGGCATACTTGTCAAAAAAAGGGGGATATATATATGTATATAAGAGAGATATACTATCAACCATAAGGAGTTATTTACATAGGAAGTATTGCCACAAGAGGAGTCATGGAGAGTTATAAGGAGTTATGGAGTTTATACATGGTCAAATTTTGATAAAGGACACAAATTTTTGATGACTTTGAAGTTTTTAACAAAGATGCCAAACTAATGCCAAAGGGGGAGATTGATACTCCTAAAGGGTTATTTTATTATCATTAGTTTTGTTAAAGTCATATTGATTGTAAAAGTCAGTTGATGAATGAAGGAGTCATAAGAATTAGTCAGTAAAGAAAACAAGCTAGTTGGTAAAGGAAACAATAGTTTCAGTAAAGGGAAAAAAGATACAAGCACCGAATAGTTACCGAGTCACAATACTTACCGAGTCGAAGAGAAAGTCAGTTACCAATTCATGTATACATGTTACCGAGGAAGACTAAAAAGTGTTACCAAGTAACACAGGCCGACATAACAAATTATGTTAGATACAATGAATCTGGACACCAAAAATGTTTTATGGATTCCAAGAATATTTTTTGGCAAAACATCGGTGATTTAAATAAGATGATTTTGCATGATTACAAGATAAAATCCACCAATGGAAATTAAGTGGAATATATACATTGGAGATGTAACCAATGCTAGCACCGTTTAAGGAGAAGAATCTAGAACATTTCCACCACTTCTAGATTGACTATAAAAGGGTCAGTGTATGAGGATCAATGAGAGATGAGAGAGAGCAGAAAAGAGAAATTACAGAGAATAGGTGATGATCAGATAGAGAGGAATGTGAAGGTGATGAAAAGCAGAGAACATACCAAGTAATAGAGTAGTAAGAGAAGAATTATGAATGTGAATCAAAGTTAAGGTTACCGAGTACAGAAGTTGAAGTGCGATTGAAATGAAAAATGATGTAATATGATATTGAGCATATTGGGTCTGAAAAGCATTTATTGATGCATCATTACAAATATTTTTAGTATTGGTTATAGTGTAGTCAGAATTGTAAAATCCCAAGTAGGCCCTAATAGGTCTCAACTTGTAAATCCTTTAACAGGGTACATCTATTAGATTAGATTTGTAAAATCCTTTAGCAAGGTAGACTAAATAAGTCTTTGTACTCCTAACAAGATAAATACCCTTAACAGGGTAAGCTATCAGAAGTAGCTAATTTTTTAGCTCTAACTGAGAAATTTTTTTACTACAGTAGTGAAGTATTGTGAGTACCATCCCCACCATAGTTTTTCCCTCTAACCAAGGGTTTATGAGAGACCAAAAATCATGGTGTTATGAGTTTTGAATTATGTTTTAATTTATATATTTTATGGTGATGTATGAAAAGTTTATAATTTGGTAAATGTTTAAAATAAGTTGAGAAAAATTTTTGCAGTACTGATTCACCCCCCCCTCTCAGGACTTGACTTTCCATAATTAATCCAATAGAAGGTTATGCCTATTCCTTAAATGATTAGAGGTTAGATATTTATACCCTTCCTTGGAAGTGTATTCCCTTGTCTCGCCCCCGTCCCAAACAAGTTTATCCTTGTCAGAATTAAAATTTATTTTCCTTGTTTTTAAGGTTTTGCATAGTGATTCCTTTTCCAAACAAGGGAGGTCTAGGCCATTAAGGTCCTTCCACTTCCACCCTGTCCCTTTTGATTCAGTCTTGACATAATCCTTCACCTTTTTCCCCCACCTAGCTTCCAATATGTTCTTAGATTGTTCCCAATCTCTTTCCTTATCTAGAGCCTTGTATCCCCCCAGGAGTCTAACCAAAAGAGGGCTTCCTCCCCATTTCCAAGGTTCCATGTGATTTTATCCATAATAATGATTATGCAGTCTAACATGAAGTTCCAAATTCTTGAACCTCTAGGTGGATATTTTTCCCTAAAAATACTGATTGGGTTTGAATTACTTAGGTATTTGTGAATCCAAATTATTTCCCATTTGAGGTGTGAATATCTAAACATCCTCCATACTAATTTGGCCCCTAGGGATTTCCCTTTTTCCATAATGTTTTTAATACCCACCCCTCCTTCTCTTGGCCTACATATGTTTTCCCAATCCTTTAAGGATATCTTCTTCTTGTCCCTGATCCCTTGCCAAAAGAAGGTCTGAAGATGTTTGTTGAGTTCTTCCCTCTTATTCATAGGCAAATCTATGCATGATAGCTAGTAAATAGATTGTGTTGATAGGACCGTTTCGACCATGGTTACTCTACTTACTATTGAGATCCATTTCCTCTTCAAGGAATCCATTTTCCTCTTGATATTCTCAATAGTAAGATCCCAAAGTTTGGAGGACCTGCAACCTGAGTCTAAGGGGAGGCCTTGGTACTTCCATGGTAAGATACCCTTTTTAAAGTTGAGGATTTGACAAGTTTGGTTTTCTACTTCTGGAGGGGTGTTGAAGAAGAAGAGTTACGACTTTTCAAGGTTAATTTCTTGTCTTGATTCTCTTGTGTATTGGTTGAGGGTTTCTTGGTATACTTTGGCTTCTTCAATTGAGATTTGTCCATATAGCATGGTGTCATCCACAAATTGCTGATGGGTTGAGTGTTCTAGGCTATTGGTAATCCTAATTCCTTTGAGTTTCTCCTCCTCTCTTTCTCTAGTTATTGATCTTCCTAAATCTTCAACCATTAGGATAAAAAAGAAGAGGGAGATAAGGTACCCCTATCTCAGTCCTCTAGTTATCTCAAAGAAACCTCTAAGTGAACCATTTACAAGGATAGACATCTTTGGTGTTGAGATGCATTCAAAGATCAAATTGATCCATTGTTTTGCAAAACCAAAAGCTTCAAGACATTTACAAAGAAATATCCAATCCACTACGTTGTATGCCTTATTTATGTCTAGTTTGATAAGCATGTTGGGTTCTAGGTTCTTTTTAACTAAGTGAATAGCTTCTTGTACTATTATTACACCATCATAGATGGACTTTCCTGGAACAAACCTAGTTTGTTGTCCACTAATTAGGAAAGACAACAATTTTTGCAATCTATTAGCTAGAGTTTTTGTGAAGAGTTTTTACAAAGTATTCCAGAGTGCTATGGGTCTAAATTCATTAAAACATTCCACCTTTTCCTTCTTAGGGATCAAGCCAATGAGGTTATTATTTACTTCCCTAAGGATTTTTCCAATTTTCCTTACCCCTTCCAATGCCTTAGTTATTTCTATACCCACGAAGTCCCAACATTTCTAAAAGAAGCAGGCTAGAAACCCATTTGGTCCTAGGGCCTTATTTGGATTCATTTTTTTGAGGGCCTCATCTACTTCTTGTATTGTGAATTTTCCCAATAACATCTTATTTTGTTCCTTGGAGATCAAATTTGATAAGTTTTTCACCATACTATCTTGCTCCCTTAAATTGGATCCCTCCTAGTTATTGAATATGCTTTCAAAGTATTTAATATCCTCCTTCTCAATGATGTATTGATCCTCACTTACCACCCCATTACTATCTTCAATGACAGTTATTCAGTTTACCATTCTTCTTTTCTTGGTGCTGTTGTGAATTTTTTTTGTATTCTTATCCCTTGCATTTAGTCATGTCTCCCTGGATTTTATCTCCAAAAGATCTCTTCTTTAGCAAGGACCTCCTCATACTCATGAAGAAGGTTCTTTTCTTCCATATATAAGGGTTCATCCATACCTCTTTCCATTACTTCTTTGTTTACTTCCAATTTTTCTTCTAGGGAGGCCTTTGTCTTGAATATGTTGCCAAAGTTTCCAGAGTTATATTCCTTTAACTTTTGTTTGATGACTTTCAATTTGATAACAACTTTAAAGAATTTTGAGCCTAACATATCTATTTCTTTCCACCAGTGTTCTATCAGTTTGAGGTAGTTTTCATCCTCGAGCCACATTTGTTCAAACTTGAAGGGGCAATTGTTGGGCTTCTTATCTTCTACAATTTTTAGTTTCACCGGATAGTGGTCTGATCTCAAGATTGGTTTCACCTATGATTCTAGAGTAAAAGAAGTATCTGATAAGCTTCGATATATAAAGAATATTCCCAAATTCTCAGCTATATTACTGAATGTCTTCCTCCTATTGTTCCAAGTGTATGAATCTTTTGATGTAACTATTTGTAGGGGATAATTCCTACTAATTCATTTTTAAAGTCCTTTGTTGCTTTAGATAGTCTATTAATGCCTCCCCATTTCTCTGAGGTCTTTGTAATGGCATTAAAATCTCCTCCTAGAATAGTGAGTTCCTCTTTGTGAGATTTTAAATTATCTTCTATTTCCTCCTAAACCATTGATCTTTTCTCTATTTGGGATAGGTCCATACACATTAATTATTTTGAAACTTAATTTCATCATATAGCACTTAACTAAGCCACATATCCAATTTTGATGACTTTCCAAGGAAGAAATAGAGATATTCCTAGGGTCCCATAGAATTTCTAATCCCCCTGAAGCCCCAGTAGATGGAGAATCCTAGATCTCCCTGAATCTGAGTTTCTTTCTCAAGCCTTGCATCTTTGTTGAGCTTAATTTTGTTTCCTAGATTAAAACAATATCAACCTTAGTTTTAGATATGTAGCACTTGAGGATTTGTTTCTCGTTAGGGGTATTGAGGCCTCTAACATTCCATGTTAGGATATTCATGGAGCCATGGGAAGTTAATTCCCCTTCCCTTCATATAAAATGTCAGTGAGTTTTGATTGTCCCATCGCTTCTCCATCCTTATTTCTTAATTCTAGGAGAGATTTCCTTCCTCTTTTTTTGGAAATTTTTACACAACCCAGGGAAATATTTCTTGGATGTGTTGCCACTATCCTAAGGGCTTATTGTTTCCCTTGTTCTAATGCTTCAAGGTCATTCATTAGTTCCTCTACCTCCCCCATCATCTTAGGATTGTCCCCGCTTGTTATATTTTCAATTAGGAGCTCCTTCTATCGGTTTAAATCTTCCTCATCACAAATTTCATCCATGAATTTATCCATTAGCTTATGAACTACCATGTCACATAAGTATTCAGAGATGATGTTAACCTCCTCCTTCACTCATTCGAGATCTTCTTTATCATCATTTTTGGTTTCCTCCTTTTGATTGTCCTTTTCATTGTTTGATGATGTCTGATTCCAAGTCTCCTGAGAGGGACAATCTATTCTTAATCCATTTAATTATATGTCCTCATTCATATCTTCACTATTGTTCTTAGAATTCATCTTCCACCCTTCCTCCTCTGAGTTCTCCACCATATCTTTAGGGTGGTTGTTTCTATCTATCCTAGACCTTTCTTCAATTTCCCCTACATCTTCTCCCAACCCCACTTTTGGTGATTCTTTTTACCCTTCATCCTCGATCTCCCCTTCTTCTAAATCCTCTCCAGCTAAGTTCCTTGCTAAGGTAAAGCCTCCTTTCAAATTAAAGATTAATTATATGTTTGAGTCTAGGATTAGAATTTCTAAATGTGGTACAACCAGGAATTTTCCTGGTTCCTCCCATTCCTTGATATGCCCTCTAAAGAGTCTCGGTTCTATAACTAGGGTTTGATTGTTTACCCCAATTTCTAGGTTTTTGAGGGTTTTAATGTTGATATCCATATTAACTATAATCACTAGACTTGAATACATGAATTCATCCTCCTCATAGGCCATGAATTTTCTCATTTTATTACCTATTATTTTAAGGGTTTCTCTGTCTAGCATTTCAATCAGTAAGTTGGGAAGTGTAAGAATTTTCCTAAGCAATGAATGTAATGCCAAGATCTAGAAGCTCAAGAGATAGCACAAATAAGAGAGAAAAGATAATATGATCAAATGGTAATGGATAATTGATGTATACAATGTAGATGTTCTTGAATATATAGGTAATGTATGATAACTAGGAGATATGCAAGTGATAAGCTATCAACTAGACAAGGTGTAATCACATTTCCACCAAAGGTGGATCATCCTCCATTGTACATCAAAGTATGTGCAATAATGAGAGGATGATAATATGATAAGAGCACTAAAGGTGGATCTCACACACAAAGAGGTATGAGATGACAACTACCACCACCTAAAGTAGAAATTATCCTACACCATGTGCTAAAAGAAATGCAAACTCATAGGTGTCTCAATGACAACTAATATGAAAATGTATTATCCTAAGTAAACTTAAGTAAAGTGTAATTAGTAAATAATTAATTAAACCAACACCCCCCCCTTAAGTGAAACTTAGGGGAATGAACTTAAGCTAACAAAGCTATATGACAGTGCAAAATGGGTCCCGACTACTAGGCCATATTAGGTACCCATGTACAAACTGCAAGTGTAAAAAGATATGCAATGCAATCTCTCATAAAGTGGAGGAACAGGGAAAAACTCATGGGAAAAACCCTCCCCTAAAAAGAGAGATAAGTACAATAATAGAAAATGAGAGAGAAGACCTCATGTGAGGAAAATATCTCCCCCATAAGAGAGAATAGAGAAGTCAAATGACCCATGCTGAATAAATATCCCGCACCCCCAAGAGAGCTCACAACTAAAGATACTCTTAGTGAATGGTTTGGTAAAGATGTCTGCAACCTACTCTATTGTAGGACAATATTGCATCTCAATGACCTGCTCCTATATCAGCTCTCTAATGAAGTGTATATGAGCCTCAATGTGTTTGGTCCACTGATGTTGGACCAAATGTCTCGAGATCTCTATAGCGCCCTGATTATCACAATGAATGATTGTAGGTCATGGAATATCGAAACCAAAATCCTTCAGGATATGTTGAAACCAAATTGCATGTGTAGCTATAGCAACAACCCCTCGATACTCATCCTCAAATGAAGACATAGAAGTAGCATGTTGCTTCTTACTCTACCAACAAATGAGGCCTAAACCAAGATAAAAAAAATGTAACCTGAAGTAGACTTGTGACCATCAAGATCGCTTTCCCAATGTGAGTTTGTATATCCAACCAACTCAAGTCCTGTACCTACTGCATAGTGAATCCCATGTGTATGTGTACCCTATTTGTAGTGTAATATGCATTTGGCTTCCTTCTAATGAATCTCATGTGGCTCTTTCATGAAGCAAGAAACCATGCCAACTGCAAAAGATATGTTAGGGCATGTATGTGCCAAGTAGATGAGACTTCCAACAAGCTATCTATACAATGTAGCATCAACAAGTGGTGTAGAACGCTTAGCCTCTAACTTGACACCTGAAAGAAAGGGAGTGGGTGCAACCTTTCAAATCAAGCAAGTAAATCAAGAGCATACTTGGGATGAGAAAGTGTGATCCCTGTTGAGGACCGTGTGATCTCAATACCAAGAAAATAGTGAAGTAAACCCAAGTCTGTCATAGAAAATCTTTCCTACAAAGAAGACTTGACACAGCCAATGATGGATGAATTACTATCTATAATGATAAATTCATCAACATAAAGCACAAGTATCAAGTGTGAATCATCCTGTCAAAGAATTTAGACATTTGAATCTAAATAACACTTGGTGAACCCTACTGAGAGAAGAAAGGAATCCATCTTGGCTTACCAAGCCCTAGGAGCCTGTTTGAGGCCATAGATAGATTTCCTTAACTTGAAAACCATAGAAGTACCCTGGATGAATGCCTGTGGCTCCTCCATATAAATATCCTCATGAAGATCCCCATGTAGAAATGCATTCTTGACATCCATTTGATGTACATCCCAACCATGAGATGCAACAATAATAAGCGTCAAATGAATGGAGTTCATATTGGCTATAGGTGAAAAGTTCTTGATATAGTCAACACTAGGAACCTGAGAGAGACCTTTTGCAATAAGTCTTTCCTTATATTTATCCACACTTCCATCCACTGCAAACTTGGTCCAATAGATCCACTTACATCAAACCAAATTTCTTTTCTTGGGAAGAGGAACTAAGTCCCAAGTGTTATTCCACATCAAAGAGTTATACACATCCTCCATAGCTTTGTCCCACTCAGGAACCCCTAAATCTTCCTTAAATGTTTGTGGATCAGAAGAAATCACAATATAAGCATGTGGAAATGAGTTGTGTTGTGACCTTTTCCTCCTAGTGTTTGAAGGATTCCCCAAAATGAACTCGTTGAATCAAGTGTTTTTTGTGCCCAACAAGGTTTAGTGGAAGAAGAAGATGAAGAAGGAATGTCTTCAACTATGTCTTAACCTTGCGAAGGTGGAAGCCTATGAGTTAGGGTTGAAGGAGTTTCATCTTCCCAATCACTATCATCACTATCATTATCCGAAATGGAGGAAGAAGGAGTTAAAGAAGCCAAACTAGGACAATTATCTTCAAAGTGAACAATCCTCTCAAAGAAGATCTCATGTGTCTCAGGATCCATAAGCTTGTATGCCTTAAGAGTCTTGGGATAACCAACAAATATGCAAGGCTTACTTTGTGGTTCCAATGCCTTGCATTTCTGTGGAGGTATGTGTTCCCAAGATGGACAACCAAAGACTCTAAAATGTTTCACAACTAATTTTCTCGCACACCAAGCCTCAAAAGGAGTAACTCCATCCAAGGCTCTATGGGGAATTCTATTTTGGATGTGATTGGCAGAACATATAGCTTCAGCCCAAAAAACTTGACCAAGAGACTTACCATGAATCATACAAGTGGCCATCTCCTTAAGGGTTATATTCTTCCTTTTTGCAATGCCATTATTCTATGGAGTGTAGGGAACTGAATATTGAAGATCAATACCCTCAAGTGTGCAAAAGTCTATAAGCCTTGAGTTCACATATTCCCTTCCATTGTCTACTTGAAGAATCTTGATGGCTTTACCTAACTGCTTCTCAACATGAGCCTTGAAGGTGAGAAATTTATCAAACACTTCACTCTTGTGACCAAGTAGACCCAAGTGTAGCATGAAAATTCATCAATGAAGGTGAATACATAACAAACCTTACCAAATGATGGCATTGGAAATGGGCCCATTAGATCACTATGAACCAACTCAAGAAAAAATATTGCTCTCCAAGACTTCCCCTTATCAAAATTGTCTCTGGGATGCTTGCCCACTCGACAACCTAAACATGCACCCTCTAAATACTTGACTTGAGGTAGACCTTTGACCATATCCTTGCTGCTAAGCTACTGAAGATATTGATAGTTGAGATGTCCAAATCATTCATGCCAAAGTTTAATTTGTGAATTTGAGTGTGTCAATAAGGCATGTGAAGGATTATTAGGCATAAAATGAGAAAATGAATAAAGCCTTGTGTCCTGATTAGATTTTCCTATTGCCTGTTAGGAATGGGAACACTAAGAGGGGGGGGGGGTGAATCAATGTTCACTATATTTTATCTTTTCTACTTTAATCTTTAAACGGAACTTGAATGCTTAAGAACTGAAATAAACATTCACATAAACATGAAACATGAAATCAACACATGACACCAATATGGTTACGAGGAAACCCAAATAGGTAAAAACCCGGGTGGGAATTGACACCCACTAATATTCTGCACTAGTGTTTTGTGATCCTTGTTAGAAGATCCTTAACTCTGTTAGGAGTTGCTTTACAATGAATTAAGTACAGTAGACCTTGTTAAGGGTCAGACCCTATTAGGAGTCTTTTACAATAGTCCCTGTTAGGGGAGAGGACACACTGTCCAAGAGCTCACTGCTCAAGTGGTGAAGGCTACAACCTTCTGATCATAGATACACACTATATCTGCAAGATGAACTATCACTGTGACACTTCTTGTCAGATCAGTTCCTTTTATGTGCTAACGCTTTGACCTCTTGCAAAGCTTTAATACATCTTATACTATCTTCACACACTTTTGCTCTACTTATCACAACTCTATCTTCACTTCCATACTAAATACAATAGGCACATCTTATATTTATACATGCATACAAAATAGACAACTAGGTTAGCCCTTAGACCTATTACATACAATGCTTCCAAATGAATTGGCTCAAGTGTGTTTACAAAAAACATATATACATGTCAGCAACCTAAATAAAATAGGTGCACATCCCTTACATCATTAGAATATAGTCGCAACTCAAAATGATAGTTGTCAGTTGTTTACTCTGTTCTTCACTGGCACACACTGGTTGTGCAACTTCAACTGATTGTATCTTTCTCATCCTTGCATATCTAATTATGTGCTTATAGACTAAGCATGAATATAGTCTAACTAAATTAACTTCCAGGGTGCATACCATAACTCAGTCATACACATGTGTGTTGATGATCTAAGCTACAGGAACTCTGTACACTATCCAGTCTTCAACACTTAACCGATTTCTGATCTTCTCATCAAGTGCACTGACTCCAAACTGCTATATGACTTTGTTGCCATAATGACAACACTATATCAAGTCATATACATCAGTATAGCCAACTTGCCAACAATCTTCCCCTTTGTCATTGATGGCAACAAAGGAATATGGCCAAGTTGCTAACTGTCCTTAATACAAAAAAAAATTTTGTCATCTATACATATACTTATATCTCCCTATACATATTATGATCCATATTCTATACACAAATCCCCCTTTGACATTAATAAAAAAGGTGTTTCAAAAAATAAAATTGTATCTATACATACCCACCGAGGGAAAACATCCGGATATGCTATCTTTAGGTTCTGCATCTCCTTCTTCCAAAAAGTGATCAAAGAATTTACTATTTGGAGATGGGCGCATAATGCATATTGAAGCTTCTCCATCTTCTTCAAATCTATGGAAGGACCTTGATCATAGGTTATCATGGTAGCATCAATCTCTTTAATGTTCTAATTTAGAATGTCTAATGAGGGCGAAAGAGCATTCCTCAACTGAGTCTATCCAGCCCTTAACTTTGTCATCTCTTTTTCTGCCTTCTCAATTTTGTCTATCTAACCTTGGTAGACATTATTGCACATGTTCACATTTGTGGATGTTTCTTTCACTAAACTCTTCACTTGCTCAATCATAGCTTCTGCCTCTTTTATTTTCTTGAAATGAGCATCGATAAGCTTATCTTGATCTATGCATTTTGCAATGATTTTTCTTCCTTGATCTGCAAATTCTTTCAAGGATGCTTGACCAGTCTTGAGTGAGCTAAGGTCAAGTGAAAATTTGTTCACCAATTCATTCAATCTCTTCTTTAGATAATTTTCTTCTACAACTAGGGATGCAAATTCTTCAAGGCTTGAGAAATTGCTTTTAAAATGTGAGATGGTTGTACTCACAACATCAACTGAGTGTATCTTTGACACTTTCTTGTCCTCTGGTAATAAATTGTTTAGCATGTTTACTAATTCTACCAGGAGGGGATTCCTCATCACTTGCTTTTCTTTGGCCTTCTCCATAGCTAAGATGATGAACTTAATCAGGTCTTCTTCTCTACATGAGTCCAAACTGGATGTGTCAGGTGTCAAACTTGACAATAATGCTGCTAAAGGAGTGATGGGAGTGCTATCCATCACTTCTTTTTTTACCTTGACTAGTTCAACTGATGGTTCATTATTCTTTTCTTTTTCTATTTTTTCTTTTTCTTGTTCTTTTTCTTCCATCTTTTCTTCTTCTTCTTTCTCATCTATTAAATTTTCAATCAATACCTCTTTGCAATGAATGGGAGGTGTGTTGCTGCAAAAAATTTCAGCTTCTTGTGTGCTCACAAAAGCTTCCTCAAACTTTTCCAACTTAGTGTTTGTGGTCGCCATTGCAATCTCCACATTGTCAATGAAGATGATGTTGTCCTTGAGTGATTCTATCATGGGCGTAGACTTATCTACCTCTGATTGTGTTTATGTTGCAGGCACTAAATCCTGAGGACCTATAGATTGTACCTTGATGGTCTTTGACCCTTTGGTAACTAATGTAGAGGTGACAACAAGAAAATTGTGTGCCCTTCACTTGACTCCCACAATTCACCAATCAACTATAATGACTTAAGGGTATTCCCAATCTCTTAGGATGGTGTAACATAGTCAATTAAATGATTTTCTATCCCAATAAACTCTCTTTGCAAAGCTAGACACTCAATCAAAGTTCAATGCCCTTTTGGCTTTAGGGAAACTAGGCCTAAAAGTAACTTATTGTTGAAACTCTTCACCAGTGGACTTCCTGACCACTCCCAAGCATGTATATGGTCCTCATATGACCTAAGGCCTTTGAAATAACACTTGGTTTGTTCCCATCAAGACCGTACCATAGAAAACTAGACCTGCATGCACTTTTCCTTGTAGCCTTCCCAATAGAGGTTTTCTACTCTAACTTTTGAACAACTAAGCATATTGATACAATCAGGGCATTTTCAGACACCCATTTGGAATTTATGTAAGATCTCAAATCCTTGTCTTCCAACTCCAATCTAGCACCACCTAACTCTCACCTTGTACACAGACCTAATTGGCCTAATTAGGCTTGGTTTACAAAGGAAGTGTGAGGTATAGGGTTCTTGGAACTAGTACAGTGCTCCAAATTTTCTTCTCCAACCTCAAATGACTCAAAACCACTCTTAATTCATTCACTTAACTAATCTATGCACTCATTTACAACTTCCTCCTACTAGCTAGACTGAATCTTCTCAAAAATTCAGACTAGAGCCTGATGCATGAAGATCTTTCCCTTCGAGCCAACACAAAATCCTTTAGAATCCATTTATACATGGGCCTAACTTGCATTTTCCAATTTCCTAGGGTAAACCCATGGCTAGAATGCAAGTTAGGCCTCCATTTGTGTTTAGGGCCCTAGAAAAGCTTACTTCCTGGACTATTTGGAGAAAAAATGAAATAACCTTAATAACTGAAACTAAAACTTCTTCAAATCAACATCAATGTTCACTAACATGCAATACAATATTCTCACATGCAAATCATGGCTTTGTAAAACTGTACACATCCGTACAACTCTAAGAAATGGCTCAAAACCGGTTGAAATTCTTCATTTATGGCATCAGTATACAAAAATCACTTTCTTACCATTATGGTTCGAAGTGTTAAGCATATATAACCTTAAAAATGAAGGTATAATGATTGGAGAACCCATTTGACTCTTGGGTTTCCAATTCCAATATTCTCAAGCAACTTTTAGAAAGTTGCACCAGCAACTTTTTATTGCATTTTTGCATTTTTGCAAAATATGCAATTTTATGAACCCGATAGAGTTTATGATTTCTTTTTGAAATCAAAACCTATCAGCAAGTTATTTAAAATCAAATGACTCTAAAATTAACCTTTAAAACATCACAAATCTAACCTAGCAATTTTTCACTACCTAGGTGAACCCTGTGACCTAAGGTATCTTAAGCTTATAAATTTGCCAAAAGATCCTTGATCACACATCAAGGTTCCAAACCAAAATTAGGATGATCTATTTGGATCCATCCTATTTATTACAAAAAGCAACATAAATTCCTACTAGTGGAGGGTGCCTTGCACCATACTCCCTAAGACAAAATTAACTCAAGTCCCTTGAGTTTGGGTATCCTTGAGGTTGAATCCAAGCTTCTTGATATCTACAAGTGTAAGCCATGTTGCATCTTCATTTGGATGATCTTTCCACTTAACTAAGTACTCATAGTATCTTGATCTTCTTGTTTGTTTGGATATCCTCTTGTCTAGTATGCAGTCAATCTCAGGTTTCTTTGCCAATGGTAGATCTTGCAGCTCTTGAACCTATGGTGGATCTTCAATGCCTAAATTTGGAGTGTCAACAGTAGGAGTTTTGTATGGATACAGGTCAGCTACATTGAAGATTGGAGACAAGCCAATGTTAGGGGGCAGTTCCAGCCTATATGCATTGTTGCCACACTTTTTTAGAATTTTAAATGGTCCTATCTTCTTCATCATCAGTTTGGTGTACTTCTCTTTGGGCAGTCTTTCTTTCTTGAGATGAGCAATTACCATGTCTCCCACCTTAAACTTAACATCTCTCCTCTTGGAATCTGTTGTTTGTTTGTATTTGGTAGAGCTTTGTTGTAACTTGTCCTTGACTTGTTGGTGGATGTTCTACATTGCCTCTATAAAATCTTCAGCTTGTGCACTTCTTGGACCAGTATCAGGGATGTTTCTTAACTCCAAAACCCCTCTTGGGTGTGAGCCATAGACAATTTGGAAAGGGCTGAGTCCTGAACTTCTGTTGACAGAGTCATTGTATGAGAACTCTACTTGTGGAAGGATTGAATCCCATGCAACCCCATACTCCTTTGTTAAACATCTTAGCAGGTTCCCTAGAGACCTATTTGTGACCTCATTTTGTCCATCTGATTGAGGATGGTATGTTGATGACATGGCCAAGTTTGTCCCTAATTTCTTCCATAGGGTATGCCAAAAATGTCCTACAAACTTTGGGTCCTTGTCTGAAACAATGGTTAATGGTAAACTATGGAGTCTAACAATTTCTTTGAATAAGAGTCTTGCAATGTTGGAGGCATCATGTGTTGTTTTGCAAGGTATGAAGTGTGCCATTTTAGAGAACCTGTCTACCACTACAAAAACACTATCATAACCAGCTCTTGTCTTTGGAAGTCCCAATACAAAGTCCATGTTGATGGAGTCCCAAGGCTTGTTTGGGATTGGCAATGGTGTGTACAACCCTACATTTGAAATGGTTCCCTTTGCCTTTTGACATACTAGGCAACACTCCACAAATTTTCTAATTTTAGTTTGCATCTTGGGCCAGAAATAGAATCTCTTCACTAGTTCAAGTGTCTTATCAAGGCCAAAATGACCTGATAGACATCCACACTGCTTTTCCTTTATGATATTTTCCTTCATAGAGAAAATTGGGATACACAATTGACTCCCCTTAAATAGCAATCCTTCTTGAATCATATATTCAGCAAATTTAGTGTGATATATATCTCCTAGCTCCAAGCAAACTTGGTAAATCTCTTTGAAATCTGCATCATTGGGGTACATATCTTTTAGGACAGAGATTCCTACACTTTCCAAGGTTACTTCTTGTATGGTTAAGTTCCTCCTACTTAAGGCATCAGCTACCTTATTGTGATTCCTTTCTTATGTTTGATGGTGAAAGTGAATGCCTGCAACTATTTCATCCACTTTAGGTGCCTATGATTCAATTTCTCCTGCCCATTAAGAAAACTCAAAGCATGATTGTCAATATAAACAATAAATTCTTCTAGCAATAAGTAATGCCTCCACTTTCTCAATGATTGAACCATGTCATACATCTCTAGATCATATGTAGAGTATTCTTGCTTAGCTTCATTAAGCTTTTCACTAAAAAATTCCACAGGCCTACCTTCTTGACTGAGAACACCTCCAATTTCCCTCTTACTAGCATCACATTCAATAGTAAAAACCTTGTGAAAATCAGGAAGTGTTAGGATAGGCTATCTAGCTATTCTTGTTTTCAAGTATTCAAATGATTTGTTTGCTGCATCAGTCCATATAAACTTGCATTTTCTTCCTCCTTTGATAGTATCTATCATGGGAGCACTTACCCCACTAAAATCTTTTATGAATTTCCTATAGAAACTAGCCAATCCATGGAAACTCTTGACTTCACTAAAAGATTTTGGAGTAGGCTAGTTTACTATTGCTTCAACCTTAGATGGATCCATTTTTAGATTGCCCTTGGAGATCACAAAACCAAGAAATATGAACTCTTCCTGCATAAACACACATTTTTCTAAATTTATCCTTAACTTTTCTTCATGCAATGTCTTCATCACCATATCAAGATGTGCTAGATGTTCTCCTTTATCTTTGCTAAATATCAAAATGTCATCTAAGTAGACAACCACAAAATGATTTATGAAAGGTTGGAGTACCTCATTCATCAGTCTCATGAAGGTACTAGGAGCATTTGAGAGACCAAAAGGCATCACTACCCATTCAAACAAACCCTCATTGGTTTTGAAAGCTGTTTTCCATGCATCCCCTTCTCTTATTCTGATTTGATGGTACCCACTCTTGAGATCAATTTTTTAATAATATTTTGCCCCTCCTAAACAGTCCATAAGGTCTTCAATTCTTGGCATAGGAAACCTATATCTGATGGTTATCCTATTGATGGCTCTAGAGTCTGTACATAATCTCCATGTTCCTTCCTTTTTAGGGGCTAGGACTGTAGGGACAACACATGGGCTTATGCTCTTTCTAATGAAACCTTTATCCATTAACTCTTGTATTTGTCTAGCAACTTCAGCATTTTGGGCAGGGGTTAATTTGTATGCAACCTTGTTTGGTAAGGTGGAGCCAGGTATGAAGTCAATGCAGTGACTAATACTCCTCTTAGGTGGTAAGATATCAATGCTCTTGTCTGCAACCAATCCCTTATACTTGCCTAATAACTCTGCTACTTCCTTGGGGCCAACATTGCTCTAAATTTTCTCATTATTTGGTGTCTTCTTAGGCTCTATTTTAGGCTTGACTATGATGGAAAAATAGGGGGTATCCTTCTCTTTAAGGACTTTTAAAAACTCCTTTTCTCCTACCAACATAACACTGCTCTTTGAGGGTTGTTCTCTATCACAATCCATGAGAGGTTTCATAGTGTAGCTAATCCCATTCTTGGTTAAAGTATACACATTTTTCTTTCCTACATGTTGGGCATCAACATCATATTGCCAAGGTCTCCCAAGGAGAAGATGGCATGCATCCATGTTAACAACCTCACATAGAACTTTATCTTTATATTCCCCTATTTGGAATGTTATCCAACATTGCTCATCTACAAAGGTTTTCTGATCTTTATTGAGCCAAGACACTCTATATGGGTTTAGGTGTGGGATTTTCTTCAAACCAAGTTTATCTACCATTGTACTTGACACTAAATTCTCTATGGAACCAGAATCAACAATAACTTTACAAATCTTACCAAGTACCTTGCAATGGGTCCTGAAAAGATTATTTCTTTGTGGTGGCTCCTTGGGGCATGGTAGTTGCAGGAGAGTCCTATTAAACATTAGACTCACTCCTTGTTTAGGGTCTATAGGTCTAGAGATGGTGGTGTGGTATGAGGTTATGCTTTGACAATCTTCTTCTTGTGTGAGATGAACTCTTCTATCCCCTCCTGAGGTGTTGGCTTTGTTAGGGCACCTAAATGATTGGTGTCTAATCTGATTGCATGTGAAACACTTTCCAGTGAAAGTAGAATTGCTTCTCCCTCCTGTCCTTCCTCTATTATTGCCTCTGTTTCCTCTAAAATTACCTCTGTTCTGATTTTCCTTATCAAATTCTTGATGACTAGAGTCTCCTTGTTGTCTTGGAGATTGACCTCTTCCTTGAAACCTCCCTCTACCTCTGAAGTTATTCCCTCTGCCTCTATTATTTTGTTCTCCTCTCCTCTTTTGTTTGTCTTCAATCTTTGTATCCATCTGATAACATTGGTGTACACTTTGAGGGCATAATAGGCTCAATTCATCTTGTATGCTATACTTGAGTAAATTCATGTATCTAGCCAACCTTTGGGTTTCACTTTCAAGAATCCTAGCCTTCATAGAGAGTTTATGAAACTCATCAGTATAAGACCCTACATCAAGGTCCTTCTGCTTTAAATTTTGCATTCTCTTGTGGAGAGTGACTTCATAGTCCTCTACGAAAAATTTCTTTTTTATTTCTCTGAGCATCTTCTTCCATGTAGTGATAGGCTCCTTCTCCTTTTCAATCCTTTCCCTTTGTAGGAAATTCCACCAACTTAGTGCCGGTCCCTTAAGTTTAGACTTAGCAATCTTGGTTCTCTATGAACTAGGAATGTCTTCACATTCAAAATATTTTTCTATGGCCTCTATCCAGTCCATGCATTCCTTAGGGTTCATCTTGCCCATAAACATAGGTAGGTCTGGTTTGCTATCTGTCCTACCCATTCTTTCCAAAGCTTCTAGCATCCTTTTCTCCTTAGATGGTTTTCCATTTCCTCCATTACCATCATCTTGTTCCTCTTTAGACTCTGAATCTGAATCTGAATCTTCATCATGGACCTTACTGGGTTGAGCATTCTTTAGCTTCTCAATTTCAGCTTCCATCATTCTATTCTTTGCTTCTTGCTCCTTCACAATCTTTGCAAGCTCTATGTTTGTGATTCTCAAGGGTATCTCCCCACAAAAATAATTAGTATTCTCTAACATATCTCTTTCCAAGATCTTTTACAAGCTTTGATACCACCTAATATAGAGGTGACAGCAAGAAAATAGTGTGCCCTTCACTTGACTCCCACAATTCACCAATCAACTATAATGACTTAAGGGTATTCCCAATCTCTTAGGATGGTGTAACACAGTCAATTAAATGATTTTATATCCCAATAAACTCTCTTTGCAAAGTTAGACACTCAATCAAAGTTCAATGCCCTTTTGGCTTTAGGGAAACTAGGCCTAAAAGTAACTTATTGTTGAAACTCTTCACCAGTGGACTTCTTGACCACTCCCAAGCATGTAGATGGTCCTCATATGACCTAAGGCCTTTGAAATAACACTTGGTTTGTTCCCATCAAGACCGTACCATAGCAAACTAGACCTGCACGCACTTTTCCTTGTAGCCTTCCCAATAGAGGTTTTCTACTCTAACTTTTGAACAACTGAGCATCTTGATACAATCAGGGCATTTTCAGACACCCATTTGGAATTTATGTAAGATCCCAAAGACTTGTCTTCCAACTCCAATCTAGCACCACCTAACTCTCACCTTGTACACAGACCTAATTGGCCTAATTAGGCTTGGTTTACAAAGGAAGTGTGAGGTATAGGGTTCTTGGAATTGGTATAGTGCTCTAGATGTTCTTCTCCAGCCTCAAATGACTCAAAACCACTCTTAATTCATTCACGTAACTAATCTATGCACACATTTACAACTTCCTCCTACTAGCTAGACTGAATCTTCTCAAAAATTCAGACTAGGGCCTGATGCATGAAGACCTTGCCCTTTGATCCAATGCAAAAGCCTTTATAATCCATTGATATATGGACCTAACTTGCATTTTCCAATTTCCTAGGGTAAACCCATGGCTAGAATGCAAGTTAGGCCTCCATTTGTGTTCAGGGCCCTAGAAAATCTTGCTTCCTGGACTGTTTGGAGAAAAAATGAAATAACCTTAACAACTAAAACTAAAACTTCTTCAAATCAACACCAATGTTCACTAACATGTAATAAAATATTCTCACATGCAAATCATGGCTCTTTAAAACCGTACACATCTGTACAACTCTGAGAAATGGCTCAAAACCGGTTGAAATTCTTCATTTATGGCATTAGTATACAAAAATCACTTTCTTACCATTATGGTTCGAAGTGTTAAGCATATATAACCTTTAAAATGAAGGTATAATGATTGGAGAACCCATTTGACTCTTGGGTTTCCAATTCCAATCTTCTCGAGCAAGTTTTAGAAAGTTGCACCATCAACTTTTTATTGCATTTTTGCAATTTTGTGAAATATGCAATTTTATGAACCCAATAGAGTTTATGATTTATTTTTTAAATCAAAACCTATGAACAAGTTATTTAAAATCAAATGACTCTAAAATTAACCTTTAAAACATCACAAATCTAACCTAGCAATTTGTCACTACCTAGGTGAACCTTGTGACCTAAGGTATCTTAGGCTTATAACTTTTCCAAGAGATCCTTGATCACACATCAGGGTTCCAAACCAAAATTAGGATGATCTATTTGGATCCATCCTATTTATTATGAAAGGAAACATAAATTCCTACTAGTGGAGGGTGCCTTGCACTAGTAACCATTGTGGGTACATGTGTTGTGGGCGCAGTAGGTGGATACATGTGTTGTGGGCGCAGTAGGTGGATACATGTGTTGTCTTTGGTACCTAATTCATAGTTTTTATCCATTATATTTAGAGTTCTTGTCTTGGTTCTAAGGTGAGGCTTCACCAGATCTAACAACAACTTCTTTTCTTCTAGCTCACATACAAGAAGAGTTTCATCTAAGATATTTTCCCTTATCTGTAGATCTTCTTCAATAGCCTGTCTCTTTTGGAATTCTAGGATATTCCATACATTGTAAGGGATCATTGTTTTTAGTTCCAAGGCTGTCCTTTTGAACTTGATCATGTGCTTTATGATCATGATATGAATATCTGATTTGTCTTTTTTACTATATTTATCATAAAACTTCTTTACTTGATCAATTCTTCCCTCATCAATTATTCTAGCACTTAGCACACTGAGACTAGGTTTGAAACTTACTTTAGGAGGTGCTTGAGTGTTCTTTTTGCTTCTTGTTGCTCGTGAGGAAGGATGACTGGTGCCAACCTCTTTCTTCCTCTTTGGCATTGCCTTATACTCAGGAGGTGCAGTAAGGTTAATGGTTTCCTTGGGTGCAGAAGGAGTATCACTCGTTATATCCTTATATTCATCAGATTTCTCTATCTTTACCTTCTTCAACTTGGGATCTTGTGATTCTGCCTTTGCTGCATTTGCGCTCTTTAGTTCCAAAGAAATCTTTTGTTCTTTTGCTTTGTCAAGATCTTCTTGAGATACACCATGTATTCTCAAGATCTCTAATGTGACTTTAGCAACCTTTCTTTTTGTTGCTGTACTATTTAGCTTGGCATCTACTTCTCTTGTCTTCTCCTCATAAGTTCCCCTTCTTGGCTCATTAGGGTTAGTAGGAGCTGAAAGCAATACTTGAGAATATACTTCTAAAAATTGTTCCTCTACTTCATATCCAAGTGGATGAATCCACTTTGTTCTAGGGACTACTGCCTCCATGCATGTTGTATCTATTTCAACCATAAAACAAATTGTATCCTTATACTTTTCAACTATGTTTTCTAGAATTTTGTACCTCATTTGCATCTTGACCCTGAAGGTCTTCAACTCCAATGTTATGTAATCTCTCAAAGTACTTTTAGTGGTTGACTTGTAAGATATCTATGGCATGGTTGGAATGGACTTGTCCAAATATGAATCTAATACTTTCCCAACTATATGTAGATACATGTAAATGATCAAAGACCCAAACCTAAATATCTTAGTCTTGTCATGCTTGATTGCCTTGATGTTATCAATCAACTATGCACTCAAGATCTCACAAAGATTGAACTACCCATCTTCCTTCACAAGTCTGATGGTTGCTAGAATTGTGCCCGCAGACACACTATTCACCCTGCTGGTGTGATGAAACCTATATCCAATTATCATAGACATCAATTTGATGTCTACTTGCTCAATAGGCTCAATTGTCATCCCACACCTATCACTCCTTGACTTACATGTTTGCTCAACAATTTTCCTGACATCCTTGCCCACAGGAAGGACATCGCCTATCCTAGAAAGGCCTATCATCTCATGTATTAGGTCACTGGTGATTCTTACTGGCACATCACCTATCTAGAATAAATCATCATGAATTCTGCTCAATAGTATCTTAATCCATTCAGTCTCATAAAATTCATATGTTGTAGCATATTCAACTATAGGGTGATCATTCCACTTAACATATTCATCCATGAATGTTTTATCCGATTTCAACATGGTATCCATGTGCGTCCTTAACCTATCCAACCCTATTGGTTCCTTCTTGCAATAGATGTAATCCCTAATGTCCTTGACATGCATAATGCCCATAGGTGTGTGGGAGAATGCTCCCTCTAAATCATCTAGGGTTGACTTAAATGGATGCTTCTTAAATACATATATCTTCTTCTCTACAACATCAAAAACTATGGGAGTGGCCATGACTTACTTGTTTAATCACATTCCAACTAATCTATGAGATAATCTGAAGACTTCTGAATCAGTGCGATGAACTAGGGTTTCTGCAACTGACCAAATGGACTGCTAATTAATGCAAATCATTGATAGATCACTCTACAAGTCTTCACAACAACTTCTAAGGCTCTTTCTAATTTTTAATCACTCTGAATTTGAATGCAATGAGTAATCAAACAAATTTATGTTTACTTAAAGTTAAAATTCCACCATTAATGCTTGCCATGTAAACTAGGCTATCACTTAAAAATTTCCAACTTGAGTTCTGCTAACAATCAATATGTGTGCTCTTGCATGAAGGTTCCTTTATACTCCAAAAGCTTAAGTCTAAAGGTGCATACTCTGAGAATGAGTATACCAGCCACGCAGGGGTCTAGAGCTAAATTAGCTCCCCCTATGACCCTAAGGGCTATTAATACAGATGTAGAGGGTACATCCACTGCGAATGCATCCAATACATTCTCATCAACTTTGTCCTTCTTTCCTTCTAACCAAATCAAGCTCACATCCTCTGAGGCTTTCAAAAACTTGACTTCTCCTTCAGGATCCAAAACTAGTTCTTCAACCTTTTAGGGCTTTCCTGACCTTGCATCCTTGATCTACAAAACTTTGAGATATGTACAGCCTTTTTACAAGAGTGAAAAATGATTGGATGTCTTATATTTCTTGACGCATTGACATGAGTCACCATTCTGCATTGTCTCACTCGGTGACCATTATAGTTACATATCTGACATGTAACATTCTGAGAATTTCTTACATTTGTCAGATTCTGATTTCTCTGATCATGTTGAATCCTTTTCTTCTTACTAGTCTTGTAATTAATAGCTCTATGACCAAATTTATTGCATGAATAACAGTAACCATTAAAAGGTCTTACCTTTGTACAGTTCCTTGCAATGTGTCCATGCTTGTTACATGCAAAACAAGTGCATTCTACTTGCTTGCGCTCATTCTTAGGTGGTCCACCATTATCTTTGGTTTGATCTTTAGTCTTCTTAGTATCAGTAGAGTCTTTTTGTGTATCATTTCTAGCTCGCATGTTGTCAATCTGATTTTGTGCTTCATTATATCCAATATAGCTAGTGTCTCCTTTGGCTCTTCTTGCATACAACTGAGATTCTATCAAATCAGAACTGGTGTGTAGTTTGTCAATATGATTCTTTGCCTCTTTCAATTTAGACTCCAAGCTTTCTTTGCTATTCCTTAGTTCCAAGATTTCCAAGTTAGCTTGCCTTAATTCTTCATTGAGTTGAAGGTTCTCTTTGATTTTTTCATTATAGACTTCCTGATTGTTGATCAACTTATCATCAAATTCTTCAAGTAGTTCTTTCAAAGATGCATTGTCTTCATTTAGCTTCTTGACCTTTGCTCCTAGATCACTGTTAGAGAATTCTTTCAAATCCTTTCTTAGCCTTTTGATAACTAATTGAGCATCACTAACCTTTTCTTTTAGTTCTTCAATTTCTCTTCCCGATTTGTCCAGGTCTTCAAGAGCAACTTCAATATTTCTTTTCAGATGTTTCATTTCTTCTTTGTCCATGGTCTCCTCAAGTGGTTAAACTTTTTTGCTGAGGACCAAAGCTCTGATACCAATTGTTAGGACTGGGAACACTGAGATGGGGGGTTGAATCAGTGTTCACTGTATTTTATCTTTTCTACTTTAATCTTTAAACAGAACTTGAATGCTTAAGAACTGAAATAAACATTCACATAAACATGAAACATGAAATCAATGCATGACACCAATATGGTTATGGGGAAACCCAAATAGGTAAAAAATCTAGTGGGAATTAACACCCACTAATATTCTGCACTAGTGTTTTGTGATCCTTGTTAGAAGATCCTTAACCCTGTTAGGAGTTTCTTTACAATGCATTAAGTATAGTAGACCTTGTTAAGGGTCGGACCCTGTTAGGAATCTTTTACAATAGTCCCTATTAGGGGAGAGGATGCACTATCCAAGAGCTCACTACTCAAGTTGTGAAGGCTACAACCTTCTGATCTCAGATACACACTATATCTACAGGATGAAATGTCACTGTGACACTACTTGTCAGATCAGTTCCTTTTATGCACTGATGATTAGACCTCTTGAAAATCTCTAATACATCTTATACTATCTTTGCACACTTATACTATGTTTATCAAAACTCTATCTTCACTTCCATACTGAATACAATGGGCACATCTTATATTTATACACGCATACAAAATAGACAACTAGGTCGGCCCTTAGACCTATTATATACAACGCTTCCAAATGAATTGGCTCAAGTGTGTTTACAAACAAACATATGTACATGTCGGAAACCTAAATACAATAGGCGCATAGCCCTTACATTATTAGAATATAGTCACAACTCAAAATGATAACTATCAGTTGTTTACTCTATTCTTCACTGGCACACACTAGCCATGCAACTTCAATTGATTGTATCTTTCTCATCCTTGCATATCTAATTATGTGCTCATAGAATAAGCATGAATATAGTCTAACTAACTTAACTTCCAAGGTGCATACCATAACTCAGCCATACACACATGCACTGATGCTCTAAGCTGCAGGAACTATGTACACTATCCAGTCTTCAACACTTACCCGATTTCTAATCTTCTCATCAAGTGCGCTGACTCCAAACTGCTATATGACTTTGTTGCCATAATGACAATACTATATCAAGTCATATACATTAGTATAGCCAAATTTCCAACATTTCCACCATAGAATCATCCTTAAGATTTTTCACTACAACTGAATTAGGAAGGAACTCAACTTTATTTCCACCTCCATAGTGAGTGATTTGGTATATTGAAAGGAGGTTAGTGCTAAGGTTTGGAACATAGAGAACATCTTTGAAAGCTCTATTTTCCATCTCAACTTCCCCTTTCCCTTCATCTTCCACTTGTGTATCATCTTCCACATAGATGTGAGGTACCTTAGATGGTTTCAAAGAAGAAAATTGCTCCTTTGAAACACCCATATGATGTGGGGCACCTGAATCAAAAATTCATTCCTCTGAATTAGTTGTACTTGCCACCAATGCTTTCCGTTTACCCTTTGAAGTGGAAGGTGATGAATCCTTTCCCTTGCAGGCACTTGGAAAATAAATATGATGCTTCTTGATTATGTTTTTCAACTCATCAATTTGTTTCTTGTGGCATTGATGATCATCATGATTTGGCTTCTTGCAATATGCACAAATTTTCTTCTCCTTCTTATAATTGTTCCCCTTGTTGTTGGGAGAAGACTTGCCTTATTGTGAGGAGGAATATTGTTGTGTGTTTGATTGTGATTTGGCCTTCCATAGCTTTTTCTTCTTGTTGGAACCTTTACCACCTTGATTCCTTTGATTCCCATTATTAGCCACAAATTCCTTATACTTTGAAGACTTGAAAATCCCCATGCTCATCAATTTTTCTTGTTCTAAGACCAAGATTTCTAAAAAATGACTCAAATGAAGGCTTAGTGAAGGCACTACCCATGGTCAACTTGTGAGTATTATAATGAGAAACAAAAGCTGCATATTTAGGAGGAAGATGTCTCAACAAGTGACTAGTCAAGTTCATATCCTTAATGGGATTGCCACAATCCTCAAGTTGTGCTCTATAATCATTGACTTTGTTGACATAATATTGGATTGTGTCAAAATTCCTAGGCTTGAATTTGAGAAGATCAGTCTTAATTGAGAATCACATTTTTTCATCCACTTTACCAAACAAATCTGCAAGTTTATCCCACGCTTCTCTAGCATTGTTCATGGATTTGATGTGATATATGATAGCTTCAAAAATATTTTCCCTCAAGACTCCTAAAGCCTTAAAATTTTTGGATGCCTAACAAGCTATTGCAACATCACATCATCAGCAAGTTTTTTAATTGTACCATCCTTATAAGGATTTAAACCCTTTACCACTAACTTTCTCCATACATTATCTTTCCATGTAGCATAGTTATGTGGAGTTAATTTTGTAGTAGAACCCATAATGCAAAAATCAAAGAGAACAAGAAAGAGACACAAGAACACAAGACACCCCCCAATTCAATCAATCAAAGAACCCCCCCCAAAAAAAAAAAAATTAAAATTAAAAAAAAAATGATGATTTTGGCACTTTATATATAGTGCATGTACAATTACCACTTGCCAATTTTGGGCCAAAGTGGACTTTTGATTTTGAAATTTACAACTGCCTTTATGAGGCCAAATTAGAATCAAATCAATATTGCTTAGAATCAAAGAAAATGCTAACCATTACAATGATCATACAAGGCCAAAACAGACCAACTTCTGAAAGTGATATTTTTGTGCAAATAAGGCTACAATTTGATAGAAAATCTAGAAAGTACTCAAAAAATTATACACTTTCAAAAAAAATGTTACCTGAAAATGTGTCTGTATGAGCTTGAACGAAGCCTCTAAATTTGCAAAATTGAGGATCAGGCAGATATAGTCACCAAAAATTGTAATTTATACAAAATCCATACACCAAAACTAGAAAGTAACACCACCACTGAAAAGTTAAGGAAATTCTAGCCAAAATTTAAAAAAATGCGCTCAATTTGGAGCCCGAATGACCAAGTTATGGCATCCCAAAGTTGGGCTGCAAATTCAAAACTACAAATGGTGAGGGATGCAAATTTTCAAACCTCTCTGATGTTAGAAAAATATTAGGTAAAATTTGACATCCAAACGCTCATCAAACAATGGAAATATGTCCATAAATGATGATCAAATGATCGTCAATTATAATCAAATAAATTGTTGATGCAATGTTGAAAATAAATTTGACGGTTTGGAGGTCGTCAACACAAATGGCCCACATATGGTTAGATGACCGTCAAATTTAACTCTTGAAAAACTATCGCAAATGAAAAAAAAATTAAAATACCCAAGTTGGTATGGATGCCACGTGTCACTTTTTGATCAGGTGTCTTTTGGTTGATGTGGCATTGTGTATTTTGTCAGAGGCCACATGACACTAAGTTGGCATCTACATGGCTGGACTATGACTTGGCTTGACCAAGGTGGGTCAGTGGCAAAGCAGCTCAGGCTCATGTCAGTCAAGCTGGCTTTGGACTCGAGTCGGCTCCACGAGGTAGGGGAGGGAGGCAAGTTAGTGCAGTGGTGGATGTGGGAGTTTAGCCCACATTCACCATGATATTGAATATTTCATCATTTAAAACAAGGCCCGCATATACCAATGCAAACAAGCTTTCTGACCCCTTCTTGTCTTACCAAATGTTGTGTCATGTTGGTGGAAGTTGTGTCATGTTGGTGGGTTGGATGGATTTTACTAACATATCTCACTAGAGGTCACACCAAGGTGTGACTGCTTAGTTTCAATTTGTATGGTTATGTAGGTCTATTAGTTTCCTAATTCGATCCAATCAAAAACTCATACAACCTGTTGATCCAAAGTTATCTATGTCATGTCCTGGTTCTGGTTTTTGAAATTTTTCCTTGAAGGTATCCGTTTGTGTTTGAAATCCTTCCCACTTTTAAAACCCTGAGCGTGTGTCTTTTAAAAAATGGCTAAGTCTAAGATTAATTAAAGTTTACCTTTTCCACTTATTCGTTAACTTACCATCCCTATAAACTGTTAGTTGTAGGCTCACAATCCCTTTTGTAATGTCATGTTAACTACCACAACTACGCAATTGGTTAAGTTGTCTTTTATCACTAGCTCATGGGCGGGTTAGAAGTTTAGGTGTTAACCGTTGTGACCCCACGAGTGCTTAAGTCCAAGCCTTTATCGCTAGGTCATGGATTATGTGTTAAACTTTTCACTAACCACAGTGACCTAGCAATGGTTTATATTTTTCCCTTTGGTCGCTAGCTTGCAGACCCTTTTTTATGGTTAGTGAAATCCTTGGCGACCTAGTGAGCATGAAGTTTTTATGTCAGTAACTGATTCACAGTTTCTTTTGATAACTAAAAGATTTTCTTTAAGAGTTAACAAGGTTGTGCAAAGTGTCCCTATTGCATCTTAACAAAAGGATTAAATCAATGGCAGTTGTTAACTTGTGAAGCATCAAAGAATATTCTCTAGTCTCCCAATGAGTTGATGAGTAAATGCAACGTAGCAGATGGTGGACCCTGGTCAGAGGTAAAGCTAAAGTTAAAAATCTTTCAGATCAAATTTAATTTGATGGTAGATGCAATGACTTAATGGAAAGATACAAGAATTTTATTCATCATGGGATCATGCCTAAGTGACGCATGGAATCTATTTATGAGAGAATAATTGCTTTGATCGCCAACTCGCGAGGTCTTTGGGCGGTTAGAGGAAACTGTCAGCAACCCTGTGATTGAAGAAAAGTGCTAGAAGAAATGGTTTAGTCGCCGACTCATGAGGGTTCTAAGAAATTAAAAAAATGTCACCAAGTTGGTGAAGAAGGTTAGAGGTTAATTGATTTCCCTTTACTCGCCAGATCACGGTGGTCTTTGGCAGCTAGTAAGAAGTGTTCGTGACCTTGCGAGTATGTGTTATGAGGCCTAATCACCAACTCACTGCAATCTATGAAGTCTGTCAAAAAGTGTTGGCAATTTGGCAAGATATCTACATAAAGTGAAGAAAAGTGAATTGATTCAGAAAATCATTGATTGACACCTGGAGCTATCTGTTGAAATGCAGGGTTATGGTCTGGAACTGTGACATAAAAGTAGAAGTTATTATAGTATATCAACTTGGTAAAAATTCATGTAGAGATCATTACGAAGATTGCATGATGATGATAGTTCATTGAGGTGACGAAATGAAAAAGGCTCCAGAAGCTATAAAAGAATGTGTTTTTTTTATTACCAAGTACCTTGCCCAATGAGATTTTTCGGATTTTGTGTGCCAAGATTTGATTGCAAAGCTAGTATTCAAGCAATTGCTGAAGTTTTTATGAGTTGCAGGTTTTAGAAATGGTTGAAATATGAGTCAATCAACTACTGAATCATTTACCAGAAAGGAGAAGGGTAGCAGACTCTCTTATGAGTTCATCAAAATGCTCCCTCGATGTTCAAATTCAAATGGTTCTAATGAATTCCATTGGCATGATGCATGGGGCAGTGTAAAAATGTAGACACTTCTAGCATGACTGGAGCTTCTCTTTTCCATTTCTTCTGGGAGAACAAAGTCAAAGAGGTCCCTATTTCAAATCCATGGGAGCTAGGTTTAGGAAAGTTGATATGCCCAGATGTGTACATGGATGTGGACTTGCTGAGGGAGATTTCTAGAAATTATGATGCTATCATGAGAGTAATAAGGAATAAGGACATGTCTGAATTGGTAAGGATTTATTGTGCCAGCATTGTGGAGGCATTTGACATTACTAGTGCAATGTGCACTAAAATTGAGCTAGATGTTCAAATTAAAATGCTTCTAATGAATTCCATTAGCGTGATGCATGGGGCTAGTGTAAAAATGTAGACACTCCTAGCATGACTGGAGCTTCTCTTTTCCATTTATTCTGGGAGAACAGAGTCAAAGAGGTCCCTATTTCAAATCCATGGGAGCTAGGTTTAGGAAAGTTGATATGCCCAGATGTCTACATGGATGTGGACTTGTTGAGGGAGTTTTCTATAAATTATGATGCTATCACGAGAGTAATAAGGAATAAGGACATGTCTGAATTGGTAAGGATTGATTGTACCAGCATTGTGGAGGAATTTAACATTACTAGTGCAATGTGCACTGAAATTTAGCTAGATAAGGAAAAGGAATACTTTGAAAACTTCCATAAATTTATAAAGAAGAATTTCATGCCAAAGTTCATTCTGAGGGCTGATGGCAAAAGGGTAATCATACTAGAAGAACTGATGCCACCCTATGACCTGACCAAGTTTCACCACTTCTTCTAGTGCACCGTCTATGGGATTTGTAAAGTGTAGGGGATTGAAGCTAATAGGATAGTCACTACATACGTACTCCAAATTTCAATGGACATTCAAAATCCACATGTCAACAAGGACTACAACTATGTCAGGTGGATAGTTAGCGAGCTTCATGAGGGTTTGAAGAAAATTGTTGTTGCTGAGAAACTATCAGAGATTAGGTTCAAGCATTACTCTCTTTTGATGGACCTAATCCCCTTCTACAACTTCAAGGATATGGAAGATGAGCTTGAACTCTTCAAGTATAAATTTTATTGCCTACAACCTATGCAAATATGGACCCAAGTTTTGGATAGTTCCTCCCGCTTGTCAAATTTTGGTTTTTTTCAAAATTGGATGGTTCAACCTTTGTATACCATGCTAGGTACCCCAATTGAGAGACTAATAGGGGGAGTAAGAAGAGTCCTCAGGACCATGTAGTTCTTAGACAACTTCCCTTTCATGCATGATTGGGGGGACTTCTTTTAATTTGATAATGTAACCATAATCAGGGTTTATGGGTGTCCTCAACCACCCCATATTTTACTAAGAATAGTGCCACCAAGAATTTATTGGTTATAATTCATATGGAAGTTGACCTTAGCTGATAAAGACCTCTTAGAAAGGCATAAGAAAGAAAATTTCCTTCCTAGATTGTGGGGTGTCCACTATTTTACTATAAGATTGAAGGCCCTTGACCAGATCAATGAAATCTTGAGATATTTTAGGATGCCTTGTGTTGTAGCCAGGTATGGTGATTCAAAGGGTTTCATCAAGCAGGAATGCAAGGAGATGATACCTTTCTTCCAAAAGGTAAAAGACCATGAGCCTCTAGAGTATGAGGATCTTATCAAGAACATCATCAATGTGGATGAGACTGCACAAAGGTCCCAGAAGTGGTAGGATCTAATAAGGATAGAGAAGGAGCTAAAAGAGATGGACGGTTCCTTTTCTGGGGTTCTCCCTAATACCCCATACTTAGACTGATTTAATAAGATGATCAATGATTTTGAGTAATTGATGGCTCAAATTCCAAAATAAGTTTTCCAATGAGAAGTTGCAATAGACCTTGACTCTGATGAAGAGGTTGATAGCAAGAAAGAGGAGGGGTTATCTTCTCATGATGCAATGGAAAATGTAGAGAAAATAATGGCTGAGAAGAAAATATTGAAGAGTTGGGATAATGCTTTAGTTCCAGGGCATGGCCCATATTTTGAGAGCATCAAAAAGTAGTTGTAAAATATTCCTTTTGAGGAAGAGAAAATATCATAAACAACTTTTGTGATAGATCATATCAGACATCAACAAGATCCTCTTTTCAAAACTAAAGTAGAGATTGGAGATATAGTGAGAGGATCAGGATTTGATCCTAAATCAAAAACTTTTACACTATGGCAGCTAGCACCTTCTTTACAAAAACCACATGTTGTCAATATTCAGAAGGACATGAGAGCTGATAGAATTATCTATAATTTGGAGAAAATTGAGGATATTGAAGTTGCATCTACTTTGCAGCAACTGTCCTTCCTAAATCTACCTAAAATAAAGAATATTTCTAAAAGGTACACAAAGACCTATCATCAGTTAACTGTAGTAGCTAAGAAGCATGAAGAAGTAATTGTGAAATATGCTCATACTCAGGAGAAATTGGATGTGACAAATGATAGGATCAGAGAGTTGATTAGGTCAACAGATCAGAAGGAGAGGTCTCTACAGGTGAGCATACAATACAAATAGATATGCCATAGGGCCAGGAATTATCAAATGACAAGAAAAATGAGGTTGCACTTATTGTATTGATGGAAACTTTGCATCATAGGCTACAAGTGATTAAGGAAAAGGTTGATGTTGTGCATAATTCACCCATCACTTTGTAGGAATTGGAAAAGGAGGTTGTTGATGCACTAGCTACTTTAGAGCCACTCTTCACTATTTGGTCAGGTCAGGAAGCCTTCTTCGATAAGTTGGAAGAAGTAAAGTAATACAAGCCTGGTTTTCTTGAGACTATCACTGACACCAGGGAAATTATTGAGCAATCAATACATCCCTGGCATTCTTCAAAGGAAAAAAAAATGATAAAAGTAAAACTAGGCGTGTTTGTTTCTTACTACAACCCTTTTGTGCCTCCTATTTTTAATCATGACTCAAGCTTAAAGGAAATAAGTGTTTGGAGTGGGGAGTTTGATGCCAGGATGGAAAAGAGAGAGTCCCTTTTGGCTACATATGACACCTTGGACATGGTGTCTTTCAACAATGTACTTGATGCCATGTTCAAGGTTGAGATGGGCTTTGTGAAGTACATAGTAGATGCCAATGTTGTAGTAGACTCTAGGTGGGACAAGGTAGCCAAAAAAATGAATGAGATCAAATCATTTGATTGGATTTCAGATGAGGAGGTGGAAAACTGGGACACCATCCTGAAGAAAAATAAAATAAAACCACTTGTTGACAACCCACCATCAGAAATAGAAGAGTGAGGGACACATGACGCCTCATCATTGAGCACAGGGAGGAAAATTATCTGAAAGTGGCTAGGGATGTCCAATATAATCATTTAAAGTTGTCTTGAACATTCCCATACAAAGGCACCATGATACTAACATACGAAGTTACTGTAGGCTTGATAAGATGTAGTGGTTCTGACATGCCTTTTTGTGAAAAAGATGTTTCTTCTTGTAACAATTTTTTGTCCTATCCTAGCCATCTGTAGCTTGTTGCATCCTAATTCATAATATGATTCCAAGATGGATAGTGATATATAATGCAATTTATAGATATTGTAAGGGACTTTTAATGTTTGGAGAAAAAGGGAATGCAATTCTGGTCTAAGGCCTTTTGTTATTTTTTGAGTGTAGTTTGTTCTTCTTGAATGTAATGAAGCTGGATATATTATGGAGAATACATTTTTAAGCCTCTTTTCAATGCTTGGTTTTCTTTGTATGCTTCTTTGATTTCTTATGAACTAGGACTCTAAGGCATTTCTGATTCATCAGTCTATAAAGTAGATTGTGAAATAATTGTAGGTTGCTTTCAAGGAAAGTGTAAGTCCCGAGGGTTTAGGGAGGGTTTACAGATTTGATGATCTTATAATGAACTGTGAAGAGTTCTATGTAAGGCATGGAGTTGTTTTATGGGTTTGAAATTTCTTCAGTAATATGTTTTAGTGGTTGTTCATTTATTTAGACTTTGTGCCCTAGGATGTTGGAACTGGTCCTTTTCCAAAGTTGCATGAAAATCTTTGAAATAATTCAAATCTTTTATTTACAAGTTCTATTCAATGAATGTTTAAATTTGTGTTAAGAAGACACTTATCCACTGTATGGTTTACTGAAAAATGGTAAATAAAAATGGTACACCCACTTGAGTCTATGGAGCTCAAAGTGAAGGGGGATTTTCATCCTCATTAAGTTAGATCTTTTCTTGACAGATTTGGAGCTGGGCATAGAGTGTCATAGGCATGGTTTGTCAAAAGTAGTGACTCTTCTGGGGAAGGTGTTATAGTTTGCACTTATTATTTCATGAATTTTTATTTCCAAAAAATCTTCTCTGGATGACGGCTCTGCATATGTAATTATACCAGTGTCAAAGTTTAGTACAAGGATTTCCCCTACATTAACATAATGAAGTGTCAAAAGAATAATATATCTTACCTAAAGAAACATCTTGAGGTCATTTTAGAAAGTGAAATTCCTAGAAATAATAGGAGGGATTGGTCAAGTAGGGATGAGTTAGATCCTAGTGCTTCTTGGATGCCTAAGACTAACAATCTGACCCCAGTACCTGAGAAATCTTTGTCATCTTCCACAAGTTCTGAATTAGATAGTCAACCCTTGTTAAACCATACGTTTGATACTCTTGAGGATAGGCCTCAAAGTAAAGGTGTTACTCATATTCAATATAGGAGAGTTGAGACAAACTGAGTGATAAATTAGGGTCATATGCATAGTAGTGTGTCAAACCCAAGTGAGGCATCCCCAAATTTAATGGACCAACCTTGTTATCTAGTAGGTAACCAAGGTCTTCAAGATTTTATTGACCTAGATATGTTGGAAGACTATGGGAAAGAAAGATACTGAGAGGGGGGGTGAATCAGGATCTATAAAACTTTTACTCTTTTGAAACAAATAGATTCAACATGTATATCATGAATCACATAAACATTAACTACAATGTTGTAATAGTTCTAACTGTTAATCACATCCATGATCACAAAGGTAAATGATAAACACATAACACAAAAGATTTGGTTACCCAAAAACCCTTCAAGGTAAAAATGGGGTGGGTATGACACCCACAAATCTTCACTACTGCAGCAATAAAGTGTGCATGTTAAGGCTGCAAAGTTTGATCACTTATGGTGATCTACTCTGTGAGGGGTCTGCCCTACTAAGAGATTACATACTTATTCACTCTACCTTGATTAAAGGATTTTTTACTTACAATTAAGTAAGCACTCTGTTAGGAAATTTACAAAGGTCTATTAGAACCACTCTATTAAGAGATTTACCCTAGTTCACTTGCCAGAATGTATCAATACCCGATCCTTCAATTTTCACTTCAAATGCTGATAACGAATCTCCTCTTTCTAACTTTGATATGATCTAAAATATGATATAACTTTGTTTTGTCCTTCACTTCTCTGCTTGGTCACTTTGCCCGATCTTTTCTTCTGACATCCAAAACATAGCCTCTTCCGTGTTGGTTCCCCTCTTCATTTCTACTTGCATGTTTATACTATGATTGACAGCTAAATGTCACTGACTCTATCACCACTCCAAAGTGTGCAAGGAAAAGGGCCAATTAACAAGGATCAAAGAGATCCTCCTACACTCTGAGCTTAAATTCTCAAGTGGGTGTACCCTTGATTCACTTCTTTAAAGGAATCACAAACTAATAGACATTTATACCCCTTTACTAATTGATTAAAGATTTTATCATTTATATGTGTGTTTGATTGATGATGATGGACTACTTCCAAAGTATAGATCAGTGCCTTAACCCTGGGCAAAGAGTCACTTGATAACATATATCAACTAAAACCTTAACTCAAACACACTTGAACTCAAAATAAGTGCTTTGCCTATTACTCTTCTCACTCCCAAACCTGATCATCAAATTCCATTCCAACAATGAACTCACTGAAATCACCCTAAAGACTTTAATCCCAACTTTGTTAGGAACTCCAAGATATTTTCACAATAATCTTTGTTTACCATATGCTAATCCACTTTGTGACCTTAACATATATGAATCCACAACCAGAACAAGAAGATAATCAAAGTTTGAGATAGGAATTCGAGTGTATTCTCATTAACTTTCAGAATCAATACCTTACCAAGATGACAAATGCTAGGAACAAGACACCAAATCCAAGCTATCCTTGTTCAGTATAATACCATCAACAACCAGGGACCAAAAAGAGTTTTGGAACCCCTAAAAAATAAAAAATACAACAATATATACCCCCTAGTCATCTTGAAATCCCAAACAGGATGCAACAAACTACAGATGACTAGGGTTAGGGTTTCACCCACCAGACCAACTAGAAAAAGTAAAAAATTTATTACAGGGATGGAAACCTAGGAGATTTGAACAATCAGATCCAAAAATGATCTCAATTTATGAAGAATCTCAGAGTACTATACCGGAGATCATGAATCTGCCATGCTAAACAATCTGATTATTCACCTGCAACATACCTTGAGCAAGTGACTACCTATATTTTCAATGTACAAACCTTTTGCAATTAATCATCAGACACCCTGGACCACTCCAGAACAGTGGGAAAAACCAATTCTACCAAATCTGGGCGCAAAAGCATTCAATTTCAGTCCTTCCTGTAGTGGAAAACCCTCTAAGAAATTTGAATTTGAAATACAATGGCTACCCCAACAAAGTTTAAAATGCGACCATCGATTCTGTTCATTTCCTGACATATTGGATTCTGTTTATTTCTCGACAAATCGAGCAGCTTACATTTAATCTCACAATAGTCATGAACCCTTTTGAAAAGTCTTCGGCCCAATCAACACATCGCAGCCAATAAAAATCTTGCACATCAACTCCACGTAGCAGACAGGACCCACAAAGTATAACCTTTAAATCAAATGGTCGTCGCATGATCGCATGGCCTAAAAATATTCCATGTGATCATGCGACAGCCATAGATCCTGCCACACTATCAGCCCCCTTTGAAAGATTTAGGTCCACTGACAAGTCCAAGTCATCTTCCAACTCAACCAATCAAAACAATGCAAGTCAGCGCCACCTGTCAGAGGACCCACCCTCGTCAACTGTCTGAGAAAAGTAAAATCGACGGCTGGCATAAGATCTCATGGCTCTGACAACTTCCATGAGAACTTACGCCAACCATAGATCTTCTGTAGATGTCAGGTCCCATTGACACGTCCAAGTCAAATTCAAAATCAACGGATGGCACATGATCTCAAAGGGGAAGAATATTCCTTAAGATCATGCGCCGATCGTAGATTGAAAAGGCTTGGTTGCAGGCCCACTGACAAGATCCCTCTTAGCAACACACTGACCAATGAGAGAATGCCAACTGTGCCAACATGGTAGTGGACCCACCCGTCTGAAGCGTTATATCATGAAAAGCAATCAACAGCTGGTGTAAGTTCGCAAGCCTCTGACAAATCTTATGAGAACTTATGCCCGCCATAGGATTGAGATGGTGTCAGAGAGGTTGGGCTTGGGAAAATACAAAGCTGGAACATTAGGAAAAATTAACGCTGGGACTTAGGAAAATATTAAACCCACCGGGCAGTAAACTTAGGAAATATTTAAGCACATGCTACATAGGAAATTTAAGTGGCCCGAAAAAGTAACATTAAAATAGAACAGGGCCAGGGTAAAACAAAAGGTTTTTCATGCAACGGCTAGATTTTTAAATTTTGAACTAGGGCTTGAGGCCAGAGACATGAAAAATGTTGCAGAGACCAAAGGGAAAGACCAAAAGCCATGAAATTTTTTTTGAATGATAACAGTGGCTCTGTCTAGGGATGTATGCCTCCTGCAGGCATAGCAAGGATCTAGAATCACTGGTTAAAGCAGACCATCCCACTGGAAAAAACTGACAACAAAGAGCAACAGGACCAAAATCCTACAAACCAAGAAAAAACAAAATAGGGGCAAGCAACTATTTACAGGATTTACAATATATACAGACCTAACTACTGTTCATGGAAATAAAAATACCTTCAATTGAAGTATTTCTTCAAGAATTGTCCATGAACTGGAAATTCCTGAACTTCACCATTCAATTCCTTGACAATATATGAATCTTGGTCCCATTTCTCATGAATTAGGTATGGCCCTAACCAAAGTGGATCAAATTTACCATGTTTTCCTTTATCCTCTAGTCTGGCATTCCAAATCAATACCAAATCACCAGGTTCAAACCTTCTTTCAACAGTTTTCTTGTCATACAAATTCTTAACCTGCAACTACAATCTAGCATTTTTTGAAGCTGATTCTCTTCTTGTTTCATCCAGTTTGATGAGATCTTCAATTCTCAATTGCATTTCATCATCCATATCATCATCATATAACTGAACAAACTTATATATTTCCTATAAATTGTTCTGAGGCATTCTTGCATGTATTCCATATACTAGGTCAAATGGTGCACAACCAATTTCCTTCTTCACAGTCACCCTATCAACCCATAGAGCTAATGGCAACTTTGAATTCCATGCCTTTTTTATTTTTTTCAAGAATCCTCCTTAGGATTTTCATCAGGCTCTTGTTAGATGATTCTTCTTGTCCATTTCCTTGTGGATGATAAGGTGAGGAATTTGACCTCTAAATTCCTAGACCTTTGTAGAATTCTTTGTACTCAACAAACCTGAAGCACATTGCATTATCATTGACTATTCTCTCAGGGAAACCAAACCTTGTAACAATATTATTTAGTAGAAAATCAATTACCACCTTACTAGTTGCATTTCTTATAGGGATAGCCTCTACCCACTTAGTGAAGTAATCAGTAGAAACTAGTATCCAAGAATGTCCCCCACTGGACTTGTTTGGTATTTCACCTATGAAATATATTCCCCATTGTTGGAAAGGAGCTTGCACCTCTACTGGCCTTAAGGGCACATTGCCTAAAAATTTAAGCTTACCAGAGAACCTTTGACAAGCATCACACCTCCTTACCAACTGCTCTGCATCCTTGAAGATTGTGGGCCACCAAAATCCTGCTCTCAAGATTTTATGAGCAGTGATTTTACCCATATAATGCCCTCCACAAACTCCCTCATGCATTTCTTTCAACAACTTGTTAGCCTGATTTTCATCCACACATTTCAAAAGTATGTAATCTAAATTCTTTCTATACAATTTACATTTCACAATTACATACTTGATGGCCTGTAATTTCAATGTCCTCTTCTTATTGTCATCCATGTCTGCTGGACATTTCATATTTCTCAAGTAATAGATAATATCTTGATACCAAACACAATCATCCATATCACAAGTATAATCAATCGCAGTTTGATTTATTTGATTTGCATCAAGATTGGATTGAGCCATCAGTTTTGCCAATCCTTATCCTCTAACCAATTTAGTAATCTGGATGTCAATATTGAATTCTTGAATTCTATTTATCCATCTGCATCTTCTCCTAGACACCTCTTGCTGTGAGAAAATATCCTTGATTGCTGCACTTGGCACAAAGGCAATCACAATTGCTCCCATCAGATAACATCTAAAAGCTTTCACAGCCTTGACCAATGCATATGCTTGTTTTCCATTGATGTCATATTTCAATTCAGCAGCCTACAAAGATTTATTGAAAAATGCAATAGGCTGCTCATAACCTTCCTTATTTTTCTACAACAACACTGCAGCAATAGTATGAAAAGATGCAGAAGAGAAGATATGCATTGGGATACTATAATCAAGTGCTTTAAGCACTGGTACATATTTAATGGCATGCTTGATATTCTTGAAAGCTTCATCAAGCTCACCTTCCCATGTAATAGCAGATCCTTTCTTTAACATCTTGGATATAGGTCTAGTGACCTCAGCAAAGTTTGTTACAAATATTCTCAAGAAATTTACCTAACCAAAGAAAGACTGAATTCCTTTAATATTCTTTGGCCTCTGAATCTTATCAATGGCTGCCACCCTATCAAGATCAATTCTAACTCCTTGCTTGCCAACCAAATGGCCAAGCAACTTACCCTCAGTGACACCAAATGCACATTTCCTTGGGTTTAATGAAATGCCATATTCCGAAGCCCTCACAAATATTTTCTCTAAATGAGTACAGTGGTCTTCTTCCTTCTTGGAATAGGCAGTTAAATCATCTTGATAAACAACAAGGAAATCATCAATAAAATCTGAAAAGGCAACATCCATTTCCCTTTGAAAAGTAGCACTAGCATTTGTGAGACCAAAAGGCATTCTCACATAAACATATGTCCCCCAAGGTGTAGTGAAAGTTGTCTTAAACTATTCTTATTCTTTGACAATTACCTGATTATAACCAGAGAAACCATCCATCATAGACATCAATTTTGATCCAGTCACTCTCTGCAACATAGCTTCCATATTGGGCAGACAATAGTTATCCTTTAATGAGCTGATGTTCAAATTCCTGAAGTCCACACAAAGTCTGATTTCACCATTTTTCTTTCTGATAGGGACAAGATTTGAAACCCAAGAAGAGTGCCTAATGGGCTTGATAATGCCAGCATCTCTTAACTTCATCAACTCTTCTTGCATCTTAGGTGCCAAAGTGGGATTTATAGGCCTTTGTTTTTGCCAAAAAGGTTTAGCATCTCCCCTCAAAGGAATGATATGCTGAAACAAGTATTCTCTATAAACCTTTAGGTCATCATATGACCATGCAAAAACATGCCTAAATTTTTTGAATAACTCAATCAAAGATTTTTTCACATTGTGAGACATGTCCCTACCAATGTATACCCTCTTAGGTGCCTCATGTGTTCCAAGATTTATCTCCTCTAGATCAGCATGATCATCTCTTTTGATATTCTTTTGAACTCTATCCTGGTTATCAAAGACAGACTCCAAAACAACAAGCCCTTTGGGCACCTTGTTAGTTTTAAGTTGAATAACTTCATTACCAAGGACTTCCTTTCCTTCTATAGTTTTAATCAGAGCTGAACAATCTAATTCTTGACCATGATACTAATCTTCACAACTCATAAATTTCAAGATGTCCTAGTCATCCTCAAAGACTTTCCAATTCTCAACATTGTCTGGTATACTAGGCCTAGTCTGAACTTCAACTTTAGAGAGACCAGCAAAAGTAATATCAGTGGGATTGATTTCTATATTGGCTAACAAATCAGCCATCTTATTATTACTCCTATCCTTCCATTCAATACTGAAGGCATCAAAACATTCAATCAAATCCCATACAGCATTTCTATATTGTTTCAACCTCTTGTTCTTGGAAGCATACACTGACCTGACTTGAGATACCACTAATTCAGAATCCCCAATAACCTTTATGCATTTAATTCCATGCTTTTGTGCCAACATCAATCCTAACAACAATGCTTCATATTCTGCTATATTATTGGTACAAAAGAAATTCAATGTGAAAGAGAACTTGTAAGTGTTACCATCAGGAGAAATGAGAAAAATACCTACTCCTACTCCATCTTTGCAGCTAGCACCATCAAAGTACATCACCCACAAATCACCCTTCATAGATTTAGCATCTATCTCTTCAGCAATACATGGCAATACATGCTCCTTCTCAATTGCAGGGATCTCTTCCCTAAAAGCATTGATGTCAGTATCCATAAAGCATGTAGTCTCATTGTCAATATTTCTTTCAATCATGTGGCATACTCTTGGCTCTCGATCAATCTTGACAAACTGGTCATCAATCTTGAAAGTTGCATAAAACAAGTCACATTGTAAACTTCCACCCATGGCAGCACTCCATCTTCTAGATAAAAACATCCCATAATGAGGAGGGATGTCCACCACCAAAACACTCATTGTTAGTTCTTTCTCTAGATAATCTACCAACCTATATGGGATTGCATTTATAGTCCCAATGATTGGTACCTCTCTCTAATCCATTGCACAACATTTTCCTTGAACTATATCAACTTTAAGGCCCAACCTTTCTATGATCTTAAAAGGCATAACAGTGTTAGAGGCACCTGAATCAATCATGCAATTCCTCAATTTCATTACAAGGACACTTAAAAAGAATCGATCAATGTTTTCAAGGCTAGCATTGACAGAATTATCCAAGTATATAGGAGGAATTTGAGATACAATTCCCTAAGCAGAAACTCCTTTCAAAACCTTAGCTTGAGATTCATTGCATGCAACATCATTGTTATGAACATTATCTACCCATGCAATAGCCCTATCTTTGTGTTCAGGGATCCTCAACAATTCTGACAATGGAACTTTAATTGTAATTTGGGACAATACAGATAACATATCAATAGGAACAGAGGAAGGAAACTCAATTTGCATTGCCTTAGTATCCTTTTGCTTATTTGATACATTAGGTGTATTAGCCACCCTCATTTTTCCATTCTTAGCCATTGTGTTAACTGGCTTCTCAATCTCACTAGAAAATCTTTCAACTCCAACTCCCTTAGGCTCACAATTCTTACCTTTTACATTCTTGAATTTCACCATGTGATCACCTTTTGATTTGTTCTCATTAGGCTCTCCGGAGTTGGTACTCTTTATAAACATTCCTGCAACTTTTCCATTTGTATCCCTTGCCACCATGCCTCTAGTTTGCACTTGGGCAATCATTTCTACAGTAATCCTATCCATCTCTTCTCTAGAAGGTCTTCTTAAATTTACTGGCTCAGAAGAAGAGTTCATGTTACATGTCTTCTTATCAATGTCTTCACTATCAGAAAAAACATCTTGATGAAAAAGGGCCTGATTGTGTCTCTTCACATTTACATATGCTTCTTCATCAAAATCAGAATCATCTTCATATCCTAGATATGAAGTAGCTATGTTGCATCCAACATCATCTTGATCTTCTTCTTGATCTATCTCCTCACTGCCACAATCTTGATTTGCAGCCATAGAATGTGCAACAACACAATGCTCTATAGAATGAGGGGACTGGCATGCAACACACCAAGGTATGTCCTCCATGAAATTTATTGAAGCTTTTTGTAGACGGTCAGGGGCACCTCTGTCATTGTTTCCTCTTGCAATAGGGACAACAGGCTTGCCATCCTTCCATTGGGTGTTGTAGGGGTAGTTCTGTAATCTATTCTGCTTATTGATATTGTTGTTGAACTAAGGCCTTTCATTGGTAGGAGCACAGATGTTCCTATTTGCAGGTGCCTTCAAATCCTTCAATGCATTGAGCACCTTATCCAATTTATCTTCTTCTTGCCTCCTAGTTCCAATATTCCTATCATTTTTTTTTTTGTATTTCTTGTCCCCAAACAACTTAGGGTCATCTCTCTTCCCACCCAACTTCCCTAATATCTTCATATTGTTCTCAATATTGATAGAAATCCTAAAAGCATCTCTAAGAGTTCTTGGTTCCTTGCCCCTCAATAAGTAACCCATCTTTCCATCAAATGCATTGAAGTATGTAGTTAGACAAACATTGTCATTTAACCTCATAACTTGGAACAACTTATGCATAACTTTCTAAAATCTCATGTTGAATTCATCTGCAGACTCATTCTGATTTTTCCTTATGGTATTGAATTCATTCAACATGAAACTAGTGTTAGGCCTATCACCATACTGCTCTTTAAAACATCTCTCAAAGGAATCCCAAGTATCAATACATTTATCAGGAAGTCTCTTAAACCAATCTCTAGCATCCTCCATTAGAGATTGAACAAACAATTTCATGACTACATCCTCATGTTCTACCTCATAATCATTAAGCATATCAACAAATAACCTAAGATGCTCCTCACAACTAATAGCATTATTACCAACAAACTTAGGTACCTTATCTCTTATATCATTTGGAAAAGCATTTGGGTAGCCTGGTATCCCATCAAAACTAATTTGCCTATAGCCTTCTAGTTGCATAGGTCTTCTTTGAAATCCTAAACTAGTGTTCCCACTAGAATTATTATTTTTATCTACATTCCCACCCACTTGCACATTTGATTGTCTATTAGGATCAGCAAATGATTTGGTAGATACATTAGAAATTAGATTACTAGTAGTAGCATTGCTAAGTGGAATAGTAGTGTTCATAGATGGCATACCTAGTTCAGTAGCAGAAGGGCCATGAACATTAGCTAATGAAGCCTTCAAGAATTGGATCTTTGACACATATGACACCTTGGACATGGTGTCTTTCAACAATGTACTTGATGCCATGTTCAAGGTTGAGATGGGCTTTGTGAAGTACATAGTAGATGCCAATGTTGTAGTAGACTCTAGGTGGGACAAGGTAGCCAAACAAATGAATGAGATCAAATCATTTGATTGGCTTTCAGATGAGGAGGTGGAAAAGTGGGACACCATCCTGAAGAAAAATAAAATAAAACCACTTGTTGACGACCCACCATCAAAAATAGAAGAGTGAGGGACACATGACGCCTCATCATTGAGCACAGGGAGGACAATTATCTGAAAGTGGCTAGGGATGTCCAATATAATCATTTAAATTTGTCTTGAACATTACCAAACAAAGGCACCATGATACTGACATACGAAGTTACTATAGGCTTGATCAGACGTAGTGGTTCTGACATGCCTTTTTGTGAAAATGATGTTTCTTCATGTAACCATTTTTTGTCCTATCCTAGCCATCTGTAGCTTGTTGCATCCTGATTCATAATATGATTCCAAGATGGATAGTGATATATAATGCAATTTATAGATATTGTAAGGGAATTTTAATGTTTGGAGAAAAAGGGAATGCAATTCTGGTCTAAGGCCTTTTGTTATTTTTTGAGTGTAGTTTGTTCTTCTTGAATGTAATGAAGCTGGATATATTATGGAGAATACATTTTTAAGCCTCTTTTCAATGCTTGGTTTTCTTTGTATGCTTCTTTGATTTCTTATGAACTAGGACAGTAAGGCATTTCTGATTCATCAGTCTATAAAGTAGATTGTGAAATAATTGTAGGTTGCTTTCAAGGAAAGTGTAAGTCCTGAGGGTTTAGGGAGGGTTTACAGATTTGATGATCTTATAATGAACCATGAAGAGTTCTATGTAAGGCATGGAGTTTTTTTATGGGTTTTAAATTTCTTCAGTAATATGTTTTAGTGGATGTACATTTGTTTAGACTTTGTGACCTAGGATGTTAGCACTGGTCCTATTCCAAAGTTGCATGAAAATCTTTGAAATAATTCAAATCTTTTATTTACAAGTTCTATTCAATGAATGTTTAAATTTGTGTTAAGAAGACACTTATCCACTGTATGGTTTACTAAAAAATGGTAAATAAAAATGGTACACCCGCTTGAGTCTATAGAGCTCAAAGTGAAGAGGGATTTTCATCCTCATTAAGTTAGATCTTTTCTTGATAGATTTGGAGCTGGGCATAGAGTGTCATAGGCATGGTTTGTCAAAAGCAGCGACTCTTCTGGGGAAGGTGTTATAGTTTCACTTATTATTTCATGAATTTTTATTTCCCAGAATCTTCTCTCGATGATGGCTCTGCATATGTAATTATACCAATGTCAAAGTTTAGTACAAGGTTTTCCCCTACATTAACATAATGAAGTGTCAAAAGAATAATATATCTTACCTAAAGAAACATCTTGAGGTCATTTTAGAAAGTGAAATTCCTAGAAATAATAGGAGAGATTGGTCAAGTAGGGATGAGTTAGATCCTAGTGCTTCTTGGATGCCTAAGACTAACAATCTGACCCCAGTACCTGAGAAATCTTTGTCATCTTCCACAAGTTCTGAATCAGATAGTCAACCCTTGTTAAACCATATGTTTGATACTCTTGAGGATAGGCCTCAAAGTAAAGGTGTTACTCATATTCAATATAGGAGAGTTGAGACAAACTGAGTGATAAATTAGGGTCATATATGTAGCAGTGTGTCAAACCCAAGTGAGGCATCCCCAAATTTAATGGACCAACCTTGTTATCTAGTAGGTAACCAAGGTTTTCAAGATTTGATTGACCTAGATATGTTGGAAGACAATTGGGAAAGAAAGATACTGAGAGGGGGGGTGAATCAGGATCTATAAAACTTTTACTCTTTTGAAACAAATAGATTCAACATGTATATCATGAATCACATAACCATTAACTACAATGTTGTAATAGTTCTAATTGTTAATCACATCCATGATCACAAAGGTAAATGATAAACACATAACACAAAAGATTTGGTTACCCAAAAACACTTCAAGGTAAAAATGGGGTGGGTATGACACCCACAAATCTTCACTACTGCAGCAATAAAGTGTGCCTATTAAGGCTGCAAAGTTTGATCACTTATGGTGATCTACTCTGTGAGGGATCTGCCCTACTAAGAGATTACATACTTATTCACTCTACCTTGATTAAAGGATTTAAACTTACAATGAAGTAAGAACTCTGTTAGGAAATTTACAAAGGTCTGTTAGGACCACTCTATTAAGAGATTTACCCTAGTTCACTTGCTAGAATGTATCAATACCCGATCCTTCAATTTTCACTTCAAATGCTGATAACAAATCTCCTCTTTCCAACTTTGATATGATCTAAAATATGATATAACTTTGTTTTTTCCTTCACTCTCTGCTTGGTCACTTTGCCCAATCTTTTCTTCTGACATCCAAAACATAGCCTCTTCCGTGTTGGTTCCCCTCTTCATTTCTACTTGCATGTTTATACTATGATTGACAGCTAAATGTCACTGACTCTATCACCACTCCAAAGTGTGCAAGGAAAAGGGCCAATTAACAAAGATCAAAGAGATCCTCCTACACTTTGAGCTTAAATGCTCAGGCAGGTGTACCCTTGATTCACTTCTTTAAAGGAATCACAAACTAATAGACATTTATACCCCTTTACTAATTGATTAAAGATTTTATCATTTATATGTGTGTTTGATTGATGATGATGAACTACTTCCAAAGAATAGATTAGTGCCTTAACCCAGGGCAAAGAGTCACTTGATAACATATATCAACTAAAACCTTAACTCAAACACACTTGAACTCAAAATAAGTGCTTTGCCTATTACTCTTCTCACTCCCAAACCTGATCATCAAAGTCCAATCCAACAATGAACTCACTAAAATCACCCTAAAGACTTTAATCCCAACTTTGTTAGGAACTCCAAGATAATTTCACAATACTCTTTGTTTACCATATGCTAATCCACTTTGTGACCTTAAAATATATGAATCCACAACCAAAACAAGAAGATAATCAAAGTTTGAGACAGGAATTCGAGTGTATTCTCATTAACTTTCAGAATCAATACCTCACCAAGATGACAAATGCTAGGAACAAGACACCAAATCCAAGCTCTCCTTGTTTAGTATAATACAATCAACAACCAGGGACCAAAAAGAAAGTTTTGGAACCCCTAAAAAATAAAAAAATACAACAATATATACCCCCTAGTCATCTTGAAATCCCAAAACAAGATGCAACAAGCTACAAATGACTAGGGTTAGGGTTTCACCCACCAGACCTAGTAGAAATATTCAAAAATTTATTACAGTGATGGAAACCCAGGTGATTAGAATAATCAGATCCAAGAATGATTCAATTTATGAAGAATCTCAGAGTATTGTACTGGAGATCATGAATCTACCATGCTAAACAAATTGATTATTCACCTGCAACATACCTCAAGCAAGTGACTACCTACATTTTCAATGTACAAACCTTCTGCAATTAATCATCAGACACCCTAGACCACTCCACAATAGTGGGAAAAACCAATTCTACCAAATCCGGCCACAAAAGAATTCAATTTGAGTCCTTCCTATCATGGAAAACCCTCTAAGAAATTTGAATTTGAAATACAACAGCTACCCGACAAAGTTTAAAATGCGACCGTCGATTCTGTTCATTTCCCGATAGATCGGGCAGCTTGCATTTTATCTCACAATAGTCATGAACCCTTTTGAAAAGTCTTCAGCCCACTCAGCACACCGTAGCCAATAAAAATCTTGCACGTTAGCTCTGCGTAGTAGACAGGACCCACAAAGTATAACCTTTAAATCAAATGGTCATCACATGATCACATGGCCTGAAAAGATTCCATGCGATCATGCGATAGCCATAGATCCTGCCACACTGTCAGCCCCCTTTGAAAGATTCAGGCCCACTGACAAGTCCAAGTCACCTTCCAGCTCAGCCAATCAGAACAACGCAAGTCAACGCCACCTGTCAGAGGACCCACCCTCGTCAGCCGTCTGAGAAAAGTAAAATCAATGGCTGGCGTAAGATCTCATGGCTCTGACAACTTCCATGAGAACTTACGCCAATCGTAGATCTTTTGCAGATGTCAGGTCCCACTGAAAGACATGCCAGCAACCAGGTCCCACTGACACATCCAAGTCAGATTTGAAATCGATGAATGGAACATGCTCTCCAAGGGGAAGAATATTCCTTAAGATCATGCATCGATCATAGATTGAAAAGGCTTGGCTGCAGGCCCCACTGATAGGATCCCTCTCAGCAACACACTGACCAATGAGAGAATGCCAACTGTGCCAACATGGTAGTGGACCTACCCATCTGAAGCATTACATCATGAAAAGGAATCAATAGTCAGCGTAAGTTCACAAGCCTCTGACAAATCTTATGAGAACTTACGCCCGCCGTAGGATTGAGATGGTGTCAGAGAGGCCAAGCTCGAGAAAATACAAAGCTGGAACATTAGGAAAAATTAACGCTAGGACTTAGGAAAATATTAAACCCACCGGGCAGTAGACTTAGGAAATATTTGAGCACATGTGACATAGGAAATTTAAGTGGCCTGAAAAAGTAACATTAAAATAGAATAGGGCCAGGGTAAAACAAAAGGTTTTTCATGCAACGGCTAGATTTTTAAATTTTGAACTAGGGCTTGAGGCCAGAGACATGAAAAACATTGCAGAGACCAAAGGGAAAGACCAGAAGCCATGAAAATTTTTCTGAATGATAACATTATGCATACACATATGCTAGTACTTATTAGGTTTTTGAAGCCTCCTTAAATAGATAATTGATGAAGCTTCTAGATCGAGATCAACGATCTAGATTCATCCCTTTTTTTGTTTATGCATTCCCTTTTTCTGATTGGTTACATTGCTTGCATAGGGATTAATGATATCAAACCAAAATGTGTAATTAACTCCTTAAATGTCTCAACGATCATTAAAACATGCATAGAGGTCAGCCAAAATAGTTTTCCTAAGAGTTTGTGCCATTCCAAACACATATACCAAAACTGGCTTACTCAACTTATGAACTCTCTGGTGCTCGGTCAAAACTATTATCCATATGTTGTCACTCAGCACTAACTGTTATATCAACTCAACATTCATACTACTTGGTAAATACTTGGGTACTCGCTGACCACTGACTTGCTCGACAGTAACTGCTACTTAGTCCATACATGATATTTACACAAGTCAAATCCATTGCTCGACCTTAGTAGGATGGCTTGGTCCTAGTGATGACCGATCAACTCTGCCTTAGAAATGATTTAGTGTATGACACTAATAGGCAACATGACTTGGAGATCAACAATCTCCCCCTTTGACATTAGTGGCAAAAATACTTTGTCATGTTATGACTTATCATTACAAAAAAAATAGTACTCCCCCTTAGACTATGACTCGGTCTTCATAAAGAATTCAATATATACATCATATATTCATGACTTCTGACATACTCATGACTTCAAAATGAGTATACATTATATTCAAAACTAAAAAACATTAGGTCATACCTTTCTGATCATTAAATTATATCTCTTGTGACTTTCAATTTCATGCATTTCCTCCTTGATCTTCATCTATTTCCCCCTTGTAGTTGTCACTCTTGGTTGCTAGAGTGTTGGGGTTAAATAATACTTATCCAAAAATGATTTGTGAATTAATAGAATAATTTCTAATGCATTATCCCAATTGGATCTAACAGATTCCAAAACTTGAAGCTTTATTTCTAGCTGAGCAGCTAGATCAACCAAACTGTCTACAATTGAGAGATGGGGATCTCTCTGTACTAAATCCTTTGCTATGGTCAATTCTCTCTGCATGACCTCCAAATGAGGTATCAACATTGTCTGAATAGAAATCAATTTAGCCCTTTTTTTCCATCATTAGCCATTAGCTCGTCTAATCTCCCTTAGGCATGAGTCAACCTGGTAAAATGAATGGAGCTTGAACTTGCATCCATGCTCAATGAATGTCATGTTGACGTTAAGTCTAACTGAAGCTTATCAATAAGCTGTTGGTTATCCTTTGTAAAGAATTCTACATCACAAAGTTGTTTGTACAAAGAATGAATGTTTTGTACAACTTCTTCTAAATTATTTACAAGATCAGAAAGTTTAACTTGTTTTACAACAATATTCTCTGCTAAAACTTTCTCAAGAAATTTGGTCTCAAAATTCCTTTCTGACCACTTCATCAACTTCTCATTAGATTCTATATCATCATTTTTTACCTTTTTCAACAATGTGAACCAACTGATCTAAAATGGGTGTGTTCTCATTAATATCTTGTAAATCAAATGCATTAAAAAAAATATCTTTTATCTCATGTAATACCTGCTTATGTTGATGTTCTCTTCTCAATTCCTCTTGTTTACTCTTCCTTTTCAATAAATATTGCAACATCTACATCTTCTCATATGTCAAGTTATTAGTCTCCCATTTTGGAATCAATATAACCTCATCTAATGTCACTTGTTTACCAGGATTCTTGTCATTCATCTTTAGCAACTTTTTCTTCTTTGTCTTTGGTGTGTTGATACTCGGCAAGGTGAGCTATGATGATGATACATAGATACATGGTCTCTATTCTTCTTTCACTTTACTAGTGTCAGAACTGACTGAAACAAACTCCTTCTGAGTAGTAATCACTTGTTATTCAAGTGTATCATCTTGCTTAGTTTTAGTGAGTGCAGGAGGTTTTACACTTGACAGCTGCACTAGTGCTTGAATAGCCTCTTGTTCCTTCGGCTCCTAACTCTCCTCGGTTCATGTTTGCACAACCTCCTTCATTCCCTCAACATGAGGTCCCGAGACATCTTTTGTAGACTTATATGCTTGAAATTCCATTCTCACATCTCCTTCTTCTACATTTATTTCAAGGTTGGCCTCATAAGGTGGATGTAGAATAGTTATTGTCGGCTTACCCTATTCCTCGACACTTACAACTTATGTATCCTTCACCTCAACTATGATTATGGTTAAGGTAGAGCTATCAAGTGTTGAATCTATAGTTGGTGCACCCTCGGTCTTTGGGTAATCATGAACTTGGATCAAAGCTGGATTGGTGCATGGTAAATGTGTATCTAAAGTTGCCTCTATAAGTATTTGACTCTTAATTTCTTCCTCGGTTAAGGAATTAACATTCAGTTGTGTATCCTCAAGTACGTCCTCAATTGTGACAACATCTTGTTTCTCACTCTCCTCTACCTTCTTCCTTATTGTCTCCTCAAGGTTTTCTGGCTCATCAATGTCTTTTGTATTATCAAGCTCTATTTGTCCAGATGTGTCATCATCCTTGTTTGCATCATTGTCAGGCATCATCCCAAAAATCATCTTCTAGATCAACGCACTCTATTGAAACTCTTCAATGTTATTCTTCAATATAGAAAATGCTTTGAATTTAGGGACAAATATGTTCCTATACTATTCCATGAATTTTGTTCTTTGCTTTTGAGTAAATTCAGGCATCAATTGGGTGAAAGTACCTTCTCTTATATGCCTTTTAGTCATAATGGCATACTGCCATCTCTCATTAATTTTATTGAATAGCTCATCAGGTATAAGATTCCCAATTTCCAATGGTGTCATCTTAAAGGTTCCCAACATTTATATCATGACATCCTCTATCTTTACCTTATCATTATTATTCAATTTTTCATATTTAATAAATTTGATTAAGCCAAACCTGCAATACTCTTGATGTTTTGGAAGAATTCATCCACATTGGTTAGATGCTTATGCATGGGTGCCTTAAATTGGCTGACATTATCTGTGTCTGTCATCTCCTCATCTCTGTCATCCTTTTGCGGCACTAATTTTTTTCTTGGCTTCTTGCTAGGGTAGCTCGGTTCAGTCTTAGCTTGTACTAGTTTTCCTTTCCCAAAGATTTCCCCTTCAGTTTTCTTCACCACATTTTTCCTTTGTGGCTCGGCTAATGTTGCAGTTTTAGATACCCTTATTCTTGGTATTTTTAAGGCAGGAGGAGTAGGCTTCTTTTTAAACTCTCCTTTACAGTGGGCTCAGTAACTATTATTTCCCTACCCTTCTTTTCTACATCCACTTCTTCATCCTCACTTTCTTTTGAATCACTAGATTGGTCCTTACCATGACCTTGTGTGATCTGTAGTGGTACATCCTGCTCTTCTCCTTGGCTCAACATCTTCTCAAAATTCCTCACTGTCTTCTTTCTTTTCCTTTCCAAGGTTGAAATTTTCAAGCCAATAGTTATCTTGGTTTTGGCTTCTTCATACTTCCCAAATATTTTGGCATTTTTGTCAACTTCATCTGCTATTAATGTTGTAATTGTTGCAAATGTTTCATCAATATTTACCTCATAGGGCAATGGCCTCAACCATGCTACCCTCGGTATAATAGCTTGTACATAGGTAAAATTAGTATCAACAAGGAAACAGACATCATTATAAAACTTCTCAACTAAAGATACAACTATTTTGCTCATCTTCCTCATCTTCTTCTTGAATTCAATAAAATAACTACCCATTACATTATCAAAATTTTCTCTTAATTAGTGAATGAAATTACTTATCTGTTGTGTCACTGGCCGATCTTGACTCTAGACAACATCTCTGATGGTAGGAAAAGTATTTTGAACGTATAAAAATATACAAACCATCAGGGATCCAAACTTACACATTTTATGTTTTTCCTTTCTGATTGATGATAAATTCTCTGCCAATTGAGTCAATTGCAGCTTGACAAGATCATATGTATGATCCTTCTTGGCTATCTTCCATGCTTAATCAACTACAATACATGGGACACTATCCATCCTACTCGACTAGTAAAATTTGTGTACTATCACCCTTACTGCAAATTTAATTTCAGGGTCTGTGATGGTAGAAATTGGCATACCTCATTTGTTCCACACTGGCATTGTGTTTTCCTCAATCACTTCCTTACTCTGACATCGCATAGTCCTTTTTCCATCGAGAATAGGGTATCCATTAACTCGGTGAATGATCTCCTTGGTTATTTTTACCGGCCCATTTTCCAATCATAAATGCATGTCATGAACTCGGCTTAAGACTATCTTGATCCATTCAATCTTAAAGTTACGAGGGAAGTCTAGGGCATGAACTAACCCTTTGTTGGCAATATGTTTGTGCTCATCCTTCAATGCTCCATTTTCACTCAATTTTTTATATGCCTCCCTCAGCTCATAGTCTCCAATCTCACTCACTTTGCACATATAGCATGCCCTTACATCATGGATCATTAAAAATTTTGGTAGGGTCAATGATGGGGCACCTGACAGATCTCCCTTTACCGCACTCTCTAGTACTACTCGAAAACTCAGAGGTAGAAAAGCATCACTCCTAACTAATTGAATGTTCCTTGCCTCCTTGCCTTCTTTTTCACTTCAACAAATGAACTTGCTGCCATTTTTTCAAGTTAGGGTTTAAAATAAAAGTTCTAAGTAACTCAGTAACAACAACCCTTTTCAACACTTCACAATACTCATTGATGACATGCAGTTGAATCTTCATAGATTTCACACAAATCACTCTTTCAATGGCCTTTGAATCACTCTGCAAATTCTCTAAACGCTTGGTAAAATGAAAAATGAACAATAAAATTTACTATATAGATTCAAATGATTGAATTAGGTTTTCAATAAATGGTTTGTACACTAGTGGGTGTAATACAGTTATCTCAGTCCTTGCATAATAGCTCAGTTAACACATTCTCTTATTCCATCACTTGGTCAAAACTATGACTCAGTCATTAGTGACACTTCCACACTTAAATCGGTTAATATATCATCTCGGTCGTTATGGGTCCTCGATGCATACTGTGAAACTCAGTCACCACAGACATCAATACTAATGCTTGACACCAATTGTGCATGTGAACTCTTTTCTCAGTTCTTGCCTAAAATCTATCCTAATGCATCTTGACTTATGCAGATATGGACTTTAACACATCTTATGTTAGGAACTGGTGTTAGATATTGTATTTGAAATATAGTACCTTACATGCCTTCTTTGCTTAGTTAGAATTAGTGTAATCACCTGATCCATTGGATTGGGTGATCTCAACTTCATTGGTTCCACTACTACTTGCTTCTTCTTTCTTTCTCCATGTCTAATTCATGTGGCTCTTTGTCTGATCAATAGTCTTTTCAACTTTATTTTGTACATTTCTAGGTGTTGGTGCTCGGCTCCTGTGGTCTCTTCTTATATGACCAATCTTGTGACAACTATAACATACCAAACTTCCATTCATCTAGCTCTTGGATTTACCTCTAAAGTGTTTCCTTATAGAATTTTTTGCAATATGACCATTTTCACCACAATAATGACAACTATACCATCTATTGTAATCCTAATTTATTGTGTTACCTTTCCTAGGTGTATTGCCTTGATTCTTGGATGTCCAATTATATTTTTCATTGGATCTGCAATCTTGTACTCTATGACCATACTTCTGACAATTGTAACAATATCCTTCAAATCTAGGTACACTAGGTGTATTGCTAGCCTTTGACCTGCATTCATGTGCTTGATTTCCATGCTTGTTATAGTTAAAGCAATATCCATTTAATTTAGGCTTAGGATTGGACTTACCATTCTTGCTTCTGCAAATGTTTGATGTGTGTCCTAGTTTCCCACAATGATAACATGTAGGTTTGTTGTTCTTTGACTTTTCATTCCTCTGTTCTCCACTCTTTGATGATTCTCCTTTAGTAGATAGGTGCTTGGTGTAGCCCAGTCCAGAGGTATCATTGGATCTTCTTGGTGTTCTCCTTAGTTCCTCACAATATCTTATGACTTCATTTGGTTTGTTCATCCTTTTAATGAGTTCCCTTTTAGACCTTCACTCATTTTTCAGTTGATTGTTCTCTAATCTTAGATTTGCAATTTCCATGGCTTTCCTATTTAACTCTTAATTTGAAAGTAACAGTTGATTTTCCATGTCCAACTGATTATTTGTGAGCTTATGCACATCAAATGTCCTTTCACTGAGTCTAGTAGCCATTTGTCTCTTATCTTCTTTCACCATTAACTTATTTTCCTCATCTTTCTTTTTTTGTTCAATCACTTCACATAGTCTTACTAATTGGATTTCCTTTTCTTTCTTTAAACCTCTGACTTCTTCATTCAATATGTTGTTTCTCTCTAATAGATCTTCTATTGTTGCATCACTTTCACTTGAATTTCGATTATTAAATAGACCATCAATGTCTTCTTCTTCTTGATATTGAGTATCATTCTGATGTATTGCCAATTCTTTCCTTCTCTTTAAGGATTTCTTCAATTCGTATCTTGTTGTCTCAAGTTGGTGTAGTGCAAGGTGGATGTAAATCTTATGATTCTCTATGATCTTTCCCAACTTATAAGCCTCCATCTCCAAGATCTTTACTCTCAAGTGGTTATACTTCTTCTAAGAGAACAAAACTCTGATACCAATTGTTGGAAGTCTATTGGGAAAGCAAGATACCGAGAGGGGGGGTGAATAAGGATCTATAAAAAATTTACTCTTTTGAAACAAATAGATTCAGCATGTATATCATGAATCACATAAACATTAACTACAATGTTTTAATAGTTCTAATTGTTAATCACATCCATGAACACAAAAGTAAATGATAAACACATAACACAAAATATTTGGTTACCCAAAAACCCTTCAAGATAAAAATGGGGTGGGGATGACACCTACAAATCTTCACTACTGCAACAATAAAGTGTGCATGTTAAGGCTACAAATTTTGATCACTTTTGGTGATCTAACCTATGAGGGGTCTTCTCTACTAAGATCTTATAGACTTATTCATTCCACCTTGATTAAAAGATTTAAACTTACAATGAAGTAAGCACTCTATTAGGAGACTTACAAAGGTCTATTAGGACCACTATGTTAAGATATTTACCCTGATTCACTTGATAGAATGTATCAGTACCAGATCCTTTAGTTTTCACTTCAAATGCGGATAATGGATCTCCTCTTTCCAACTCTGATCTGATCTCAAAACTAATATAACTCTATTATGTCCCTCACTGCTCTGCTCAGACACTCTGCCTATTCTTTTCTTCTAAAATCCAAAACATAGCCTCTTCGGTATACACATATGATAATACTTATTATAGTTTTGAAGCCTCCTTAACTAGGTAACTGATGAAGCTTCTAGATCAAGATCAACAATCTAGATTCATCACTTTTTCCATTTATGCATTCCCTTTTTCAGATTGGTTACATTGCTTGCATAGGGATTAATGATCTCAACCAAAATGCATAATTAACTTCTTAAATCTCTCAATGATCATTAAAACATGCCTAGAGGTTGGCCAAAACAATTTACCTAAGATTTGTGCCATTCCAAACACAAATACTAAAATTGGCTTACTCGGCATATGAACTCTCTGGTTCTTGGTCAAAACTGTTATCCATATATTGTCACCTGGCACTAACTGTTCTATCAACTCAGTATTCATACTACTTGGTAAATACTAGGGTACACAGTGACCACTGACTTTCTTGAAAGTAACTACTCCTCAGTCTATACATGATATTTACACAAGTCAAATACGTTTCTCGACCTTAGTAGGATGGCTCAAACATAGTGATGACTGACCAACTCTTCCTTAGAAATGACTAAGTGTATGACACTAATAGGTAACATGACTTGGAGATCAACAAGATGATGCTAAGAATTCTAATTCTACATAATATGATGTTCAAGTCCTCCGAGAGGAGGTATTGTCTTTGAGAAGAAGGGAAAGCGAACAAAGATTAGAAGTGAAAAATAAGTAGAAAGAAAGAGAGCAAGAGATTTGTGATTTGTTGCTCAAAAGAGAGAGACTCTTAAGAGTCACTGCATTACATCAGGCCAATGACAAGGCCTTAATTGAAAAGTACAAAGGTCTAAACAAAGAGGTCTTTGGTGGCATGAATGTACTAAGAGAAAGATCACAACAAGGTGAATCTCAGCTAAAAGGAGATGAGTTTTAAGGGGAAGGTCGTGTGTTAAGACAATTACAAAATTGGGGGGTTGAAAAGCCTGCTAAGGTTTAACAAAATGCTAATTATTTGCACCATAAGGCAAGTGTGACTATCCAAGAAAAGGGAAAAAAAAAGGTGTCTGGTATTCATATTGAAGAGCCAAGACCCAAGGCAATCTCCTTAGTGGAATGTCACAATTAGATCAAGTGTTGGAGAAAGAAAGGAAGGCTAAGGAAGACCTTGCTAAACAATTAGAGAAGGCAGAATTAGAAGTTATAATTGCAAAGATGAAAAAGAAAATAGCCTTCTTAAATCATTTTGTAAATGATACTATAGTGACCAATACCACACAAATTACAACTAGACCGGTGCCAAGATCACAAGGAGCTATTCCTTTTCAAGGTCCCCGAGCTATGGGTCCAGTGCAAAATGTAATGGAAAATGTTGCTAGCCATAATTTTCAAACCTCTGGCCCAGCCCAAGTTTTTGCTACTCATCTTGTTGGTGGTGCAACTAGAAATGTGACAAATTAGGCTGCTGTAGTTAGAACCAGTGGAACTCATTATGCTAGAAATTTTCAAAGAAGACCTATCCATCTGGATAGGTATCATCCTTTATTCTTTGATGGGATCTCTAGTCAGCCGAATGTCATCCCAAATGAGGTAAGGGACAAGATCCCTAGATTTAGTAGAAACAATGTTATTTCTTGTGAGGAACACCTTTAAACTTTCACTGACAAGATGAATGACTTTGAGATTGAGCATGAGGACATAGTGATGAAGTTGTTTGTTCAATTTATGAATGAAGATGCTAGAGATTGGTATAGAGGATTTCCTGAAAATAGTATAGCATCTTGGGATGAATTTGTCAAGTGTTTTAAGGAGCAGTATGGAGAACATGTTCACTCAATCTTTATGCTAAATGAGTTTAACAATATCAAGAAGTTCCCAAATGAGAGTATGGAATAATTCAACAATAGGTTTCAAAAGGCCATGAATAAATTGTTTCAGGTCTTGAGACTGGATGAAGAAGTATGTTTAAGAACATATTTCAATGCAGTAAATGGAAAAATGTCATGTCTTTTAAGGGATAAAAATCCATGAACCATGAGTGAGGCTTTCAAAATGGCTATAAATATTGAGAGCAATAGCAAGGTCTCTGGAAAAATGGGAAAAAGAGAGGATGAAAGATTGTGGGAGGATACAAAAGGGCAAGCAAATAGGCCAAACAAGGAAGAGGATAAGGTTGATAAGATAATGCATGTGGTAAAAGACCTTACTGCAAAGATTGATAAAAATAATAGAGGTTCTTATGGAAATATGCATCAATATGAAAGAAATGACAAATTTCCAAATTTGTATGACATGCCTTATAAAAAAAATTGGAAAGATGGTAGGCTTATTCCTGAAAATCAAGAAAATCAAAAGAATAAAGAGACACATGATCCTTTAAAGAGGAATAATTCTCACAATGTTGAGAATACCCCTTAGTGTGTTTCCTGCAACATGCCTCATTCTTCCTTCTAGTGTGTTGTTGCCCAGGCACTAGTAGAACAAATGGATGATGCTAGTGAATAGGTGAATTTAGAGAAAGAAGACCCAGTGGTCAATATGTTCACTATTAAGAGGTCTCATCAATTGTCTTTCTTCGATGATGAGGAACCATATGTAGATGTGGCTATCCAAAGAGAAGAATACCAGGGATCCCAAAAAAAAGTAGTCTATTATTTAGAAGATGAAACTGATCATATGCTGCATAGCACTATAAATATTATGGGTGATGAAAAGAACTATCCCCATTTCAGGTTTCCTAGTGAAGAAAAAAAGAGATCCCTCACTGTTGCAACAATTAACCAAGCTAAGAGTGCTTATAATCTGAGGAATAGAAAGGTGGATCCTGATCAAGGAAAACCAAGGTTAGTGTTTATCAAAGAAAATGCCTCCAAGGTTGATATTGTCTCTCCCAGTAAAGGCAAAGAAAAGAAAGAAAATAGTAAAAAAGGAGAATCTTCTTATGCTCAAGAGGAGACAAACAAGCTCCATTTGACAAAGGAAGTGAAGGTAAGAAACTTATGAATACTATATCAAAATTACCTGCATTTAATATGAAACATGCTCTTACTCAAATGAAGGTTACAATGCCTTTAATTGAAATGTTGAAGATTAAAGAGTATAGGGAAGAAGCATTGTCATTATTGACAAGGATTGTAGATATCCCAGTTGACTATTAAAGGGGAAAAAAAGAAAACAAGACTAACTCTGACCAAGATGTCCCATCATATATGTGGGAAATGTAATTACCAGAGAACCCTCACAGATTGATCACTTTTATGTGACCTTTCTCATAAACAAAAAGCTGGTAAAAAACTGCATGATAGACTTTGGTGTTGCAGAAAAATGTCATGCCATATGCAGTAATGAAGGGATTGGGAATAAAAGTTGACACTTCTTTTGGGAGTTGTTATGCCATAGAAAATAGGGAGGTCCCTATGATTGGTACTTTAAAAGGAGTAGAGGTCAAGATTGTTGCATTCCCTGAGGCCACATACAAAATGGATGTTATTGTTGTGGATACACAACCACATTATGACATGTTATTGTCAAGACAATTAGTTGTGGCGGTTAGAGGCCATGTACAAATAGATTTGTCCTATACAACTATCCCTATTAATGGAAATGAGGTGAAGTTGTAGAGAGAGCCACATGCACCAGTGATTGTTGAAAAGGTGCAGGATAATATGCTCAACTGCTATATAGATGTTGACATGGAGAGTTTCAGAGTTGAAAAGATACTTCCACAATGCAAAAATATTGATCCATTAGTGGAGGAGCTGAAATCACAACAGTTTGGCTTTTGGAAAATGTATTTTGATGGAGATTGCTCAAAAGAAGGATCAGGAGATGGTGTCTTAAATTCATTTCTCCATCAGGTAACACCTTTAAGTATTCCTTCTTGTTGGCTTTTCAATGCACAAAAAATACTATTGAATATGAGGCTTTACTTTTGGGTTTAGACATTGCAACTAGGCATGGTGTCAAGTTTGTAAAGGTTTTTGGGGATTATGAGCTGGTAGTAGCACAAGTCAGACCTTAGTATGCTATAAAAAATGATAGGCTAAAGTTGTATAAGCATGTTGTATGAGACCAAATTGAGTTATTTGATGCTTTTAACATTAAATGGATTGAAAGGTCAAAAATTATTATGGCTAACTTCTTAGCTAATGTAGCTTTAAAGAATGATGATTTGACTTTAAGTGGGGTATCCATTTTGGAGGTTAAGAGTAGGCCAGTTGTGCCTAGCAACATTTACAACTAGCAAGTTTTTGAAAATGATTAGGATATACTAAAATTTATCCAGTGCCTAGACCAGTATGAGGGCCAACAAGTTGATTGCAATACTTTGGTTGAGGTCATAGAAGGCAAGGATATTATTTTTGAAAATAAGGTGTTGCAATTAAACTCTAATCAGATCCCTAAGGGGCTTGTAGAGTTAAAAGCATTATTCAATAATTAGGATGATTACTCAAAGATGTCTAATACTAAAATTGAGGATCTGGAGGAGATTAATTTGGGATCAGATATATCACCATAGTTAGTATATATTGGAAAGAAGTTAGACTCCCATGTTAGGGCCAATTTTATTAAATTTATAAGAAAACACAAGCATGTATTTTCTTGGTCGTATGAGGACCTAAAAGCCTATAGGGAGGACTTTTTCTAACATGAGATCCCACTGAAACTAGATACCAAACTATTTAGACAGAAGTAAAGGCCAATCAACCCATTGCTAGCCCCCAAGATGCAACAAAAAATGATGAAGATAAGAGACACGGGGATAATCTAACCCATAAGACATTCAACCTGGGTTTCCAATTTGGTCTCAGTTAGGAATAAAAATGGTGATATAAGATTTTGTGTTGATTTCCAAAATTTGAATGTTGCATCCCTAAAGGATAACTACTCTTTGCCTAACATGGAGGCAATGTTGCATAAGGTTACTGGTTGTGATCTATTGTCAATGATGGATGGATTTTTGGGCTACAACCAAGTGTTAGTTAAAGAATCCGAGGAATTCTAGACTTCCTTTACCACCCCATGGGGGACCTATGTTTATGTTAGAATTCATTTTGGTCTCATGAATGTTGGAGCAACATTTTAGAGAGCCATGGATGTAACATTTAAGGATTTTGTTGATATCTTTATGGTTATTTATCAAGATGATTTAACTGCATATTCAAAGCAAGCAGAGGACCATTGTGGTCATTTAGAAAGGATTTTTAATAAAGCATTGGAATATGGTGTAACATTGAATCCTAGAAAATGCCAATTTGCAATAACATAAGGGAAGTTACTGGGCATATTGTGTCAAAGAAAGGGGTCAGAATTGATCCAGAAAGAGTAGAAGCAATCCAAAGGGTCACTGCCCCAAAAAACATTAAAGGAGTGCAATCTTTCTTAGGAAAGATCAATTTTGTAAGACGATTCATTGCAAACTTCATAGAATCTGTCAAGCCAATAATAAAACTCTTGAAGAAAAGTGAAAAGTTTGAGTGGTATGATGAAGCACAAGGTGCTTTTGTAAAAATAAATAAAGAAATTCAAGAAGCACATGTTCTCAGGTCTCCTGATCATAGTAAACCCTTCTCATTTTTCTCCTTTGCATCATTCCATATGATTGCAGTTGTGTTGCTGCAAAAGGATGAAGAAGGATATGAACACCCCATTGCATTTTTTAGTAAATCTCTGCAAGCAGCTGAACTAAATTATGAGATGATGGAGAAGTAGGTATATGCATTATTGAAAGAAGTCAAAGCATTCAGGCCTTATCTAGTATGTGCCAAAATAATTTCATATGTCTCCCATGCCATAGTCAAGGACATCCTAACCTAGTCAGAGGTTACTGGAAAAAGATGTAAATGGATCAACCAGGTTCACGAGTTCAACTTAGATATCCATATTACAAAATTGGTATGAGGACAAGGCTTAGAAAAGCTTATGACAGAAGAAACTATGGATGTGGTTCAAGTTAATAATGTTGGAGTACATGATCAGTTGGTTACTAGCATTGTGTCATGCCCAAATTAAACATCCAAAAATGTAACAATTTTTTTTTGAAAGATGATATGAAATAACATATGACTATGTCAACACTTCACTCTACTAAACCTAAGGATCGACACAGATACTCCTATGCAAAAAGTGGTTAGGGATGTGCTTGTAATGATTGTAACAATAGGAGGATCTAGCAAGGGGAATCTCCAGTCCCGTTATCAGAATGAACTTAATTGAATTGACTTATTAGTTTGTTAAGAAGTTCCACTGCTAACAGTGTAAGAACCTAACCCGACAAAACTACTAAATAATCGTTTAATTCATTCTTAGTTAGGTTGGAACATTAATACTACTAACTAAAAGCCTAATACACTAATTACCAAATTTGGGACTTAATCGTTTAAGGATAATAATTGACAGATCTAACTTACTAAATATGCTCACTAATCCTAATGAATCTAATCAATTGAGTTTCCAACATACCCAAGTATGCTTTAGATTAATAATCAAGTTACAAATTAAACACACCTAATTAACTATATGATAGCCTCGTTAAAACTATAACACTTAGATAAAATAAACTACTAATAATAATAATGTGAGATTAATAACTAGTATTAGCAAGCCCAATGAGGTGGGCAATTAAAATAACAAGATAATTTTATTAGTGGAAAAGGAATGATTTATTATTTTTATTTTTTTTTACCACTACATAATAGTAATAACATAAAAAGATCAAATTCAAAATAAACTAAACTAAACTCTAAATCCTACTAAGCTACTATTCAAACCCATTAACATCCTCCTATTCCCACTAGCTTCCCTACAAGCTAGACTAAGCCCTAGGCAAAGTGGGCGCATTTCTAGGCAAGGGAGGGCAAATCAAGTGGGCCCCACTCTTCTCATGAAGAGGATTTTTGCAACCCAAGGCTAATGAATGAGAGAAATGGTTTTAAAGTCAAACCAAGTGGAAGACAATTAATCTGCCTTCCCCAAAGAGGAGACCAAGAAGATGGTACGCAGGACAAGGGATGGAGTACTTTTTATGACAAGAGGGAAATGTCAGACTTAAAGTTCTAAGTCAGGTACGCATGTAAGGGGGTAACTTGAAAGTTGGAAAATGTATTAAAGCCTTGACAAACCATTTGTGCATGGAACAAGGGACTAAAGTAAAATAATAGTGCTTTAAATCTTTTTGCTGACAAGGGTCACTTCTCAAGGCCCCTTTGTACCCACGTAGGGAGGTGTTTGGTTAAGAAATTAAACATAAAGCTTTCCCAAGCCCATCACCTACGCCTAGGAAGAGAGCTTTAGTGGGGGCCACTAGCTTGGTCATGAGTGGAGGTATATTAAACACCCACTTTAGCATTATATATGCTAAGTCTTTATTTTAGTGGTAGTCTAGGGTATGTTTTAGTTTAGTTAACTTTATTTAGTGCATAAATAATAAAAACAAGGAATATTCTCTGTGTAGTATGGGGATAATTTTATCCCCATACATTTTCCAGAGAGCAAAATTGCTCTTGCAAATTCTGGAAGTGTCTTTTTAATAAAAAACATAGTTTCCTTCATACTTTTACATTTGTTTCATTTGAGTTATTGAGGGCAACTATATGAGAATTAATAAACCATTGAGGTTGATGAATTAGAGTGTTATTGTAGAGGTTTTCAATAATATCCATTATGTTATTGCACTCTATTTCCCTATTGCATTTGATGAGAAATGAGCATAGAATTAGGTTCATTTGAATTGTTAATATAACTAAGACAATTCTTCAAACTATAATAGAGAACCTACCATAATCATGCATAAGTTAAACTTTAAAAGACATTGAAAACTATCACATTTCCTTTCCATAATCTTGAATATCATTTCATGAAAAAACCACTCCATTATTTAAGAAATCAAATCCAATAGACATACTAGAAATGCATTGTATTTTCATTATAATCCTCTTATCAAATTCATTACAAAATCTCTATGATGAAGGAGCTTCACTTTTTCCTTTATATTATACAATTGAAGAAGGTGTTCAATGAAGGAACAAACATAAAGATTACAAATTTCACTTCATCACAATACATATGCCATTTCACATACATCCACCACTTCACAATGGACTCAATAATGGGAATACTTCACAATATACAATGAGAGGGGGATCTTCTTCAAGATCACCAATGCAACAACATATGAAGGTTTGCTACAAGCATATGAAGGAGGGGAATTTCTTCAAGCTTTCTTCCACCTAAATCTTTGGCTTCCAAACCTGCAATAGAGAAGAGAGAACCATGGGTGCTCACCACCCAACCTAGGTCTCTTATGAGACCACCCCCAAGCTTGGAGAACCAAGGCTAAACGGGTATGCAACAAGATCAACAAGATGCTTACAAACAATTTACACAAATGCACATACAACAAATTACTCCCTTCCAAGGTTACACAAATGAGTCTTACAAGCTCATTGAGAGGGTGGAGGTGGGCTTTTCCAAGGGGAGAATGCCATTACATACAAATTTTCTCACCGTGAGTATTAAAATGCCTCTTCAAGGCTACATATCCAAATGCCTCTTCAAGGCTACATATCCATGCATATCCAAATGCCTCTTCAAGGCTACATATCCATATGCCTCTTCATACACATACTTTGCTTAACATCCTCTTCAAAAATACAAGAATGCAATGGCTTCCATGGTGCCCATACACCATGGACTTATCCCTCTTCTCCAAGAGAAGAGACTCTCACCTCATGGAGAGCCCAACTAACCCCTCCACCCATAGGCCACTTCTTCCCTTCCCAAAGGGTGAGTAATGCCTCACACCCATAAACAAGAACTCCCTCAATCAAGCAAAAAGAACAAGATCAAACCATGAAATCAAACCCAAAATCCTTCCCTTACAACACATTGTCACAACAAGAATCAAGATTCATATAAATGAGAGAGAAAGATACAAGCTAATCTAATGCACAAGTAGAAAGGCTTCCATGAGAAGAGTAACCAACCTCCACAAGTGTGATGGAAAATGGAAATTTGAGAAGAGCTTATCCACTTTTCTTCCTCCTCCAAAACCCTAAAGTCTCTAAAATTAGAGAGTGGGTGAACACCCTCTAATTCTATCCAAGGCCTCTAAAAAGGGCTACAAATTCTACCCACCCACCAATCATAATTGCAGATTTGACTCTAAGGTCTCCTTGATTTTCCTTGTTCCCCCATGATTAATGCTTGATTGGAAGGAAAGGTGAAGTTGGGTAAGGGTCAAGATCCATCCAATCTCGTAGGTAAGGGTAAATGGGTCCAAAAAAGGGTTGCCAAAGTCTCTAGGGGGTTTAGGATATGCTCAAAACCTTCCTAACCCATACCCCTAACATTAAGATACTTAAATTATGCCAAAAATGACCCTTAGAACTTCTTATTGGCCTCTAGAAGTGGCTGGAATAAAATAAATTTAAATGAACACATTACAAGTGTCAAGTGACACTAACAATTGCACATTACATACAAATGCCATGAATGACAACACGAAGCTAACTACTAATGCACATGAAAATTCACTTTTATGACAAGTTCACATTACAACGAGGCTTTGTAATCCCACATTGGACTAAGCCTTGGTTTACTCAGTTCACATGTGTTTAACCTTGGTTCTTCGATAATTCCCATGGTTCTCGTACCTGCACACTTCACATCGAGCATCAGTAGTTCAAGATGATAACATTACATGAAATATACATATTCAATTTCCTATTTAGTATCATAACTCAACATGTATAGCTCAATTCAAATCACAATTTTCCATTCAATAATATTCGAACATCATAAGTACATAATCATCATGTGCAGTAATAAAATCTAATCATGAATAATTCACTTAATCAATGATGCATAATAAAAATCATGATGTACTCTAGATTCACATCCACACATACATAATATAATAATCACCATCAAAATATCGTATCTCGAGTCTCAATCCAAAATAGATCAACAAGTGTATCACTGTATCAAAATGCAGAAAAAGAAAGATGCTATGACGGGTCGGGGTGAGGCCTCACATATTGAGATGCAACCTTGGTACTATGACATCCTTTATTTTATCAAGAATGCCAAATGCCTTGAGAGTATGAATGATAATCAAAAGAGAACTCTCAAGTTGCAGGCCCAAAAGTACACACTTATACAAGATGACTTATATTGGAAAAATAGAGATGGTGTGTTTTTTCTATGCTTGGATGAATGACGGGATGACAGGGTCCTAAAAGAAATACATGCTACTATTTGTGGAGGACATTATTCAGCTAGAACAACCGCTCACAAGATTTTAAGGGTTGGCTATTATTGACCCTTTATATTCAAGAACACATTCAGTTTTGTGCAGAAATGTGAGTCATGTCAGAAGTTTTCTTCCAAATTAAAATATTCAGGTGCTTTATTGTTGAATCCAATGGTAGCTGAAGCACCTTTTGCTATGTGGTGGGTGGACTTCATTGGAGAATTCTCAAAAAAATCTAGTGGTGGATATAGTTGGATTTTGGTTACTACAGATTACTTCACAAAATGGATTGAAGCAATCCCTACTAGGAAGGCAACCAGTAGGGTGGTAATTGATTTTCGGATGGATAACATACTTACCAGGTTTGGTGTCCCTGTTAAATATGTTATGGATAATGCCATGTGCTTTAGGGATGAATAATTCAAGCATTTATGTGATGAGAATGTAATTTTCATGTCTTATTCCTCTCCTTATCACCCATAATGCAATGGGCAAGAAAAATCTAGCAATAAAAGTATTTTGCAGATTTTGAAGGAAACATTAGAGAGAAATAAAAGGGTCTGGCATTAAAAATTAAAGTTGGCTTTATGGGCTGATAGAGTTACTGTAAAAAGGGCTACTGATAGGTCCCCTTTTGAATTAGTATATGACCTTCAAGAAATATTTCCATTAAACAACTTGCTCCTTGTGTGTAAGTTTATCAATGATGAAGATTTTGAAACAACTGATGCTATGCAAGATAGAATGGTACAACTTGTAGAGTTGGAGGAAATCAGAAAAGAGGGACATAAGGAAAACTTGAAGGTGCAACAAAAGATGAAGTATTTATTTGATAAAAGAGCTAGTGATAGGAACTTTCAACCTAATGATCTGCTACTACAATGGAATGATAGGGCTAAAGATAAGGGAAAACACAAAAATTTTGAATCCTTATGGTTAGGTCCTTACATTATTCATCAAGTACACGGTAAGGATTCATACTTCTTGAAGAATTTGGATAGTGAGGTACATGAATTTCCAGTGTAGTGACAATTTCTAAAACCTTTCTTTAATTAAGTTTATTTTCCATGCACAATAGTTTTGTATATTTGTATATATCTTAGGCGTGTGTATGCTTTTGTCATGTGTGGTCTACGTTCCAGAGTCCTAGCTCCTTGTCTTGAACTTTCATTCAAGCATTGTTAGTCAAAGCCAATGTTGATCCAAAGTTTTCCGTGTCATGTCCTAGTTCTGGAATTTTAAATTTTGCCTTGAAGGTATCTATTTGTGTTTGAAATCCCCCCTGCTTTTAAAATTCTAAGCACGTGTCTTTTGAAAAATGGTTAAGTCTAAGCTTAATTGAAGTTTACCTTTTCCACTTAGTCACTACCTCACCGGCCCTATTAATTGTTATTTGCGGGCTCACAATTCCTTTTGTAATGTCAAGTTAACCTTCGCGAGTAGGTGATTGGTTAACTTGTCTTTTATTGCTAGCTCGTAGGCGGGTTAGAAGTTTAGGTGTTAACTGCTTTGACCCCACGAGTGCTTAAGTCCAAGCCTTTGTCACTAGGTTGTAGATTGTCTGTTAAAATTTTCACTAACCACAATGACCTAGTGATGGTTTATGTTTTTCCCTTTGGTCGCTAGCTCATAGACCTTTTTTGATGGTTAGTAAAATCGTTGGCGACCTGGTGAGCATGAAGTTTTTATGTTAGTCGCTAACTCACAGTTTCTTTAGATAACTTAAAAATTATCTTTGTGAGTTAACGAGGTTGTGCAAAGTGTCCCTATTGGAGCTTAACAAAAAGATTAAATCAATGGTGGTCCTTAACTTGTGGAGCATCAAAGAATATTCTCTAGTCTCCTAGCGAGTTGATGAGTAAATGCACGTAGCAGATGGTAGACCCTGGTCAGAGGTAAAGATAAAGCTAAAAATCTGCCAGATCAAATTTAATCTGATGGCAGACACAATGACTTAATGGAAATGTGAAAGAAGGCTATTCATCGTAGGATCCTACCTCAGTGATGCATGGCATCTATTTATAAGAGAATAATTACTTTGATCTCCAACTTGCGAGGTCTTTGAGCGGTTAGAGGAAACTATCAGTGAGCCTGCGACTGAAGAAAAGTGCTAGAAGAAATGGTTTAGTCACCAACTTGTGAGGGTTCTAAGCGGTAATAAAAATGTCCCCGAGTCGGTGAAGAAGGTTAGAGTTTAATTGAATTCCCTTTCCTTGCCAGATCGTGGTGGTCTTTGGCGGCTAGTAAGAAGTGTTCGCGACCTTGTGAGTATGTGTTATGAGGCCTAATCGCCAACTCACTGTGGTCTATGAAGTATGTCAAAAAGTGTTGGTGATTTGGTGAGATACCTGCATAAAGTGAAGAAAAGCAAATTGATTCAGCAAATCATTGATTGACACCTGGAGCTATCCGTTGAAATGCATAGTTATGGTTTGAAAATGTGACATAAATGTAGAAGTTATTACAGTATATCAACTTGGTAAGAATTTATGAAGTAGAGATCATTATGAAGATTGCATGATGATGATGTCAGTTAGCTCAGGTGACGGCATGAAAATGGCTTGAGAAGCTATAAAAGAATGTGTGTTGTCAATTACCAAGTACCTTTCCCTTTGTGCTTTTTTAGATTTCGTGTGTACCAAGATTTGATTGCAGAGCTAGTATTCAAGCAATTGTTGAAGTTTTTCTAAGTTGCAGGTTTCAAAAATGGTTGAAAGATGAGTAAATGAATTGTTGGATCACTTACTAGAAGGGATTAGGGTAATAGACTCTCTGATGAGTTCATCAAAATGCTCCTTGGATGCTCAAATTCAAATGATGCTAATGAATTCCAATGGTGTGATGCATGGGGCCAATGTAAAAATGTAGACACTCCTGGCATGACTAGAGCTTCTCTTTTCCATTTCTTCTAGGAGAACAAAGTCAAGGAGGTCCCTATTTCAAATTCATGGGAGCTAAGTTTAGGAAAGTTGATATGCTTGGATGTGTATATGGATGTGAACATGCTAAGGGAGTTTACTAGAAAGTATGATACTCTCATAGGAGTAATAAGGAAGAAGGACATGTCTAAATTGGTAAGGATTGATCATTCCATCATTGTGGAGGCATTTGACATTACTAGTGCAATGTGCACTAAAATTGAGCTAAATAAGGAGAAGAAATACTTTGAAAAGTTCCATAAATTTATAAAGAAGAATGTCATGCAAAATTCCATTCCGAGGGCTGATGGCAGAAGGGTAATCATACCAGAGGAACTGATGCCACCCTACAACTTGACCAAGTTTCACCACTTCTTCCAGTGCATCGTCTATGGGATTTGCAAAGTGTTTGGGATTGAAGCTGATAGTACAGTCATTGCAGATATACTCCAAATGTCAATGGACATTCAAAATCCACATGTCAACAAGGACTACAACTATGTCGGGTGGATAGTCAGTGAGCTTCATGATGGTTTGAAGAAAATTGATGTTGCTGAGCAACTGTTAGAGATTAGGTTCAAGCATTACTCTTTGTTGATAAACCTAATCCCCTTCTACAACTTCAGGGATATGGATGATGAGATCAAACTCTTTAGGTATGAATTTGATTGCCTACAACCTATGCAAAGATGGACCCAGGCTTGGGATAGTTCCTCCCATCTGTCAAATTTTGGTTATTTTCAAACTTGGATAGTGCAACCTTTGTATACCATGATAGGTACCCCAATTGAGAGACTAATAGGGGGAGCAAGAAGATTCCTTGGGACCATTCAATTCTTAGATAACTTCCCTTTCATGCATAATTGGGGGGACTTCTTTTATTTTGATAATGTAACCATAATCAGGGTTTATGAGTGTCCTCAACCACCCCATATTTTACCAAGAATAGTGCCACCAAGAATTGCTTGGTTAGAATTCATATGGCAGTTGACCTTACCTGATAAAGACCTCTTAGAGAGGCATAAGAAAGGAACTTTCCTTCCTAGGTTGTGGGGTGTCCACTATTTTACTCTAGGAAAGAAGGCCCTTGACTAGATTAATGAATTCTTGAGATATTTTAGGATGCCTTGTGATGTAGCCAGGCATTGTGATTCAGAGGGTTTCATCAAGTAGGCATGCAAGGAGATGATACATTTCTTCCAAAAGGTAAAATACCATGAGCCTCTAGAGTATGAGGATCTAATCAGGAACATCATCAATGTGGATGAGATTGCAAAAAGGGCCCAGAAGTGGCAGGATCTGATAAGGGTAGAGAAGGAGCTAAAAGAGATGGACGGTTCCTTTTCTGGATTTTTCTTTAATACCCCATACGTGGACCAATTTGATAATATGATCAATGCTTATGAGAAATTGATGGCTCAAATGCCAAAATAATTTGTCCTATAGGAATCTGGAATAGACCTTGACTCTGATGAAGAGGTTGATAGCAAGAAAGAGGAGGGGTTGTTAGGATAATAAGAATAAAAATGCAAATATTAACACATAGAAGAGAACAAAATAACACAATGTTTAACGTGGTTCACCCAATCCCTGGGCTATGTCCACCAACAGAAAGACCAATATCTTTATTATTATCCAGTGATTACAATCTGAAACTTGCAACTCAATACTGCCACGAGAAGCTACAAAAACCTCATACAATGAATCTCAAACCCTAAGCCCTTTTACAAGTATTTTTGACATAATGAAATTAGGGAAAAAAATACTCCGACTAATAGAAAATTGATGGCCAACCCTTTACAATATTATTAAGCTCTGCCCCTTGACCCCGCCTAGGGCGCTGCCCCAGGACCCCGCAAGGGGCTCTACCCCTTGACTCCAAGCTTGGGGGTGCTTCCCCCAATCCCCCGTGGATAATTCTGGGAGGAAACCACGCCAAAAGAACCTGAGTCTAATTAGGCTCCACATTCATAATAGGGGTCAGCTTCTCATGACCCAATGGCAAATGTAGAGAAAATAAGGGCTGAGAAGAAAATGTTGAAGATTAGGGCTAGTGATTTATCTCCAGGGCATGGCTCATATTTTGAGAGCATAAGGAAGCAATTGGAAAATATTCCTTTTGAGGAAGAGAAAATATCATAAATAGAGCTGCCAGTGGCCTTGAGCGGGTTCTAGAAGCCCAAGAATTCATGAAGGATGACTAGTTCATCAAAACCCCAGAATTCAAAAGCTTACTTTACAAGCTTAAAGAGAAGGAGCTCAGGTCTACTCTCACCTTTGAAGGTGATGAAGAGGAAAAGAAAGAGAAAATTGTAAAGGCTCTCCAAGAGTATGATCCAGAGTCAGAACAAATTTATGAGGATCAAGCCAGGGAGCTTGTGAAGAGAAGTGGTATGTTGTTACTACCTGATTGGGACTTAAAATCAGCTTTTGTGATAGATCAGATTAGACATCAACATGATCCTCATTTCAAAACTGAAGTAGAGATTGGAGATATAGTGAGAGGATCAGGATTTGATCCTAAATCAAATACTTTTGCACTATGACAGCTAGCTCCTTATGTCCCAAAACCTCATGTTGTCAATATTCAACAAGACAGGAGAGCTAATAGAATTATCTGGAATTTTGAGAACATAGGGGATATTGAAGTTGCATCTTCTTTGCAGCAACTATCATTCCTAAATCTAGCTAAAACAAAGCATATTTCTAAAAGGTACACAAAGGCCTATCATTAGCTAACTGCAGTAGCTAAGAAGTATGAATAAGTAATTGTGAAATATGCTCATACTAAGGAGCAATTGGATGTGGCAAAGGATAGGATCAGAGAGTTGAATAAGTCAACAGATCAAAAGGAGATGAAGGATGCATCAATTGATGCACAAATTGATCTTGGTTTTGTCACGGAGGTCCCTACAAGTGAAAAACCAATGCAAATAGATATGCCACAAGGGTAGGAGGTGTCAAATGACAAGAAAAATGAGGTTGTGCTTACTACATTGATGGACATTTTGCATTATAGGCTGCAAGTGATTAAGGAAAAGGTTGATGTTGTGCATAATTCACACATCACTTTTCAGGGATTGGAAAAGGAGGTCGTTGATGCACTAGCTACTTTAGAGCCACTCTTCACTATTTGGTCAAGTAGGGAAGCCCTCTTTGAGAAGTTGGAAATAGTACAAAAGTATAGGCCTGATTTGCATGAGACTATCATTAACACTAGGGAAATGATTGATGCAATCAATGCATCCCTGTCATTCTTCAAAGGAAAATTAAATTTGATAAAAGTCAAACTAGATGTGTTTGTTTCTAACTACAACCCTTTTGTGCCTCATATTTTTAATGATGACTCGATCATAAAGGCAATAAGTGTTTGGAGTGGGGATTTTGATGCTAGGATGGAAAAGAGAAAGTCCTTTTTGGCTGCAGATGACACCTTGGACATGGTGGCTTTCAAAAATGTACTTGATGCCATGTTCAAGGTTGAGATGGGATTTGTGAAGTACATAGCAGATGCCAAGGCCGAAGAAAACTCTAGGTGGGACAAGGAAATCAAATAAATGAATGAGATCAAATCATTTGATTGGCCTTCAGATGAGGAGGTGGAGAAGTGGGACACTAGTTTGAAGAAAAAGAAAAGAAAACCAGTTGTTGACGACCCACCATCAGAAATAGAAGAGTGAGGGACACATGGCACATGATCATTGAGAACAGGGAGGATAGTTATCTGAAAGCGGCTAGGGTCATCTAGTGAAATCATTTGAAGTTGTCTTGAATATTCCCAGACAAAGCCACCATGATGCTGACATACAAGGTTACTACAACCTTGATCAGACGTAGTGGTTCTAACATGTCTTTTTGTGAAAATGATGTTTCCTCTTGTAACTATTTTTTTTCCTATCCTAGTCATCTGTAGCTTGTTTCATCCTTATTCATATCATGATTCCAAGATGGCTAGTGATATATAATGCAATTTATAGCTATTGTAAGGGACTTTTGATCTTTGGAGAAAAAAAGGAATGCAATTCTGGTCTAAAACCTTTCGTTATTTTCCGAGTGTAGTTTGTTCTTCTTGAATGTACTGAAGCTAGATATATTATTGAGAATATAGTTGTAAGCCTCTTTTCAATGCTTGATTGTCTTTGTATGCTTCTTTGATTTCTTATGAATTAGGACTGTAAGGCATTTATGATTCATCAGTCTATAAAGTAGACTGTGAAATAATTGCAGGTTGCTTTCAAGGGAAAGTATAAGTCCTAAGGATTATTTTTGAGGGTTTAGGGAGGGTTTATAGATTTGATGATCTTGTAATGAACTGTCAAGAGTTCTATGTAAGGCATGGAGTTCTTTTATGGGTTTAAAATATCTTTAGTAATATGTTTTAGTGGATGTACATTTGTTTAGACTCTATGCCCTAGGATGTTAGCACTGGTCCTATTCCAAAGTTGTATGAAAATATTTGAAATAATTCAAATCTTTTATTTACAAGTTTTGTTCAATGAATGTTTAAATCTGTGTTAAGAAGACACTTATCCACTGTATGGTTTACTAAAAAATGGTAAATCAAAAGGGTATACCTGCCTGAGTCTATGGAGCTCAAAGTGACAAGGGATTTTCATCCTCATTAAGTTAGATCTTTTCTTGACAGATTCAGAACTGCGCATAGAGAGTCATAGGCATGGTTTGTCAAACTATTAATCTACAAGAAATAGCTCCAACACAACCTATTTTGTCCAACACATAGGCCTAATAGGCCAAAATTTTTGCCACAAAATAATTGCAGACCCAAAAATTTGACAATATTGCAAATCCGAAAAATAATTGACAAAAATGGAAACAAAAATTAGATCTGAAATGAAAATTGGTCAAGAATATTACCCAATTGCAGATCAGGCCTTAGAGGTCTAATTTGCAAATAAAATTTGCCTCAAATTTGACTTTTGCCCGATATATGAAAGTTTATAGTCCAAATTTATGGAAATGGCCACCCAAATGCAATGGTGAGATCCGGTCTTGCTCAAAATGCTCCCACTAAGTGTCGATCCCAGATTTGGTTTGTGGCCCTCCAAAAGTTGAAGCAACAATTACTCTCCAACGACTATGCAATGCAGACTCCTATGGCTCTGATACCATGTAAGAATTTTCCTAAGGCAATGAATGTAATGCCAAGATCTAGAAGCTCAAGAGATAACACAAATAAGAGAGACAAGATAATATGATAAGTAGAAGATATGCAAGTGATAAGCTATCAACTAGACAAGGTGTAATCACATGTCCACCAAAAGTAGTTTATCCTCCATTGTACATCAAAGTATGTGCAACAATGAGAGGATGATAATGTGATAAGAGCACTAAAGGTGAATCTCACACACAAAGAGGTATGAGATGACAACTATCACCACCTAAAGTGGAAATTCTCCTACAGCACGTGCTAAATAGAAATACAAACTCCTAGGTCTCTCAATGACTACTAAAATGCAAATGCATTATCCTAAGTAAACTCAAGTAAAGTGTAATTAGTAAATACTTAATTACACCAAAAGGAACAAGGATTGGTCTATCAACATAGAAGGATTTAAGATTATTTGGATTAAAAAGGGGCTTCCAATCTAAAATTTTGAATGGTTGACCCTTAAAAGACAATGAGTTTCCTAATAGAAATTTATTTTTTAAATCTATATTGCAACAGTCAATGTACAAAAAATCTTGTTCTAAGATTGCAATGCCTATTTTCTTACCGTAGGTTACCTTAAGTCATCTCGCTATTTCTTCGACTTTTGTTCCCATTCCAGTCCATCTTGCGATAAGCCTATATTTATGGCATATGCATTGGATGTTATTCACCACCCCACCTTTGATCTCAAGGGTTAGTTTCTCCAGATCATTTCCCGATAGCTCCTTTACTAGTTCTAGGGTTTTATTGTTGGATTCATCTCTTAGCTTCTAGGTGTTTCAATCGCTATTAATGTTTCTTGCTGAGAGGACCAAGTTGGAAATTGTTACGTCCAATACTCTCCTATTGGTGAATTTTCTAGGTCTTCTTGAATGGATCACTTTTGGTAAATATTCTTTCTGTAACGGGAGGAAGGATTTTTCCCTTTGATATGGCTTATGTGGTACCAATTTTCCAAGAGGGACTTGATTAGCTCCCGTGGCCTTTGAGGATGAATTTCCTGTGATCAAAATTTCCCAGAGGCGTGGCTACTCCGATCTAGTCTGCTTTTCTCAAAAGTTTTTCTTTGTCCTTCTGGATTTTACTTCAATCCAATCCCCTTGTTCATGATCCTTGGAGGTCAGATCCTTGGTTGGTATGGGGGCTATTTGAATCACAAGAAGGTTACAATGAAAGATCACATACATAGTTTTCCTGAAAAAATTTGATTGCTTTGTCAACTTTGCATGATCGTAGGTATCCATCGCAGAGCTCATTTTTCCTCAATTTTATTATACAACTCTTATCATAACAATAAATATATTTTTTTAATTTAAAAAAAATTAATTTTATTAATTTTTTTATTTTAAAATTTTTTAATTAATTTTTTTCGACCCCTATTTTAGCAGGTCCTATTATTCCGATCCTATTTTTCCAAGTCATTTGGCTTATTCTAATTTGGGCCACACAATTTATGATATGTTTTATTATTCAAACAATTTTGTAGTTTTGTAACCGATCCATTTTTTATTGACATACAATCTTTTTCAACATATTTTCGCAATGGTAATCCCATTTGTGCTACATCTGTATAGTTATGCCTCTCGACATAATAAAAAAATTAAAAGAAACATGCATGCACATTTATTAAAAAATTCTAAAATTAAATTTGGGGGCACGGGGCTATCACCCCCCGTTCCTCCTACGTAACAATCAACGAACTAGGGTTTGCATGGCCCGCAAGCATGGGGTTTCCCCCGAGCGCGGCTAGCAGCCCAACCGCAACCCTGTCAAGCTAATGCCTGCAGCGTGGGGAACCACATGGCCCATAGGGGCAGTGGTTTCCCCCATGGCCCTCACGACCTTTGATTTTTAAAATTTTAAAATGTTTTTTAAAAAATTTAATTTGTTATTTTTAAAAAAAATTAATTTTTTTAATAATATGTTTTTTTAAAAAATTTGTTTAATTTTTTTTAGTTTCTATTTTTTTAATTTTTTATTAATTTTTTCGGCCCCTATTATTTCGGCCCCTATTTTAGTGGGTCCTATTATTCTAGCCCTATTTTTCTAAGCCATTTGACTTATTCTAATATGGGCCACACAATTTATGATTTGTTCTATTATTTAAACAATTTTGTAGTTTTGTAACCGATCCATTTTTTATTGACATAGAATCTTTTTTGGCATATTGCCATAGTGGTAATCTCATTTGTGCTATGGTTGTATAGGTACGTGTCTTAGTGTAATTAAAATGTGTAGTCTATAGCGTGCTAACTAAGAGGCCCTACATGACGAGAAGACAACTAAGAATGAAGTAATGTTGAAGAATTTCCTTGGTTTGGTTAATTCAGGAATGAAGTCTACTCTGGAGAACCTGAAGACGCTAACCAAGTTGCTGGAAGGAAACAAAGAGGGCCCTATGATCGACAACATTGATCTCACTGGTCCCAGTCAGCAGATGGGACCAGGTACCAGAACAAGGTCCAATACTAAAAAGAAACTCAAGGTTGAGGATCAGGACATTCTGAGGCTGAAAGATAATATTTCGACTATGCAGGCTCAGCTAGAGGACTCTGAGGGCTTCTTGAAGTCTCTGTCTTGATCTTGTTGCTGGTGGTCTTTTTCTCTGTTTTGTTTCTAGCTTTTTTTTCTTTTTGTTGTGTAGGTGGTATTGAATATCTAGGATTTGTCCCTATGGATTATGCTCCTTTTTGTGGGGTAGCTAGTTTTGCTTATGGGCTTCCATGCTTATCTCTCTTTCCCTATGTTAAAAGGTTTTGGGGTCCCTTCAAAACCTGTGTTTACCGTAATCAAAAACTAAGAGGCCCTGCATTGACCACAAATTAGACTCTAAATTCATTCACACAACAAGAAATTAACATATAAAACCTACATATAAACAAAAAATACAAATTAATCAGTAGGAAGGATCATGTCAAGTTGACCAAATGTGGATCAAGAAATTAGGGAGTTAGTATAAAAGCATGATTAAGCCAACCACAAAAGCCATAAAAATCATGTTAGTAAAATCATAATCATAACCAACAAGGCTATTGAAATGAAATACGTAAACAAAATATTCAAATCAAAATGCCAAGCATTCCTTCAATAGTGCCTCAATTCTTTTTATTTCTCCTCTAATGTGATATGTTGCTCTTTGTTGATATGTGCACAAATAATAGCAAATAAAAGGATTAATTTTAACAACATATAAACAAGGATACTAGAAAATTATGGTCGTTATTTAACCAAGTTCCACGTTGTGGCTAGTACTTGCCTAATCAATTGTAATTATATTGTAAAATATAATTACAATTTTAATAAATTTATTATATTTTATTAAATAGAATTTTATTTAATATACATTTATATAATTATATTTATAATAATGAAGAACTTTCATTAAAACTATTATAAATAAATAAATTTAAATAAATTGATATTTTGAACTAAATTTAATAAGTTTTTAAAAATAAAACTATTATAATAATATTAAATTATAATTTAATATAGTTGATGATCATATTGATTGGCGAATTTTAGCAGTGAATTTTTGCAGCGAATTTTAGCAACGAATTGTTCTGGCGTGTGCTATGTCCTTGATGCTCGGATGTGACGCGTGCTCCTGAGGACGTGGCGATTGTGTGTGGAGGAGAACGCTCCTCCACTTCGGTTTGAAATCTCTCGACCTTACTCCTTTATTGTGTTCTGATTTGCATTTACTCCCTGTCCTATGGAAACGGGTTCCGATGGCTCCATTAAACCTGCTTCCAGTTTGGTTTCTCATTTGCCAACCAATGTGTCTTCGGCTTCCGGATCTTCCACCTTGCCCTCTGATTTGGAATCTACACCCTTAGCCTTTAAAGCTAGCCCTAGCCCTTCACCCTTACCTCAAAAGAAGACGTTTGCTGAAACGGTGGCACCCAGCGATCATGGGGTCTCCATTGATGCAAGATTTGTGCAGGTGGTTGGAGGCAAGAGATCGTTCGAAGAAGGTAAGGAATCTCCTAACATGTTGAATGAATTTTTTGTCTCACCCAACGACGCCATGCTCAAGGAAATTGCTCTGGAGAAGTCTAGGCTCTGTGACACCGCAATTTTCTTTGCATGCGTTGATATTGAGAAATGCCCTCCTAGGAAATTCTTGGATGACTAGTTTCATAATTTATGGAATTTAAAATTAGGGCTTAAAATCTCATTCTATAGACAGATTCAAAAAGGGCTTTTCATTATTTTTTTTAATAATCATGAGGCTCAAGTAGAAGCCCTAAAACGGCAATACTGGAATGTTGGTAAAACTTCGTTTAGGGCTTTGGCTTGGTCGCATGATGCTGTTTGTGAAGAAGTTCTCGCCCTGTCTTCACCCAGATGGCTTATTTTAAAAGAAGTTCCCCCTTTCCTCTAGAAATTCCTTACACAATTGCTTGCTTTGTTTGGCTCTATCATCAGAATTGATGAAACTTCCAGGCTTGTGTCCAATCTTGATGCTAGGGTTTTGGTTTCTCTTAAACCCGGGGTTGATATTCCCCAAAAACTTACCTTGAAAATCCATGGTGAAACCATCTCCTACCTAAATGAAATCCTCGGGGGTCTAAACGCGTGTTTTTTGTGCAAAAAGGAAGGGCATATTCGGAAGAATTGCCCCATCATTAACAAGAAAAACAATGAACCATCCCAAGGAAACATTGCGGATGGTAATTCCGGTAGCAAGGAATTGGCCACTATCCCCGATACTTCGATTCCTAATCGCTCCTTCTCTGATTCACACTCTAGAAAAGGGCCTGATAAATCTAGTTTTATTAACCCTATAGTTCAACAACCTATCGTTTCGGACCAAAGAAACAGTTTGAGAGATAATGAGGGTTTTCAAACTGTGAAAAATAAGAAGCCTAGGAAAAAGAGTGCGCAACAATTGGCTATTGAACAGATCTGTGCTACCTCCAAATCAAACCCCTTTGCTGCTTTGGCTTCCCCTACTCTATTAATTGAAAATGGACCATCTATGGACAGTAAGATTTCTAATATAAATTTGTTGGAAGGACAAAACTCACAGAATGGTAGGTTTGGTGATGTTACCATGAGTGAGGTCCCTACAGACATGGTAAGCAGTAAAATTTTCCCTAACCTGAATGTAGTCCCCCCTTCTGATGATAGCACCATCAGCCCCCCCATTTCTGGTCTTAATGAATTAAATGATGATTTTTTTATTGAAGTTATACTTGCTAATAAAGGCTCTGATAATGCTAGAACACAGAACCCGGTTGAACATAATATTAATGGGAATATAGGGAATCTTGATTACATGATGACCCGTACTTTGGATGGTTCTCATGTTATTGGTGATTTCAATATGATTGGCTCCCACTCCAATCTCTCTCAACTGAATAATGGTGAGGATGAGGAGGACCCTCTCTGGGGATCTTTGGCTTCCAAAAAGAAGGGAAGGCCCCTAGGTTCAAAAAATAAAAAGAAAAATGGGGAGACTCTGGCTCCTCTTACTGGCTCTCTTTTGAATTCGTCATCATGAAATGCATATCTTGGAATATTAGAGGCCTAGAGTCTCCGGATAGAAAGTCGATCATTAAGAGATTTTTAATGGGACACAAAAACTTATATTTTTTTATGATGCAAGAGCTTAAGGCTGTTAATTTTCTTCTTAATTCTTCTCTAGATTTTATCTGGAGGGATGCTATTAAAGTCTGTACAAACCATCCTAAAGGGAAAGGTGGTGTTGCTTTTCTTATTAATCCTTACTGGGATAAATATATTAAGTCTTTTGGATGCTCCCCCTGCAACCATGTGGCGTGGGCTGTTATTGAGCTTAACGGTTCATCATTTGGCGTTTGCTCCATTTACGCCCCCAATGAGGTTAAAGATAGGATCATTCTTTGGGACTGGCTATATAACCTTTTATGACATTCCTTGGATTTTTGTTGGGGACTTTAACATGGTCGAGAATCAAGATGATAAGCTCGAGGGTCTTCCTTTTACTTGGAAACATCGTGAGAAGGTCTTTTGGGATCGCTGTAAACATAAATTTAATTTGTTTGATCCCATGGAAGGGCATAGGAGAGTTACTTCCAGCCTCTGGTATACTTGGTGTAATTTTCAACAGGGAACTAAGAGGATTTATTCTAGGCTTGATAGATTTTATGTGAATTCTGATTTTTTCTCCTTCTCTCCTAACCAACAGCATGCCCCTATTTTTGCTTCTGCCTCAACCCTTTCTGATCACCTCCCTATAATTGCTCTTATTAACATTAGAAATGCTCTTTCTCCTTCTGCTCATCATAATGATAAATTTATCCTTAACACCTCGTTGCTTAATGATCAAGATACTAACATTGCTGTTAAGATGGTTAGGAATTTTAACCTTATTAATAACTCTTTTACTCATATTGATAGATGGAATAGCAATGTTACTTCGTGGAGGAAAATATTTCAAACCTTAGGGCAAAGGAAGACTAAGAATTATAGAAGAGTGGAAAATGCTTTGAACGAACAATTGCAATCGGCTAAAGTTGAGGCTCAAGCTAATCCCACGTCTATTTCACATGTTGAACGTGTCTCTGCTGCCAGGGATACTCTGAGGAAGCATCAACATATTAAAACCATTGGGGCCTCTGTCAGAAGCCATCAGCAATGGTTGAAATATGGTGATAAGGGCTCCAAATTCTTCTTTAATTACCTTAAACAAAAGCAGAATAAAGAGAAAATTGATAGAATTGTCGTGGATAATCAAGAATTTACTGATATCAATGACATTGTTGCTGCCTTCAAAAAGTTTTATAAGGCTCTATTCAATTCTGAAGACAACAGCAATGCCAAAGATCTTAGGCATAGATGTAAGGATCTTATTCCCAAGAAAATTGATGAGGGGGATGCTTCCATCCTCAGGGATAGGGTATCTATCCAAGAAATATCTGATGCTATATCTGCTCTTAAAAAGGATAAAGCGCCTGGGCCGAATGGCCTTCCTGCTGAATTCTACCAATCCAATATTGATTGGATTGCCAAGGATTTATTTGATCTTTATTCAGAAGCTTATGACCGTGGCACTCTTGGCAATTCTATCAATATGGGGATTATTAAACTTATCCCTAAGGATGGAGACAAGTCCCTCATCAAGAACTGGCGGCCAATTACTCTGCTTAATGTTTCTTACAAAATTTTGGCCAAAGCTTTGGCCTCCAGACTTGTTAATATTTTGCCTAACTTTATTTGCCCCACCCAGATTGGGTTCATCAAAGGATGCTATATCCTTGAAAACCTTATTACCAGCTGGGAATCTATGGATTGGGCCAAAAATTTGAATCAGAGCTCTACTATGTTTCTCTTAGATTTTGAGAAAGCTTATGACCGTGTTGAATGGGATTTCATCCTTTCTATTCTTCAGGCCTTTGGTTTCCCTGATGAATTTGTCAAATACATTCAAGTCCTGTTTAAAGATTCCTCTACTAGAATTGATCTCAATGGTTTTTTATCTAATCCTATCCCCCTCTCCCGATCTATTCATCAAGGATGCCCCCTTGCTCCTGCTCTCTTTGTCATAGCTTCTGATGCCTTGTATTATATCCCCAGAGACAATAATATCTCTCCCAAAGTTAAGGGCATTTCTCTCCCTGATAGCTCTGAGCTCCTCAATATCCAATTTGTGGATGATACCTCGCTTTTCATTGAATTATCTTGTCTTAATATCCAACATCTCAATCTGAAGTTTGACTTGTTTGAAACCATCTCAGGTGCTCGCATTTCTAAATCCAAATCTATCATGCTTGGATGGAATGAGGAACCTCCCAATTGGTTTCCCCAATTTGGATACTCTTGGGGCGGACCTAATAAAATTGTGAGATACCTGGGGGTTCCTTTTTCCATCTCCCCTTCACTCAAAGACATGCGGGTCTGGGTTAAGGATAGAATTATCAAGAAGCTTTATAAATGGGATAATAGGGTGCTTTCACTTGCTGGTAGAGTGCAAGTTTGCCAGAAAATCTTGTCTTCTTATAGTATATATTACTCTTCTATTTGGATGTTCAACAACTACCAATTGTTTGAAATTCAGAAGGCCATCAGAAGATTCCTTTAGTCTGATGGCCAAGGTAACAAAAAGAAGCACGTTGTTAAATGGAGTTGGTGCCACATTGATAAGAAAGCTGGTGGTTTAGGCCTTAAAGACCTTAGGATCCAAGGTATTTCCCTTGCTGCTAAGTGGATTTTTTGGGCTCTTGATGGTCAGGAGCCTTGGAAGATTCTCCTTAGATATAATATTCAATCTGGTCATTCTAAGCAAGCCAAGTATTGGAAGAATCTTCCTTTTGCTGACCTTGTTGCTAGAATGTTCCCTGTCTCCGTCCATGGATCTCTAGTTTTTAAGTCTATCTGGAAGGCTTGGGAACTTGTCAGGGGCTTTATTTATAATTCTAACTTTGTTAACAATAACTCTATTCATGGTGAGCGATCTATATGGTGGAATTTGCAACATAATGGTAAGCCTCTTGCTATGACTCAAGGATGTTCTACGAAACTCTGGAATAGCCAGGGTGTTAAATGCTTCATTGATATCTTGGAGAATGATAACCTTGCCAGCTGGCAGGATATCAGAATTAAATTCAATCTCCCTATTTCTCATAAGCGTACTTATAATATGATTGCCAATGCCTGTCGTAATCTTAATCTCCCTCGTAGATGTGATGTGGATTCCCATAGATTTCTGTCTTTTCGTTGGGATGATGGATCCCTCTTGCATAATATCAGAGCTAAAGATATATATAAGGTGCTTAACAAAGATCACTCTGTTATTTCACACCTGAATATCATCTGGTATGTGAACCTGGACTCTATTGAATGGAAAAAGATTCTTGACAGATTCTGGAAGTCTCATATTCCTCCCAAATTATTGCATTTTAAATGGCAAATTCTTCTTGATAGGCTGCCTGTTAAAAATCAGATTGGTGGTACTGACTCTTGTTCTATTTGCAGGACTCCTGAAAGTTAAAGACATATTTTCTTTACTTGCCAATTTGCTAGATCTATATGGAATTTCTTTGGAATTTCTATAGCTGATCATGTCACTGTTCTTGATGCTATTATTGGAAATATATCTGGTCTTAAGAGGGATGCTAATTTGTTTTGGAATATTCTTTCTTCCCATATCCTTTGGTTTATATGGAAATGTAGAAATGAGGACAAATTCCAAGATGTTAGCAGATCCCTTACTTTGTTTCAATTGAAACTTATACATTTTAAGATTGTCTCGCAGGTTTGTTGCATCATGAAGCTTGAAAAAGACAAGTTGAAAAGATTTCTTCATGATGGGCTCGCTACGATGTTCATATACGAGATGAAACATGGGCTTGAATGGGCCAACATTATTGACAATCAGGTTGCTTTTGAGGAAGCCCTCAAGGAGTTGCTCAAAGAGATGCGGGATACTAGAGGCCCCTTTTCAGATAGACTTGAGTTCTTTACTCAAATCCTTGAGAAGAAGAAGATGGTGCGGATGGAAGGAGAGCTGGGATGGACAGCTTGGATTGATGATCAAGATGATATTTTGGAGTAGCTTCTATTTTGCTCTCTTTTGTAATCTCGTTAAACTGTTACGTATTGTGCTACTTGACTGAGTATGGTCTTCAGTTGAACTTGGTGGTTGAGGCTCGCCTCCTCCTTATTTTGTTATTGTACCTTCCTTTTTGATCTATCGATTATTTAATTTTAAAAAAATTTAATATAGTTTAATTTAAATATTAATATTAATTTTTTTACATAAATAGTTGTAATGTATAATTAATATATAATTAAAATTAAAATTAAAAAACTTTAAAAATATGAATAAAAATAAATATATATTATAATATCATAGGTTTTTATTTAAATTATAATATATTGTAAAAATTAATAGTATAGACTAGAATAAATTCAAATAACATAATTTTTAATTTAAAAATATATTAATAAAAAATAAAAAAATCTTCATGAGAACTTAACAAAATAATTTAAAAAAAACAAATCCTAAAAACACTCTTATAAATTCTAAAAAACTTCTATAAAATTTATTCATGCCTAAAAAATAGGTCTATAAGACCTTAAATGTTTTAGCCAATCATTTCATCAAAAAATATTTTTTACAATTTATAAACTTAAAAAATTTACATATAGACTATAGAAAATGTTTTATTTTTAACAAAAAAAAATTAAACTAAATTGTAATTGGTGGAAAAAATCAGTTTTAATCACTAGTTAATCGAAGAAATCCAAAAATGAATGCAATAGTACTTGCTTAGCCTATCGGCAAGTACTAATAAGAGAAGAGGGCTCAATTTATGGTTTCCCAATTCGAAATAAATAGACACAATCAAAAAGAAACAAATGGATAAAGACGATGGAAATAAAAAGCCAAGTGGGAAAGGAAAGTTTAAAGCTCAATAATAAAAAGGAAAAAAGAGAATTAATAAAAACTCCTTCATTAATTCCCTTTAAAAGTGACAAGAGTACAAGGGAGAAGAAAAGACATAATTAAAAGAAAATAAAATAAAGCAAGAGGAAATATCAAGTGGAAGATGAAAGGTCAAGCTAAAAGATTAGACAAAAAAAATTTAAAAATGACAAATGGAATAAGGAAATGAAAAGGAAAGTGGAGTGAAATTAATAAATTTATATTTATTAATTCCCTCCCGCATTAATAATTAGCCAGTTAAATAGTATGTATTTAATTGTCACAAAAGGATTAAATAGATCTTAAAGAGGACATGTTAGGACAAGAGGGAGAAAATGATTAAAATATTATTTCCTTAAGGTAAACTAATGACATAGATTAAATAATTGTCAAAATTATTTAAGTAGACTAAATGACAAAGATTGACAAAGATAAAATAAATAATAAAATCATTTAATCAGATTAGTGATCCAAGACAAAATCAAAAGGGACATGATTAAAATTAATGCACACTATAATCAATATTTTGGAACGAACAATGGACATCCATAAAGCATGGCAGAAAGAATGTTTTTGCAGTTACAACTGCCCTGTTGAACACCATGATGCAAAACGTAAAATCAAAGGCAAAGCCTCTAAATTGTATGCTCCACAACGTTTGCCCGCAGAGTTTTGAAACAGGCATGGACGTCCATCAAAGCATGAACAAGGATTTTTGTTAGATATTATAGTTGGAAATTGTCACGGTAGATATACATGCAAAATGTGAAGCACAAACGCGGCATGTGAAGTGTTTGTTAGAATGCATCATCTTAAGGAGTGATATGAGATGATTGTAGAATGTGAATCATACATAAAGCAATTGAATCATTTGACTGAATGCCTCAGAGAGATATCATCTCATGGGGTGCAATAATAACAAGCTATGTAGAGTTTCAGGAAAATGCGAATAGAAGACTTAATGTACATCCTTGATAGATATACACATGTGAAAATGGAAGTATGCACAACACAATAGATGAACTGTTTGACAGAATGCCTCATGGAGACTACAACACAATGATTGTAGGGATATATACAAAATAAATTTGTTGAATCTTCTTTGAAGATATTTCAAGAAAATATAATTGACAAGCACAAAGAAAAGCTTCATGTCTCTTAAAATTCTCAATATTTTTTATATTAAAATAGTTAAAAAAAGATGTTTTATTAATACAATTGTCTAGAGGGCGTGCAGATAGCAGAATGACATTAGCAACACATTAACAACACATTAATCACTATTTACTAACATCAAAAGTATCAACATGCAATGATTGTCCACACCATCAAAAAGGAATTAAATTATTTGGATTTCATATCTAGTATACCTTCTAAACTACTTAAAATTTGATAATAGTGCCACCAAGGGCCATCCAAGTAAACATAAAGACACTTCCTAATAGTATCATAGTTAAAAACCAATAAAGCATTAACAATCTTCATACTATGCACATAGAGGCAGCTAATAGCAAAGAAAATAAATAGTAGAAGGGACAGAGTCTCTATTGATCTCCTTTGTAATTGTATCTCACTTGATGTAGCACAGTAGACTAGTCCTTTGTGAGGAACTTGAATAGTTCATTGTAATTGCCCTCCTCATTGTCATCATCTCCTAGAACTCTTTTTTGTAGTAGACACAGAGACGTCATTGAACTATGCATTACCCACATGGAAAATCTAGAAATACTCCCAATTTTCCTTTCAAGTTCTAAAACTATGGCCTTAGTCTTCTCAAGCTCACCTACCGTAATATAACATTTATTACATGTCACTAATTGAAGGTTTGCACAAGTCCCGACAGTAGTGGATTTGGAAGCGGTGATTTCCTCCAGCATCATCTCATTTGTGAGGTCTATAGGTTCATTTCTATGTTTTCAGAAACATGGGAGGAGTTTTTCGTAGACTTTGAACTATCCTCCATCTCCATATATTTATCATTATCAATTTCCTCCCCTTTTTCCTTTAATTTTCTTTCTCCTCACTCTCAATATCTTTCTCCTCCTTAGACTATGTATCCATGTTTTTCTTTTTCCCATTTCCCATTTCCCATGGGGTAAGTAGTAAAACTAGTAGACCTTTTGCGTGTATTGGTTTCCTTAGTAGCCTTAATGTTAGAGTGTATTTCTTGAATTCTAAACTTGGCTTTTTTAGCCAAGGCATTTCCTTTCTTCTTACTTGAGGGTTGTGATTTTTTCTTGTAATCAACTGACTCCACCTCAGTACAAACAATGGTAGGGGTTTTAGGAGTGTCATGGTAGGAATTTAACCCAGGGTTTTTGAGACATTTATTTTTGCTAGGGCAGGGTATGTCTAAGAGGCTAGTAGAGGAGTGGGCCAAAATTATCAATGTTATAATTACCAGTCGCAAATGGATTGGAATATCCATAAAACAATAATGACTATAAATTATAAAGTATTGATGTTTTTCCAGAAAACATTCATAAAGGTTTGGTTGAATCCTCATTGGAATATTTTGAGGTAATGTTATCAGTCAACTCTAAAACCAAGCCTCCTTAATTTTTGCTAGCTATCTTTATAATGTACCAACAAGGGAGTTGCTTTTCAAATGAGTATGGATCTTCATCAAAGCATTATAAAAGAAGATTTATGTCAGATGCTAAGGTACATATGCATGAAAATGTGAAACTACAAAAGTGCATGAATACGTCGACATCATCTCTCAAAGAAATGTGTTCTCGTGACACCTAAGACTTCATCAAATATAGATAAATTTCATCTAGTGACAATGATAATGATTTAGACAGTTCTATTGACTCTATGTCATTTAAAATTAATTTTATGATTCATTTTAAGAATAATTTGTTTTGGGTTGAGAGAGTTTTCTTAAACATGATAGTGATAGAATATATAAATTTTAACTTTGCCACTTCAACTACCAAGAAAACACATTAAGAGTTGGGCCTACTCTTCTATAAAAATTTGAATGAAACCTTAAATTGTGTACATTCATCCATGTAAATGTCAAAGGATACATGACAAACGGTAGTGTCAATTGAGGTGTCCTTTTATGAGATTCCACTTCATCAATACTTAGAAATGGACTAGCAATCACATCTTGGTGTGCAATGGGTACGTCAAAGAGGTGTGGAAGGTAAATTAGGAGAGAATTTGGTCTACTATTAGCATAGATTTATGTAATACATGAAGTCAATTGGTAAAAAAAATAGAAAATGATGTTTTTTGTGCAACAAATGTCTCAATGAAGAAGTGATAGTTTCAAATCAAGAGATAAGGAGATATAGAGAGAAAGGTGGAGGGAGAGAGATAGAGATAGACAGAGGGATAAACAAATAGAGATATAAAGAGGAAGATAGAATAAAAAGAGAGAGGAGAGGGATAAATAAAGATGGAGAGATCGAAAGATAAATATAGAGATAGGAAGAGATATATAGTGGTAGATATGGGCAGAGATATAGGGGTAGAGAAGTGGAGAGATAGAGGGGTAGAGAGATGGATAGATAATAAGATAGAGATCAAGGAAGAGATGAAAGAATAAATATGGAGAGATAGAGATAGAGAGGGAAAAAGATGTAGATATAGACGTATAACAAGGGGGAAAGGGGAAGACATGTGTAGAGACAGGGGGGAGAGAGGAAGATAGAGGGAGATAAGGAGAAAGAGATATAAGGAGGAATGGAGGGGAAGAGGAAGAGAGAGATAGAGAAATAAACAAAGAGAAGTAGAGATATACAAATATAAATTTCCAAAGAGGGAGAGATAGAGAAGAGAGAGAAATAGGGGAGATAAAGAGAGGAGGGAGAGATATATATGGGTGGGAAAAGAGATAAAATTCTATAGTTAGTTTTTTTTAGTGTTATTTTCCTCCTACTAATTGGTTGTAATTGCAGAAAATTACCTTATCGTAATAAGTAATTGTCAATTTCTATTTGTATGTAAATTTATATGTTTATTATGTAATACTTTTGAACTTTAAATAATCATCTAGGAAGGCATCATATTAATCATTTTCAATAATAAATGACACTCGTTCTCCTCAAAGAATAAGTGAAATGATAAAGTAATCAAACATGGAAGATTGTTCCATGTTTTCCCCCAAAACCCTGTACAAATATAAAGCTTAAAATAAAGCATTAAAAGTTCCCTAAACACAACAGACCAACCAAAACCAAAGGCTAGTCCCCCCAAATAATACACAAAAGAACACTACCAAAGATAAGACTTTAAAAATCAGCAACCCAAAGACAAAACCAACATTAAGATTTTCCTTTAGTCCCCTTCTTATGGGACCAAAAAGTCATATCAAAAGAAGGCAAGGATCTTTTGGAGGATTTACTTTTAACCGTGATCCATCCTTCTTCCACTTTATCCTCTTCCTGCTAGCACAAGGAATCCAAAACCTCGAAGTGTGCTAAATTTTCAACCTTTGTCTTGCTAAAGATGAGTGTATCATCTAGATATACCACCACAAATTTGCCTATATAATCCTTTAGCACTTCATTCATCAACCTCATGAAAGTGCTAGGGGCATTAGTAAGCCCAAATGGCATAACAAGCCACTCATACAACCCCTCAGTGGTTTTGAAGGCTTTTTTCCACTCATCCCCATCCTTGATTTGAATTTGATGGTAACCACTCTTGAGGTCCAATTTAGTAAAGTATTGTGCTCCACCAAGGCAATCCATTAGACCCTCTTGTTAGGAATAGTCCCAAGAGATAACTAAGAGGGGGGGTGAATCAGTTATCTGCAAGTTTCTATTCTTTATCCAATTAAGTGTACTTTAACTTTAAGCATAAACACAATGAAAGAACACTTGAACACAACACCAATATTTTGGTTATGGGGAAACCCAAATAGGTAAAAACCCCGGTGGGAATTGACACCCACTAATAAATTGTACTAGTGTATAATGATCCTTGTTAGAAGATCTTACAACCCTTTTAGGAGTTGATCTTTATAGTGCAATAAGTATAGTGACCTGGTCAAAGGTCGGACCCTGTTAGGAGTCTTTTATGATTGACCCTATTAGGGTTGAGGACACACTTTCTGAGAGCTCACTGCTCAAAGGGGTGAAGGCTGCAACCTTTTGAATAATAGATACACACTATATCTAAATCTTGGTGAACTATGAGGTAGACCTATTGTCTTGATCAGTTCCAATGAATAGCAGACTTTATCTTCTCTATCACATAGACCTCTTCTTGATGACACAATACTTCGCACTCTCTGCTCTGCTCTAATCTTTTATCTCCATGTCATACTTCTAGCAATCACAAATGACCGGCTATAAGTATCTTTCCTCTAAATGATATAATCAAATCGGCCTATTAGAAGCACCTTGAAATCATATTAGAGAAACAATAACACTCTCCAATAACATCTTTTTCGGCTCTACTAAGCACGCAACACAACCTGAGACCTATCCAAATTAATAAGTGTAGATGCACGCTACATATTGTCGGCTCTACCAAATTAACTGATACTTTCTCCTCAAGCTAAATTACATCATGTGCTCTTAACCAAAACTTCTTAACTCTTCTCTAATCACTAATCCAAGCATGCATACCAAAATGATAGGCACAACTCCTGTACCAATATAATTTGTCACCTCTTCTAGATAAACACAGGAAACTGCAACTGATGAATAGTGACTACATAAATTCACTTCTACTACACATCAGACCCTACATCCATGAATTGAAAAACACTAACATGTCTCCATCACATATCGAAAGGTGCAAGGCTCCATGATAACTGTATGGACAATCACTCAAAACATTGCATGTAACTCTGTTAGGAACACTGTTGACACAAGTTGCTACATAACTGTCTATACTAACAATTAACCTCTGCATCCATGATATCATGTTGATAACATGTCCATGCTACATATACTCAAAGCTTACTGCATAAGTCTTCCATGCATGCTACTTACCATATGTTTTCATCAATGAAAAACATACAGTCAGCACTAGCTTGCTGGAAAATCTCCAACAATCTCCCCCTTTGGCATTGATGACAATATATGGAATGAAAAACACCACCAATCCAAATGACCAATGTTTTTATAACATTCTCCATTTCCTCATCAAAACTCCCCCAAGGATGAATCCTCCATCTGCTGCAATATTATTCAATATTCTCCATTTCCTCAACTGAACTACTTACATGACTGAATACTACCACCTCTTGTTGCTACATATTATTCCTTCTTAATTTTGTATGTACTTCCCCTTTACTACGATTTTTCATGACTATATACTACTCCCCCTTTGACATCAATGGCAAAGGGTGCCAAACATTTAAGCACTGGTACTACTCCTGAAGTAGAGTAGTCAACCATCCATCAATCGTTGAGGATTGATGCTCTTTTTCTAAGAAGAATTAGGAAAGGGAATTACTCCCAACTTCCCCCTGAGATACTCAAAACTATCCTTCGGTAAAGGCTTTGTGAATATGTTTGCTAACTGATCTTTAGTACTCACAAAATCCAATTTAACTTCTTTTTCTGCTACTTTCTCTCTTAGGAAGTGATACTTAATCTCTATGTGCTTTGTCTTTGCATGTATCACATGATCCTTTGACATGTTGATAGTGCTAGAGTTATCACAATGAATAACAATAGGATAATCAATTTGAATTCCAAAATCTTTTATCATCTGTTTGATCCAAACAATTGTAGAACAATTCAAGGCTGCTGCAAAATACTTTACTTCTGCTATTGACTGAGAAATACAATTCTACTTCTTGCTTGTCCAAGTGACTAGTCTATCACTAAGAAATACTGCTCCTCCTGATGTACTCTTTCTATCATCCACGCATCTTGCCCAATCTGCATCTATATAGACATGAAGCTCAACATTCTCTGAATTAGGATACCATAGACCATAATCTATAGTGCTTTGCAGATATCTGAATATTCTCTTTACTGCCATGAGGTGACTTTGTTTAGGCTCTGTTGCAAATCTTCCAACTATGCCAACTACACTAGAAATATTAGGTCTAGTTTGAGTAAGATATATGAGTTTACCAATCATAGACTTGTATAATGTTATATTTACTGCTGGAGAATCATCTTCTTTTGTAAGTTTGCATCTTGTTATCATAGGTGTACCCACTGGCTTGCAATCATCTAATCATACTCATCTCAAACTCACTCTGCATCTCCTTAACGAATTCTGCACAAAGTTTGTCATTACCCCCAAAGATAATGTCATCAACAAATATAGCTACAAGTAGTAAACCTTCAGATGTCTCTCTGATCAACAGATTACAATCTGCTGGTCCTTTCTTGAATCCAATTTTTGTTAGATGTCTATCAAATCTCTCATACCAAGCTCTAGGGGCTTGCTTAAGTCCATAGAGGGTTTTCTTCAATCTACATACCATATTAGGCTTGTCTGATAAGGTGAATCCTTCTGGATGCTCAATGTTGACTTAACATCCATCTGATAAACTTTGAAGTTTCTGAATGTTGCATAAGCTAGAAACTGTATACACCTAAAAATGGTCATCTAGACTATTAGCCCATTTGCTAGCATTTTTGCTAAAATCATCAATTGCTTATTCTTGATCAAATCCTAGTTCTATCATTTATTCGATTATTTTCTATGGGCTAACCATCTTATCCTAAGTCTTTATTTAATTAAAAGGAGTTTCCTCCTCTTTTAATTAAATAAAAAGCCCCCCACTTTTCCTCTTATCCTAAGTTGCACAAATAAAGCATTATTCTTATTTTATAAAAAGAAGAAAAGCAATTTTTGTCTCATATGGATACAAAAGTCAACTCTTATTTTCTCATTGGAAGATATTTGTGCACATGGATTGCTCCTCTTTGATGCTCCACCGTTGATTAAATCTTTTTCCTCTTAATCTTCATGGTTCATTCCTTCTCATTTCCTTTAAAAGGAGAGCTCTCTTCTTCATTCTAAATCCCCAACTTTTTATGCTAATGTTATGCTACAGGTTTTCTAGGTCACTTTGGAGCTTTTGAAGATTTGGAGCATTCTTGGCTTTTGCATCTACATGCTATCATAGTTTCATTTCTTGCATTATCATACCATTCATAGCTTCATATTTAGCTTAGTTTCATTTATGCTTTAGATTACTTCATGTAGCTTAATTAGGAGGCTTTGTAATACTTGCATATTTCCTTTCATAGCTTAGTTGCATTGTTCTTTCATTTCCATAGCTTAGCTTGCATTTCCATTCTTAGCATAGCTTGTATTTCATTTCCATTTGATTCTTGGGGATATTGGCATTCTTGCCCTTGTCTTCATTTGAATCTCTCATTGCATGGTTTACTAGCAAGGTTATTGGCTTACTAGCTCTAGCTGAGAGCATTCTTAACACCCTTGCACTCCATGCCTAGGGAGCTCTAAATCGATTTCTCAAAGTTTCCAATCTATGGATTCTCTTGGAAGAAATGATTTAGAGAAGTGCACATCTTAGTGTGTACATTTTTTGCACCCACCGTGGGGCAAGATAGCCATGTTTTGTCCTTCTTTTCTTGCATTTTCGTTGGAGCTTTCGGCTATTTTTTATTTTTTTGCAACTTTCGTATGTTGTCCGTACTTTTGTGCGTCACTGTTACGAAATCTCGCGCAAGGTTTCTCTCCATATCGTGCGAAGATTTGCTATTTGTAGCACTTGTGCGTGCGACGAAGTACTTTCTCGCATGGGCCTGTGTATTTTCTCGCGTGAGCCAGTGCACTTTCTCACGTGAGCCGGCGTACGTTCTCGCACAGGCTTGTGATTTCTCGTGCGGGCTTGTGTGTTCTCGCGCGTGGTTCGGTACTGTCTCACGTGAAATTTTGTGACAGACAGAGACCAGAATTTCAAATTTGTCAGTTTTGTTTGCTATTTTTAGTTTTCCTAAATTTTTGAAAATTTTAGCGTTTTCATTCAAATCCGTGCCACTCTAGAAAACGAGCACCCATTTTTAAAAAAAATTTGCAAACGGTATCAAAAATTAAAGTGTGATATATCGTTGGAAAGGTCTTTCCGAGCTTAATCCAACCATGCTAGTTTCATTCTCATATTTTACCATTTGATCAGCTATTTTACTTGCAGATTATCTAATTTTTGACGTGCTAACCATTGTGGGGCTAACAAGTTGTGCTTGTAGGTACCTTCCTTGCTTGAAATATTTTCTTAAAAAGAACGCATGTCAAAGCTTCAAAGGCAAAAGGGCTACTAATTATGTTTTGTAGGGCTGCCCAATGCCTAAAACAACTAATTGCTTGTTTATTTACTTTTCTTTCAAGTGTGGCAATTACTAGTTGTTTCATTTCATAGGAACATAATATCTTGTTGTAGGGATTCTTGGGTGGTAGGAGAAGTATGCTCTTCACCCTTGTGGTGAACCAGAAAATCTTGACCCATCTTTGAATTTTGAAAGCAAGAGGGTAATTGAACTCTTTGCTTGGTGTGTTTGGGAAAAAACTTTGAGATAGGGGAGTATGCTCTTCACCCTTGTGGTGAAACAAAAACCTTGAACCTCATAAGTTGATCCACTCTTTGTTTAGATCTTTTAGAATCCTTTAGCGGGCCTGCTCTTGAGCAATCAAGAGGAATGACCCAAGTGGGGACAAGCTAATACCGAGCTATTCCAACCCACTATAATCTCAAGGCTATCAAGGACATAAAACCTTGGTAGACATAGTGCTTGTTTTCGCTTGATGTGAGTACTTGTGGGATTGTGACCATGAGGAAAGTATTGAGCAAGAATGCTTAAGGTACTCTTGAGGCCACGAGGTCTGTTACTTGCCGCAAGGTAAGGAGTCCCTTTGGGGAGAAAGAGGGGTGCTATGAACGGAAGCCCTTACTAAGAACCATAGGTAGAGGCCACCCTATTTTTTCGCTTAGCTTCCTGGTGCAAGGATTGATCCAAGTGGAATAACCCAGATCACCCCAAGATTACTCACCATATGTGTTCCTTTGGTTGTGCCATCGACACTTCCATGACAACGCCAACATCTATTGTGGGAAACCACTTTGTGTGAGGCAATGGAAGATCAAGTGTGGGCCAAGTTGTTAAGTATTGAGCCTTTGTCCTTCTAGGTAGTAAGTGCTTGAACTGTTCTCATTGTTATATACCCATGCAAACGTTCTTGAATATACAAACATTGCGGTAGTGCTCATAGAAGTTCTCATTTTGATATCCCAATTGCTTGTCTTGGCAAGCTTGCTTTTGCCCTTCTGCAAGTGTTTGATGACATGTTTGATCACCTACTATTTGCAAACTTGTCTACTTCCTGATATTATTGTGCTTGAAACCAAGAAATTGTACTTGTAATCTACAACATTGACCAAATTGCTTTCAAAACTAAATTTTTCATATTCACTGGTCAAGAGTCGTATGATACTGAAACATCATCGCATACCTTCAACCAAGAATCCTGAGTTATTCTGCTGTCCTACTGTTGTTGCAATTCAAAGCTGCTAAACTTGCATTTTAACTTGTTGTAGAGTGTCTTTTTCTGTTCTTATCTAAAGCTGGTTCATTACCTACATGCTTAGGATTGTTCTAGACTGAAACAAATGAGCTAAAACTATTGGATTTGAGCCTATCGAATGTCACTTTTGATCACTTGTCAAAACACGGTTACCTATCTAGCTACTTGCTAATCAAGCTTCTTGCTCACATCTAGGCTTGTGTCAATTGACTGATGTAAGTTCTTGAGCACTTTGACTAGCCATCTCTATTGTTCTATCTCAACAAGTGATCATCATTGGCTTTTGCTTATCTCAACATCTAAGAAACTTTTTCTCATTCTATTAGTCAACCAACAATTCTTTTTCATGCCGGTTACAACTCAGTTTCAATTTGAGCAGGAGAATCATCCTCCGTTCAATTACACTCAGTTACCTTCTCCAACCAGACGCTCACAAGCGCCCGCTTGCAACGACAGTTCTAGTTTTGACCACTCTAAGGATTCTAAGGCTACCCCGTGGTATAAAGGAGGCTTCCTCTTTTCCGCATTCAAAACCCCCAAAAACACAGACACTGTCTCATTTACTATGAACGAACAAGAGAGATATCGTCGTATGCAAGAACACTTTGAGCAAAGAGATAAACAAGCACTCTTGGATAGAGAGTATAGTAAAAGCTTAATGGAAGCTGCTAGGCGCATGACCTCAACAGGGATGTCCCATGAACAACCTGGGAATAGTAGCTATGAAAATAGACCTTTCTTTGGCACCAATGGCAACAACGGAAACAACACGCCACCAAGGTCCCATCCAAGACGGACTTTTGATGTACCTTCTTCACCTCCTAGACCACCTCCCTCTCACCATGAGGAAGAGGCCATTGATGATATTTCTAGTGAGGATCTTATTGCATTTGAACAAGATGAAGACTCTCAATGAAAGATGCTTAAGCTTTTAGAGCGCAATGGCGACCAATATTTCCAATATATGACTTCTAGAGGATACAAGCTTCCTCCCGGCTATGATGTTAGACAAATTGTTCAACAAAGAGTACCAACTGAATTGGAAGTCCTTAAGGAAAAACTACGTCAGACAAATCAATGCCTTACCCAAATGGCAATAGAAAGAGAGCCTCCAAAGGTCTCCTTTGTAGAATCTATTTGTGCTCTTCCATTTGATAGGAGTCTATACATGGTCTCATTTCCTAGGGATATTGAGGTTCCCAAATATGACAAGTATGATGGAAATGGTGATCCCCATGACCATGTGTGTCACTTTTATGCTCTTAGCATGGACTTACTTCATGAAGACACATTTTTGTTGCAACTGTTCCCTCGAAGCTTAAGAGGACAAGCTTTAGAATGGTTTGCCAAGTTGACACCTCCTTTGAATACTTTTGATGAGTTAGCTATGCACTTTACACAACACTATTCATACAATATCCAACAGCCTATCACCATGATAGACCTTGGTGCTTTGAGACAAAACCAAGGAGAGTTATTTGCTACTTATTTGCAACGTTGGACGTCATTGTATTCTCGATATCCTTGTCAGCTAGATGAAAGAAAAAAGATTGACATTTTTGTCAACACTCTAGTGCCTGAGCTATATTATGATCTAAGGAAACAACTTTTCTCCTCTTTCAACGACATGGTTGAAAGTGCATATAGGATTGAGGATGTGGCCATAAGAAAAGGTGATATTGTTATCAATAAGGATACTAGAAACTATGGCAAAGACAAGAGCAGACCTTGGAATAGAAATAAGCATGTTGTCAACAATGGGGTTGTAGACGTCCCAAAAGCTAAAGAGCTTGCTTTCAACCTTTCTAATGCCATATACACAGAAAAACAACAAGAAGCTGCCAACACTCAAAATGCTCCTAAGCCTCAATATGATGATAAGCCAAAGAAGCAATTCCGACGATGGGTCTATACCCCATTGGCTGAACCATATGATGTGATTCTTAAGACTTTGGTTGAAAATAATTATCTTACGCTTCCTAAGAAAACTCGTCCCTATGATCTGCCAGTTAAGCCTGATTGGTGGAGAGAGGATCATTACTGCCACTGTCATAGAAACAAGGGACACAAGACTGACAATTGTTTCACACTTAAAGATGCTATACAAGATCTCATTGAGGGAGGCACAGTTCTCATAGATGGCTTAGTTAAAAATTCTGATCACACAGCTTTCAAAGATCCTCTACCTAAGTATGACAAAGGTGAAACCTCCCAAGCACATAAGAAGAATCATGATGCTAAGATCAACTATACATATACTTCTGATTCGCCTGTGATCAACATGGTAGAGCCCATTGAGAGTGTTCTTATGATGAGATCTCAAGATGATAATAAAGCCAATCATGGTATGCCAAAGTTGGTCTTGCAAACACGTGGTAGTTCATCTTCCCAAAGTGAGGCACTGAATGTTGTTACTAGGGGGCAAGCTAAATTGGTCCTTAAAACTGTGCCTGATCCAAAACAAGCCTCATCTTCCAAACCAGCAGTTCCTTCAGCTTTGTCTAGCTATGATCTTGTCCATCAGTTGCAATGAACACCTGCACAGATATCTATTTTTTAGTTGCTTGAGGTATCCCCTTTGCATAAAGAGATCCTTGAGAAAGCTCTTTGTACAGCTAATATCCCTAATGACATTGACCCAGATAGGTTCCAAGCTATGGTCAACCACATCTCATCACCTCATTATCTATCCTTTTCTGTAGAAGATGATGTATCTCTTAGTCACCCTCACAATCTTACCTTACATATTGAAGTTATGGTCTACAATACCCGAGTCCGCCGAGTCCTGATAGACAATGGTGCTGGGTTAAATATTGTTTCTTTCAATGTTGTGCAACAGTTGGGTTTATCAGAATTTGTTGTAGATCCTAAATGGAAAATTACTATAAAAGCATATGATGAAGTTGAAAGATCTTCCAAAGGTCTTGTCACGCTACCTCTCCGAGTGGGCCCTGTCATGAAAGATATTATGTTCCAAGTATTGGACATCCCACTTTCTTATAACATTCTTTTGGGTCGTCCTTGGATCCATGACATGCAAGTTGTGCCTTCTATATATCATCAGTGCATCAAATTCCCTCATAACGGAGCTGAAATTGTTATTCCAGGGGATCATTCTATTGCTGTTAATGCTCTTGTTGCTGCTAAAATGTTTGTTCCTCACAACAAACCTTCTAATGATCCTACTGCATCCCTGGTTGCTGCTGAGAAAACATTTAAGATGATGAGCCTTGGTATGGGTGAATACACACTGGATTCCCTTGCTGCTATGCCTACTTCTCCTAGATCATATGGGAAACCTTCTAATAAGATGAAGCCTTCTACTTCTGCCATGACACTTTTTGGTAATTTTGTTCAAGCGTTTGTACCCCTAGAGGCAAAAAGAGAAGAACAAGCTTTTAGAGAATGGATCTATAGAGACGAAGAAGACAATACCACTATTGCTACTCCTATTTCTCCTAAGCGCTATGGTAAAGGCTATAAATTTTTGCATAAAATGGGCTATCAAGGTCAAGGACCTATAAATAATAATGGACACGCCCTAGTCGAGCCTTTGAGTCATACTAATGGCCGACCCTCTAAGATTACAATAGGTCTAGGATATGGTGCCGATGATGACCTCCCTACATGTTCTAGAAATGCTCCCATGATTAGTGATTAAGACACAAATGCAGATGAGTCACCACTGCACACTATGGCTCAAATGGGAGACAATCTTCCTTCTACTTCACTCCTTTGGGAAGGAGAATACATGTCTACTGATGATACAGCTGAAGCCTCCACATCTAGAAATTTTATACCTAATGAGTCATTGAGCTTTGATAGACAGCGTAGAAATATTGCACGCTTAATGAAAAGAGGAGATCTCACAAATAATGACGCTGAAGCCTCTACTTATAAAGGTCCTAAACCTTCTTGGTGCAAGCATCCCAGTAGAAGCGTAACAACATATTCAAATGAATATGAATGGGATACTCTCTCCGATGGATCTTCCACAGTGGATATGGAAGTGGATGTGGTTCATACTTATGGTGACCAACCCGACATAGTTGATGAGTCTCGCGTAGGGTCTGATGAGTTTAATCCATGTATTGCTTTAGTGGACCACACTGGTCCTTCTATGACAAGTCTAGATCTTAACACTTTTGGAGCTTACCCTATAGGCTCAACCTCTCTTGCCACCAGAGATGACATCCCTCGCATAAATGCTATTGAACCAGTCACTTCATTTCATCTTGCAAAATCAAATCTCATAGCTTGGTCCACCCAGGATCAACATGCCATTGAACCTGTTACTTCTTCTCCCAGCGAACCAGCAACAAAAAGGACTGAATTAGAAATCAAGTATCTCAATCATCAAATCAAAAGAGAAGAGCAATGGTTGGATGGCGAAAACCACATTGTGGCGGTATCCGAACCTAAAAAAAAGTCAAAATAAAGACCTGCTCAAAAATGATAATTATCAAATCAAAAATGACAAGCTGATTCTCTACAAAAAAATGGTGAACTTTTTCAAGAATTATTTCACATCTATCATATTTCAACATATTCCTACAACTCAGATCAAAGTTGCTAATGCCTTGGTTACTTTGGCATCCATTTTACAATTGAAAAAGCATAAATCCCGCTTCCAATTTCTGGTGGATGAATTACATTATCTTTCTCATAGTCCTTACACTGCCATCATATTTTCCTATCTCCAAGATCATGTTATTCCTAACAGTCTAACACACAATATGAAGTGCCATCTCATCCATCATGCCTCACACTTTACCCTCATCTCTGGTGACTTGTATAGGAAAGGTCTAGACGGAACTCTCCTTAAGTGTCTAGAAATAGAGGAGTCAGACAAAGTGCTAGCTAAAGTCCATGACGGTATATGTGGATCACACTTTAACGACCTTGCGTTAGCTTGGAAATTGCTTAGGGCTAGTTCTTATTGGTAAGGACCTTGTATTATCACAGCAGCATTTGGGTCCAGTGCCTCTCAGTTATCTACATCAGAGGAAGTAGAGCTTACCAAGCCTATCAATGTTCTACAATTGCAGAAGTTCTATGCTTAAGGTCCTTGTACATATTTTATTGATCCTGAAAAAATCCAAAAAAAAAAAATCATATATGATGCTGAAAAAATCTTTAAAAGCATAAAAAGTACTGAAAAAATGAGCATCCTAGTGAAAACCTAGCAATAGGCGCTTTGATGTCTCACTAAAAAAATCAAAAAATTCAAAAATTCAAAAAAATAGAAAAAGTTGGTGAAAACCTGGAACAGGTGCCTTGGTAGCAAAAATATAAAAAAATTGAAAAAAGTCCTTAAAACAATCTATCAAGTGGTGAAAACCTAGAAACAGACGCTACTTGAGACCCTTGCACCTATGTCTATCAGTCTTACGTGGTGTTCCTCCGCTCCACTTCTCGCTTTGCCTCTCCTAGCTTGGAATTGACTCTTGTCTTAGTCTTGGGGGCATACATTGTTCTAGCTTATCTTGGGTCTCTTTGTGTGTTTGGGTTTCTTAGGCACCTTGCAAACAGTGTTTTTCAACACCACCCCAATTGTGTTTTTCAACACTTTCCTAGCATCAAGTGTTTCTCAACACTTATCAGATATCCTATCCTACAGTCCAGAATGATGTGATATTTCTCATTGGCAGATGCGATACTCAAAGATTGACTCTATGACCTGCACACATGCACTTAAACACTTGACTCACTGAGACTTGCTTGACTTTATTTCTTTGTGTTCTGTCTATGATGATTTCTTTGCCGAGTGTTCTCTCCCTAAGAATTTTTTGATGATGCATAGCTAGAAGACTGAGGGCATGAGAACATGTTTTATTTGCTTTCTGCTTGTGGGTATATTTTTGTTGGTCCTCATTGTCATTAGCATTTATGTTTGTTGCACTTGACACTAGGATCTACAATGTATTATCCTTGATTGTTTTTTGCAAGTGCATGCTTATAGTCATCTTGACTTTCTTGTGTCTCGATGTGAGCATAATCTTGCTATACTAAACTTAGGGAACCTCACTGCACTAGGCATCTTGACCTGTATGTCTTTGATTCCTAGGTGGGATTCCCACATATCTATCTGATATAGATCATATTCAGATTCACATAGTCATACTAGTGTGCATTGTATGATCTTGCGATGCTACCCACAATGCTCGATGATGAATATTAGAGTCTAATAGCTTTGTGACCTTGCAAGTAAACAACTTTTCATAATAGTTGCATTTCTAGGTTCATGTTAGATTAGTCTTGCATCTTGCATATGGAGAGAGCTCTCCTTTATCTTTCACGGACTTGTTGATCAAACTGCGCTCACCTTTCGCTTCTTCCCGATCACGTCTTTCGCTTCTTGTCTTTCATATCACATCATTTTCTCTTCATTTTGGGATCAAAACCGAACTCTGAGTTCACCTTGCTCATCAAACTAACATTTCTCCTTCTTCTGCGCAGTTAGCTGACCCTTTTTGAGGCCTGATCCTTCGATCTTCGCTGGGGCATCCTTTCCCTCTTCATCCCCATCTCTTTCAAACTTCTAGTCTTCCATTTCATTTTTCACTTCATCTTTATCCTAAAGTCAAACTAGGGCATATCTTCACTTCTTGATGGTTATCCTATCATCTTTCATCTTTGATTATGATTTCTAATGATTTGATCATGTTGCTCTTGCTTCTGCCTTCCCTCTACCTGATTTCACTTTCGATCCCGAGAGGGCAGACATCTATTTCCATTGGCTATTCTCTAGAGCATATGCTTGACCTTTCCATTTGATCTGATTGATCTATCTTTGCACTTGACATGTTAGTTCTCGTCTCGAGTTTTGATACTATCCATCTCTTTCCTAAGTGTTCAGTGCTACCGCTATCAGGCTGACCACGCAGGATTTGCTATCTCTCTGCACTTCATACTTTGGAGTCAGATCATTATTGCTTGCTTTCTTGTCTGATCTATTTTTTGACGTAATGTGTTCCCAGATCGATCACACATTAGTCAAAGAAGGACAAATGTATACACCTAAAAATGGTCATCTAGACTATTAGCCCCTTTGCTAGCATTTTTGCTAAAATCATCAATTGCTTATTCTTGATCAAATCCTAGTTCTATCATTTATTCGATTATTTTCTATGGGCTAACCATCTTATCCTAAGTCTTTATTTAATTAAAAGGAGTTTCCTCCTCTTTTAATTAAATAAAAAGGCCCCCACTTTTCCTCTTATCCTAAGTTGCACAAATAAAGCATTATTCTTATTTTATAAAAAGAAGAAAAGCACTTTTTGTCTCATACGGATACAAAAGTCAACTCTTATTTTCTCATTGGAGGATATTTGTGCACATGGATTGCTCCTCTTTGATGCTCCACCGTTGATTAAATCTTTTGCCTCTTAATCTCCATGGTCCATTCCTTCTCATTTCCTTTAAAAGGAGAGCTCTCTTCTTCATTCTAAATCCCCAACTTTTTATGCTAATGTTATGCTACAGGTTTTCTAGGTCACTTTGGAGCTTTTGAAAATTTGGAGCATTCTTGGCTTTTGCATCTACATGCTATCATAGTTTCATTTCTTGCATTATCATACCATTCATAGCTTCATATTTAGCTTAGTTTCTTTTATGCTTTAGATTACTTCATGTAGCTTAATTAGGAGGCTTTGTAATACTTGCATATTTCCTTTCATAGCTTAGTTACATTGTTCTTTCATTTTCATAGCTTAGCTTGCATTTCCATTCTTAGCATAGCTTGCATTTCATTTCCATTTGATTCTTGGGGATATTGGCATTCTTGCCCTTGTCTTAATTTGAATCTCCCATTGCATGGTTTACTAGCAAGGTTATTGGCTTAATAGCTCTAGCTGAGAGCATTCTTAACACCCTTGCACTCCATGCCTAGGGAGCTCTAAATCGATTTCTCAAAGTTTCCAATCCATGGATTCTCTTGGAAGCAATGATTTAGAGAAGTGCACATCTTAGTGTGTACAGAAACAACTTAATGGCTTCTAATCTACTCACAGGTGCAAATGTGTCTGAATAATCAATACCTTCTCTTTGCGCATATCCCTTACATACTAACCTTGCTTTATTTCTTACTATTGTACCATCTTCATTCATCTTGTTTCTGAATATCCACTTTGTTCCAATCACATTCTTATCACTAGGTCTTGGGACCAATTCCCAAGTATCATTCTTAATAATCTGATCTAGTTCTTCTTTCATAGCATCATGCCAATCTGAATCATTACATGCATCTTCAACACTTAAAGGTTCAATCTGAGATAGTAAACATACCGCTTCATTGCCTACTGAACTCTTTTCTTTTGATCTTGTTGTGACTTTGTCACTCTGATCACCAATTATGTCATCCTTAGAGTGATATCTAGATGTAAACTTTGGAACTTTAGGTTATACTGACTCATCTTCCTTCTGAGTTTCTTCACTTGTTTCAAGGTCATTGAATAATACATCAATATTGTCAAACATTTCTTCAAAAATTGTCTCACTAGTGGAAGGACTAGGTTCTTCTTCAATCATAGGTTCATAATCATGATATCTTTCTTGAACCATAAACTTTTCATCAATCTTAACATGAGCACTTTCAATGATCTTCTTTCATCTCAAATTAAAACATATATAAGCTTTTATTTTAGTAGAGTAACCAAGGAAAATACCTTCATCACTTCTTGCATCAAACTTGCTTATTGCTTCATCCCTCTTGATGTAGCACTTGCTTCCAAAGATTCTGAAGTATTTCACTATGGGAACATTACCAAACCATAGCTCATAAGGTATCTTGTCTGCACCATGCCTCAATTGTATCCTATTGATGGTATAGATTGTTGTATTGACCACATCTCTCCAATAGGTGTGTGCAACTTTTCCTTCAATCATGATGGTGCACACTGTATCAAGGATGATCCTATTCCTTCTCTCTGCAATCCCATTCTACTAAGGGGTTCTAGGTGCACTCAACTATCTCTTTATTCTATGTATTTCATAGTACTCATAGAATATATCAGAGGTGAATTCTCCCCCTCTATCTGATCTTAGACACTTTATCTTTAGTCCAGATTTATTCTCAACCTTAGCTTTGAATATTTTGAACTTCTCAAATGCTTCTGACTTATATTTCAAGAACGCAACCCACATCATTCTAGAATAATCATCAACAAACAAAATGAAATACCTTTCACCATAGTATGACCTTGTTTGAGTTGGCCCACATAGGTTTGTATGAATCAGATCCAACTTGTTCTCTGTTGAATTGTGCTTGCTTCTGAATAAATTCCTCACATGTTTTCCCATCACACATTCTCTACAAATAGTATCAACTAGTTTTGCTATGCTAGGTAGATCTCTTACTGCCTTTACATTGCTTATCTTTACTATGTTATCAAAATTGATATGACATAGTCTTTTATGCCATAGCCAACTATCATCTACTTTAGCAACAAAACAACTTGCTTCTGAATTGAGCTGAAAAACATTACATTTAGTCTTTGAACCTGATGCAATCATTACACCATCCTTGTTGTTAATGATGCACTTGTTGTCTTTGAACTCCAATCTATAACCTTTTTCAAGCAAATGTCCAACACTAAGAAGGTTATGCTACAAACCATCTACATAAATAACATCATCAGTGTTGTTCTTTACATCCAATGTGATAGCTCCTCTACCAATGATAGGTTTAGGAGTGTTATCTTCAAATCTAACCATGCCACCTTTGTATTTGTCTAGATGAACAAATCTATCTTTATCACCTATCATGTGATGTGAAAAATTGCTATCTATAATCCAATCTATCTTTATGTCTGCTTCTGAAATCAATGCTAGCTCTTGTTCCTTTTTCTCATCTTCACAATCCATCTCATCATACATCTTTTCCATAATAGCAATGAATCCAATTTCATCTTCAACAGAATCATCCTCAGAAACTCCATCACCAGCATAGTAACATTCTTTTGTATACTTGGACTTGTAGTTAGTACTAAATTTCTCAACTCTTGTAGGACACTTAGACGCAAAGTGACCAATCTTGTTACATGAGAAACATTTGAATGGTAACTGACCTTCATACTTTCCTTTTCCTTTTCCTTTTCTTTCTTTCTTAGCAATCATAACAATAATATCAGCTATCTCTTTATCTTCATCTTCATCATCAAAATTACCAAAAGTGTTTAAAGATTTCTTACCATGGACTGATGCTTTGAAGGTTGTCTCACTTTTAGGCTCTGTCTTCAATCTTGAAATCTCAAAAGCTGAAATTTTGCTGATCAAGGTCTCTCACTTGAAAAAAATTTTAAGCTGCATGGTCTCATCAAGGATGTTGATCTTTTTTTCATACTTTGTTGTAAGAGTAGTCATCAACTTATCCATAATGTCTTCCTCTGATATCTTTCCACCATTGTTCCTGATTCTAGCAACTACTTCATTAATACTTTGGTTGTAAGCTCTAATGTTTTCTTCAGGTAGCATCTCTAATGCATTGTATCTTTTCTTCCATGTCTTTCTGCACACATTCTTTGTTTGTGTATCTTTTTCAAACATGTCTTCTTGGTGCTTCCATATCTTGTAGGTTGTGTCTACTTTCTTTAACTCTGAAAACTCACTATCAAATAAGGCGCTGATAAGGGCTTCTTTGGCTATTGCATTCTGATGGAACACATCCTTTTTCTTGCTAGTAGCATCATCCTTTGAAAGATCTTCTAGAGAGGGGATTTTAATTTCTTTGATAGCCACTTCAAAAGCAATGCACTACAAATGTGTCACCATCTTGTTCTTCCAATCAGGATAGTTCTCTCCATCGAACTTAGGACTGTCTTTTCTAAAGAATGCCATCTGATCAACCTCAAGTTGTTAAACTTTCTCTCCGAGGCACTTGGATCTGATACCAATTGTTAGGAATAGTCCCAAGAGATAACTGAGAGGGGGGGGGGGAGGGGGGGGTGAATCAGTTATCTACAAGTTTCAATTCTTTATCCAATTAAGTGTACTTGAACTTTAAGCATAAACACAATGAAAGAACACTTGAACACAACACCAATATTTTGGTTACGAGGAAACCCAAATAGGTAAAAACCCCAATGAGAATTGACACCCACTAATAAACTATACTAGTGTATAATGATCATTGTTAGAAGATCTTACAACCTTGTTAGGATTTGATCTTTACAATGCAATAAGTACAGTGACTTGGTCAAAGGTTGGACCCTGTTAGGAGTCTTTTATGATTGACCCTGTTAGGGGTGAGGATGCACTATCCAAGAGCTCACTACTCAAAAGGGTGAAGGTTGCAACCTTCTAAATAACAGATACACACTATATCTGCATCTTGGTGAACTATGAAGTAGACCTATTGTCTTGATCAGTTCCAATGAATAGCACACTTTATCTTCTCTATCACATAGACCTCTTCTTGATGACACAATACTTTGCACTCTTTGCTCTGCTCTAATCTTTTATCTCCGTGTCATACTTCTAGCGATCACAAATGACCGGCTATAAGTATCTTTCCTCTAAATGATATAATCAATTCGGCCTGTAAAAACCACCTTGAAATCATATTAGAGAAGCAATAACACTCTCCAATAACATCTTTATCGGCTCTACTAAGCACGCAACACAACTTGGGACCTGTCCAAATTAATAAGTGTAGACACACGCTACATATTGTCGGCTCTACCAAATTAACTGATACTTTCTCCTCAAGCTGAATTACATCATGTGCTCTTAACCAAACCTTCTTAACTCTTTTGTAATCACTAATCCAAGCACACATACTGAAATGATAGGCGCAACTCCTATACCAATATAATCTCTGTCGGCTCTTCTAGATAAACACAAGAAACTACAATTGGTGAATAGCGACTGCATAACTTCACTTCTAATACATATCAAACTCTGCGTCTATGAATGGAGCAACACTAACACGTCTCCATTACATATCCAAAGGCGCAAGGCTACATGATAACTATACAGACAATCACTCACAAAACATTGCTTGTAACTCTGTTAGGAACTCTGCTGACACAAGTTGCTACATAACTGTTTGTACTAACAATTAACCTCTGTGTCAATGATATCATGTTGATAACATGTCCATGCTACATATACTCAAATATTACTGCATAAGTCTTCCACGCATGCTACTTACCATATGTTGTCATCAATGACAAACATACAATCAGCACTGGCTTGCTGGCAAATCTCCAACACCTCTATCCTAGGTATAGGGAACCTATATCTAATGGTGATTCTATTAATGGCTCTAGAATCAGTGCAAAGTCTCCATTTACCTCCATTTTTTTATGCTAGGACCACAAGTACTGCACATGGACTAATACTCCTCCTTACCAATCCTTGGTCAAGTAACTCTTGCACTTGCTTAGCCACTTCTTGATTTTGTTCAGGGGTTAGCTTATAGGCTGCCTTGTTTGGCAAAGAAGCACTAGGTATGAAGTCAATCTGATGACTTGTGGATCTTTTAGAAGGAAAAGTTGTAGGTGTGCCATCACTAACTATGTCACTAAAGTTCTCCAACAATTGTTTTACTTCTATTGGTATATAACTTCTTGCTTAGGCTTTTCCTTCTCCTTAGGCTCCATCACTATGGCATACCCCACACTATCGTTCTCTTGAAGTATGTTAAGGAACTATTTCCCACTACTAAGTAACACACTAGGACTCTTAGTGTGAACTTCTTCTTCTGACAGAGAGTGGATTTTAAACTTTGCTTCATCCTTCATAAATGCAATGGTGTTCTCTTGTCCATCATGGATAGCCTTCCTATCATACTGCCAGGGTTTTCCCAAGAGAAGATGACAAGCATCCATGGGCAACACATCACAAAGTACTTTTCCTTTATACCCTCCAATGGAGAACTCTACCCATGTCTGTCCATTTACCAAGACACTTTTCCCTTTGTTCAACCATGTGACCTTGTAGGGACTGCCATGTGGCATCTTCACCAAATTAAGCTTCTTTATTTCTTCCTCTAATATGATGTTGTCTGTGGAACCAGAGTCCACAATCACCTTGCACACCTTGCCAAGTATCTTGCACATAACCTTGAATAAGGATCTCCTTTTCTTGGGTTCCTCTTTCACTAGTTGTCTAATCAAGACTCTCCTAAACATCAGAATTTCACCCATCTATGATTCTATATGATTCACCTTTGGAGACTTGACACTTGATGTGTCTTCTTGTGCATAAGCCACTATTTTCTCTTAATTTGAAGAGGAGGCCTTCTCTGGACACCTATAAGCAAGGTGTCCTAGCTTGCCACAAATGTAGCACTTCATGGTTGTAAAATAGGAACTACTCCTACCTCCACTACCACCTATTCCTCAGTTAGACCCACCATGAGATCCTCTACCTCTAAAACCTCCTCTAGAGTTTGCTTCACTACTTTTTTTCCATAAGTTTGGACTCCCCATGGCTCTTTTGATCACTTCCTCTTCCTTGATAACCACCTATGTGACCCCTTTGGTCTCTACCTCATCCTCTATTTCTTGAACTTGAATCTTGCTTCCTTCTACCTTTTTCTTCTATCGTTAGTACCAATTGGTAGCACTGGTGTACTGTTTTGGGACTTAAGAGACTCATATCCTCTTGAATTGACCACTTCAAGCTGATGAGATATCTAGCAACCTTTATGCTTTCCTCTTACACCACTTTATACCTCATGCAAAGCTTATGGAACTCTTCGATGTAGGTATTCACATCAAGGTCTTTTTGCCTCAAACTCTGCCTCTTTTTGTGCAATTGGATTTCATAATCCTCTGGCATGTAGGTTTCTCTAATTTTGGCAACCATGCCCTTCCAAGTAAAAATTGGATTTTTACCTTCCTTCTCTCTCTCTGTTTGGATGAACTTCCACCATGTCATGGAAGATCCTCTAAGCCTAGACTTTACCACTTTTACCTTTTGTGCTTCACTGACCCCTTCACACTCAAAGTGGTTCTCAATACCTTCAATCCAATCCATCACCAAATCAGGTTCCATTTTCCCACTGAAAAGAGGTATCCCCTCCAAAGATTTTCCACTCATAGCCTTAAGTGCCCTGAGCAAGGGTTCTTCATGCAACACTGGATCAGGCTCAAGGATTTCATTGTCTATGGCCACTGACTTGTCTTTATTTTCTTGCTCACCAATCTTTTCACTAACGTCCTCAGTCTTTACCTGAACTGCACCCAATGTCTACTCCAATTGGGCCAACCTTTCTCTCAATAATCTATTGTCCTCTTCTTGGTCCTCTACTTTCTTTGCAAGTTCTGCATTGGTCACCATCATGGATGATCCTCTAGATTCACACTCTGACATACACTTACTCCAATCCCAAATATTTTGGGGCTCTAATACCAATCTAATAGGGAGGTTGGTTATGTTTATCACACCTTCACAACAAGGTCTCTCTCAAGGACCTTCTAGGGTTCTACTTCCCCACACCCTCTGACCTATAGGACCATTTCTATGACCTTGATCCCCTAGTCAACAACCAACCAAGCTATCATGGAATTATTTACCAAGACAACTAAGTTCTTGGTGCTCAACTACCTTGCCAATACAGTAGCCCTTAATATACTTTAAGGACAATCCTCCATCAGTGTTCTCAAATTCCCTTGCAGAGGTCAAGAGGTGTTCATATACTTCCCAATTTATTCAATTAGGTTCTTTGGAAGATTTCCCATGCTTATCTTCCTTACCGATTTATTCAATTTGTCTAGAAATAGACCTACTAGGAAAGAGCCCCTATTAGGTCTCCTGCTCCGAGAAAATAGGCCTTTTCACCATAATCTTGCACAATGATCCAACAACTTTCTTTAGGGTTTCAACTTCATTTGGCATCACCTCAAGGATTTTTGGGTTCTAGGGATTCATTTGGTCGTACAGTGCCCTAACCAAGATTTGGTGAGTTTAAGAGGGTTTTGTGAAGAACCAGGGGTTCTCTTGTTCTTGGGCTTAATGGGTCTGTTAGAGTTCACTCCAGACCTTGTCGTCTCACAAAGATCATTGCAAGACCATAGAATACAACCTCCAATGCGGTTCGAGCTTAGGAACCTCCTCTGTGAGTTATATTCTTTGCAACTTAGTCTTCCCTAATCGAGATCACCATGGACCCGCCTAGGGCAAGACTTTAATAATAGCTTCCATGCTTTCCAAGGGCCCTCTTTTGACCTGCATTATGTACAATGACCCTACTCATCAATTCCAAGAGGTCGTACAGAGACTACAATGGAAAGATGAGTTAGGGCCCCATTTGCAAAACTAGACTATACAAACTAGAAAACTGGCAAAAGACCAAAATATGTACACATAACTAACTACTAAAAAAGAATACACATCACAACTATGAAAGCAACACTAAAACAAGTCAAATAAACTATTCACAATGATAAGATCATGGATTCAATCCATACACACCATGTAGGTTCTCTACAATCACTGAATACAAAGGAAAAGCTACAGTTCTATTCACCAGTAATTGAAAATCCGTACACAGTCATCTAACCTTGCAAAATAGGTCTAATTAGCCTTAAATAGGCACAATCCACACCTTGGGATGTCTTTAGGGAAACTCATCGCCATTTTAGGACTTTGAGAGCATTTTGGACAAAGTTGTCCAAGCAACTTTTAAAAGTTGCAAAAGTTGAAGCAACTTTTTAGCAACTTTTCAAAAATGTTGCTTTGCTCACACTTTGGCTTCTCCTAAGCCCTATACTAGGTTCTAGCCTATCACAAGCCTATCCTAGACCTAGTGACATCATGCTAACATCATCTAGGGTCCTTGAACCAGTCTATAGGCTTCTGAACACTTAAGCCTTCTTTGTACCATTCCTAGGGCTATAGACCTAATTTGACCCTAACTTCGTAACAAACTCACACACAATGGTATACATGCCCTTATATATTTACAATGCCCTCAAAGGACTAGGTCTTTCACAACCAAAATGGGAAGGGTGGAATTAGCCAACCCTAAGGTGCTCCTGCACCAAAGATGAAGTGGGAGATTAGAGAGTCTCACCCACAAAGGCATCTTACTAAAAGTTTCAGAGGCGGGTTTGAAATTCGGATATCAAGGTTTCACCATCAATGGGAAATGCTCGTCCCAGTTGAAAAAATGATCATACAAATTAATCTTTTTGTTTGCTTATGTATTAAATCTAGCAATAAAAAATCATTGGCCATGGGGTAAATCTGCACTGTATTAGAAATAATGGGTTCCCAATGCTTAGAGATCCAAGTATGGATCCCCAGACGATTAGGCCAAAAGCCCTTAAATTTGCAAATAACGGTGTTAGATGAGAGGTCTGAGATGGTCAGGGAAATCTCATCAACAATCTCATCCTCCAAAGAAATATCTATGGATTTACACACTGGGAAAGGTTTAATCTCAAGAAAGGGAGACTTGGGGGGCCACACAAACCATCCTTACCCCCACCAATCCCTCCACAAGCCATGCGAGTGACAAAAGAATCACCAGGAGCTACAAAATAAATCTCAGGCCTAGTTGCAGGTGTAGCAGACACCAAAACAACACTTGACACATCCACTGAAGAAATATTAGGCTTCAAAGGGACACCAAGCTTCCCCAAAGGAGAAGGGCAAGCATTAACAGGATAAGCCTCTACAAGAGAGTCATTGCCATTCGACGCGCCATAAGCAGAAACCAAACACGGAGAAGCTTGAGTCACGAGATAAACCTCCGTAGAAGAACCATCCCTACACCCCTATGAGCCATCAACAGGAGGAGGCTGAGCATATGCGTGAGAAGCAGGCTAGGTCGAAAGGTTAGCCGCCACGGGAGCCAAAGCAAAAGACATCGCGAAAGAAAAAAATGTTAATATAAGATTGTTCCATGTTATATGTAATGATAAATATAATTTAACTATATATTTTTAATATAATGAATATCGATAACTATTATTAAACATATAAAATATTTAATTGTACATTACTTACATATTACATTATATTTTTATTTAATAATATACTTACTCTTAAATATATAAAAAATAATTCTAAAGTGTAAATTCTATATTAAAAAATATAGACAAATATTAAACATATAATATACCTCCCATAAATAAATATAATATTAAAGAAAAATATTTCAAAATTTTTAATGTTATTATATTATATAATAATAAATTGAATTTATTGAGATTAATTATTAATATGTAATAATAAAATGTTATTTAAATACATGCTCTAATAAATTATACACTAGTAGTCTTCAAACGTGTGGTGTCACGGTTAAAACACTTCGTTGGTGAAGCCTCCACCAAGGTTCAAACCTCTACTGGACCTTTATGCTTGCAAGCCGTGTGCCTTCATTTGGTTGTTGTGATCATAGGTTTAAACAAGTGAAGTGTGGGGATGAGGTCATTTGTTTGTGGCTTCACTGGTTCATAGCTCTGGGTTAAAAGTGTTTCACATGGAGTTGGAATGCATGTCAAGCTAGTGTCACCAATCACATCAAAATGTTTACCAGACATTTAAAAAAAAGGAAAGAAAATTAAGAAAATATACAATATTAAATAATGAATGTAAATGATTAATTAAAAAATATAAATATTTACATAAAATGCACAAATAAATATTAAACATATAATATTTCTAACATAAATAAAACATAATATTTAATAAAAAATTAATATTATATCAATATAACATACAATAATAAATAAAAGATACCCAACAATAACACTTGATTAATCATTTTACAAAAGTCTATCAAAGCAAAAAAAAATATTGGGTACCTATTAATGAAACAAATATCTTATGTGAGTGCTTTAATCTATTCCCCAACCTCATCCAATGAATCGTGCATGTACTAAAAAGGGAAAACTGAGGGAAAGAAATGGCACGACAAAAGCGAATGGAAATGGAAAAATGGGCAAAAGAAAATACGAATGGTCGAGATCTATCAAATCGTCTTGCACTACTACGAACGTCAAGATAGTCATCTATTTTCTCTAACAACTCATCCCCTCCAAATAAATAAGTGCCTTCAACGTAATAAGAACATAGGGAATACCAGGATGGTCACATGTGGAAGAAGTACTACCTCATATTGGAAAAAGGTTAATTGGAAGTACTCTCAATGTTATTGGGAAAATTGGATATAATGATGGTATGGACCAACATAGGCTTTCTCCTAAACAATTATATGTAGAATGTGAAAGATGTAAATTAGATGTGGTTTTTACTTTTCAACTAAGAAATCTTATTCATAACAAATGTGCGTTACTAATGAGAAAAATATGTCAACATATATCTTTGTTGGTCAATGAGGCTTTGATTGAAGAGAATTGGAGTTTGAACATCTTATTCTTTCTCTATTATACATTATCTTGTGGCTGCCAATATGACATGTGCATTTTTTCATGTTGTGCAACAAAGTTTAGATAAATGTAGACAATTCTCAACACTAGAATGATTTCAGAATTATCAATGTTAAAGGAAGCGAATATGGAAAACTAACTAGATGAGATTAATAATGTGTTCTTCCTTCAAGGTTACAAGTTCCTAATTTTTTTAGTGACTTAGGTTACTTATTGTAACTAAAAGTTAGGAAATGAGCCTTATTTATACAAAAGTGATGGATTTATAACTAAATAAATTGTGTTATTTTCAAAACTAATGTATTTTCAACAAGGTTGTTAGGGGTAGTTTTTGATTAAAGGTAAAAGCAGGTTTTGAAGGGACCTCGAAACCCTGTACAAATCTAAAGATTAGGATAATGCTATAAAAGTCCCTAAAGAAAAGAACAGACCAGTCCCCCAAACAAAACACAAAAGAACGTTACAAAAGATTAGACATTGAAGGTTGACAACCCACAATCAAATACAATCATTACAAATTTCCTTTAATCCCCAACTTAGGGAACCAAAGCTTCATGTCAAAAGGTTTGGACGAAATGGGTTTTTTACCGTTAACTACGATCCATCCCTCTTCAACCTTGGCAGCCTCATCATGCTAGCATAAGGAATCCAAAACCGAGGTCCCAACACGCAATAAGGGTCCAGCACCCTACGAATGAACAACCAACTGAGAGAAACAAGAATGAGCAACAACTAAAGAGGAACAACAACAAAGTTTATGTGGCTAGCAACAGTAGACACAGCAATGGAAACCCTTGCATGGTCCAACAAAGAAGCAGCAGTAGCAAAACCAGCAGGAACAATAGAAGTCGGATCAGTCGGTGAAGGGCCAACAAAAACCCCAAGAACAAGGACAACAACAGCCAAAGAGGTAGTCTCAACCCCACTAATACTCTAAGAAACAATCTCCTTAGCGTCAGTAGTAATTGGCAATGAGGGGCCAACAGCACCTACCAAGGAGGAAAGCATAATCACCATTGTTGGCACACAATCCGTAGGGGAAGAAGTAGGAGAATCTTATGCAACCACCTGGGAAAAGCTTAGTTGGGATGAGGATTTTTCAACCATATAATTTTGGGAAGAGGCACACTTCCACCAAGAAGTAGATCACTTGGATTTACCAAGTTCACATTTAGCTGCAACGTTCCCATTTTTAAAGCACCTTCTACACCTGAAGGGAATTCCTTCATAGTCCAAAGGTTGAATCCAACTACCCAAAGGAGAAATAAGCTTGACCTCAACAAGAAAACCCTTAGAGGCATCAATATCCACAAAAATGCAGGCATAGGTAGAATGAAGAATGTCAGTAGATTCCGCATCCACCATCAAGAAGTCTCCAAGAGCCTTGCCCACTTCCTCAACAAGAGGTTGTTAGGGGGTAGTTATCAAGTTAGTTACTTAGTAGTTATCCCATGATACTTATAAATACAAGACTATTTGTAATGTAAAGGGGGATTCTTACAGAGGGAAAACTCTAAAGGATTTTCTACAGAAACTTTTGGAGAACTTTGATGTTCACACATTATACATAAGGGTTTTTGAACTTGTATATATTTTCAAATGAATACTGAATAATGCATTTGGTTCATATAGCTAAATGTGTTACCTAGTTATTATTACTAACTTTTTGTGTGTTAAGTTAGTAATAATTTTGTGCATTTGTTTAATCCCCTAGTTCTTGACTCAAATGATGTTTGTAATTAATGATATAGAATCATACCCTAGCATCTTGGTTTGAATATGATAAGATAACCTATTTCTTCATATGTTGGGATTCATTATTCTTCTTTCATCATGGCATATCAAAACTTATTTCATTTTAAAACCCTCATTGAAATTGTTATTTAATACAAATATCAAATAGTATTTGTACATCTATTATTGGATTTTTTGTTAGTCATCTTTCTTAACTTTTATCTTTTTTGCTTTTTTGTAATTTCACATTAAAAGTACAAAAAAATCCTAAGAACCCCCATCATACAAGGGAGTTCCCCCTTTGAAACGAAGAAGAAGATTGTTTTGGTTACGTAAAAATAGGCTTTGAAAGGACCTAAAACCTTGTACAATAGCATGAAAAGATATAGCAATAAAAGATCAAAACAACTATGGTGCCCCACGAAACAAAACAAAGGAACAAACCAGAGTTCCTACCAAATGGACAAAAAGCCCAAACCAAGTACTACAAAGGGCAATCAAGATTTGCAATTTAGCCCATTCTTATTTGAACATAAGTTCATATCGAAAGAGGGAGTGGATGATTTAGATTTCTTTCCCTTCACAGTAGTCCATCCATCCTCCATCTTACCTATAGCCTTTCGTACTCCAGAAGAGGTGGATAAGCCCACAAAAGGGCAGGTAACATCAAAAACCCCAGAAGGGGCAGGAATAGCACCCTGATCATTCCCCCAAACCCTCACTAGAGAAACATGGGACAAAGAATGTGCCGCATCAATAGCAGCAAAATCAAAGACAACACCCCGAACACCCGTGCCAGAGACAACATCCTGGCCATCAGCACCAGAAGACAGCGAAAAACTAGTAGCAACATTCTGGACAGGGACAACAGCAACATGAACCAAGGCCAAATCAAAAGCAGTGGCAGCAGCAGCAGAGACATCCGGGACTTCCATAGAAGAAGATTGTTATTCTACAATGATCTCTCCAATTGTTAGAATTGTTGTCATTGCTCTTCGAGAAAACAAGGTCAATTTGGGAGAAACAATTGCAGTGATAAATTTGTTTACCAATAGTGGTCTATGTAGTCTCCTTTTCTTCTCTCCTATGGAGGGACTTTTGCATTGTATCTTCATGGTAGATGTAGTACTCTAGGGGTATTAATGAGTCTATACACTCATTTCATCACTTCTACATGATTGCTTCCTACATTCTCTATTTTGGAGAGGGACTTTTAACCATGTGTTTTTTTTGCTTTACTCCATTTGTGAGAGATCTTTTGTACATGAGTACCTCAAATGGCCTCTTAGTTAGGACTCATCTTACATCCTTGTGTCAATTGCATTATTTTTTCCCTCTGTAAATTGCACTTAAGTTGGGGTATTTGTCTGAATAAGATCATGTTGTAACTAATTTATTGCTATAGACCTATTCACATTTTAAGTTAACTTAGGTCTAGGTGTCTAAAATTTATCTCTAAATAGGGCCATGTATCGCATTTACTTCATGGCCTAGGTCATTTAATATTTGTTTTAAGTTGTCCCATAGCATTGAATTAAGAAACATGTAAACATATTGTTTAATCCCATCATTCACCTTCCATATATAAGCAAGGCTAATGTAAACTTTGTAATATATCTAATAGATCTTAATATCAAGCAAACTCATTTCTTGCATGCTCACATGTGGAAGGTTTCTTTGTTTTTGCAAGTGCTCTCGAGTCTTGAGATAATCTTCAATCCTTATAGTTATGTGCGACTTTACAAACTAATCAAATATCCACATCAAAATCAAAGAAATTTACAATGCAATCCAAAATCCTATGAATATTGATGAAGAAAAATCTCAAAGATGAAAATAATTATTTCGTAACTATTATCAAAGAGGAGATGGATGTCCTTAACATTGTTTTCCAAATCTACAATGCAAGATTCCACAAATAATGATGAAAAGTCTAATAAATAAGAATCACAAGTAGCTACATGTAAAAAAGATGAATGTCTTAATTTAATAATTTCATTAGGAGAAATCCAATATGGAGATGTGATCTTGATAGGAGGAGAAGCAAGAGGAGAAATTTGTCATCAAAACATGTAAGACTTGCAAGATATTCAAGATTCTTGAAAGAATAGTCATCAATTTGTATATTATCTACATTATCAAAGAATAAGGCAATCCAAGAAAGGTCATCTAGAAATAAAGAGATGTGTGGGTTTCCAAATATCTTCCAAATTTTAATTCTAATTATGCTTACATAATTAATAGTAGCCTTAAAACTATGATTACCAACTTAAACACAAGTCACACAACGAAAAGAATGTGATATGTATGTTACTTCAAGGAAAAAAAAAAACATATGTTTTCGATTAAATGCAAAAGCAAGTTTTGAAAGGACCCTGAAACCCTTTACAACTAGAAGAAAGAAAGATAAAGATAAAGCTTTAAGAGTCCCCTAAACGAAAGACATGCCAACTAGAACAAAAGACCAACCACCTACAAAAAACTAATAGTCGATGCCAAAGATGAGACATTGAGAACCAACAACCCAGAAACACAATCAAACAATAAGATTATCCTTTAGTCCCCATCTTATGGGACCGAAGAGCCATGTCAAAAGAAGGACTGGATCGTTTACAATGTTTACCTTTTACCGTTATCCAACCTTCTTCCACTTTGGCAACCTCATCCTGTCAACTCAAAGAGTCATGAATGGAAGATCCAGCACCCAGCAAGGGTGTCGCATGCAACTCAAATCTAGCCAACTAAGAGCTTGAACCAGACACGCTCCCAAAGCCAGTACCAACAAGCAAGGAAGAAATAACACCTCCAACAGATCCAGCAAAAGTAGACTCACCATCAACCAACGTAGGAGAAACATTAAGCAGAGAATCAGAGGAATCATCCAGCAAAGAAGAAACAAGAGCTCCAAACCCACCAGCAAAATCCTAGACAAACCAACTCAAGAGTTGCACGAGTAGCGCCAGTAGTACCAACATAAACCTTAAGAGGCTCAACCGAGGGTTGAGAACCAACACCCGAAGAAGGAAGAGCACAACCAACCAGAGATTGACTAGCCACATCACTCGGAGAATTCTATCCAACCACATGGGAAAAGCTTTCATCACCACAATATAATGCTCAAAAGAAACACCCTCCCACCAAGAAGTAGATTTTTTAGCCTTCTCTAACCCACATTGGGCAGCCACATGGTCCATTTTAAAGCATCTCCTACATCTAAAAGAAAGCTCTTCATAATCCAAAGTTTGAATCCAATAACCCTTAGAATGCTCCAGCTTAATCTTTTCTGGAAGCCCCTTTGAAATATCCATTTCAACCTAAATTCGGACATAAGTTGAATGAAGAATATCAATCGATTCCTCATCCACCATCAAGAAGTTACCAAGAGCCTCTCCCACCACCTCAAAAAGAGAATCAACCCAAAGATGAAGAGGGAGATAGGGCAACCTAACCCAAATCGGAACCTTATTAAACATTTCTTGAGAAGGGGAAAAATCAGAATGCCAAGGCCTTAACCATTAGCAGAAAACGATCTTCCCGGCTAAATGAGTGATCACAAAAAATCAACTTTCTATCCTCCGCACTTTCAAACATAGCAATGAAAAAATCCTTAGCCATGAGAAAGATATGAACGGTACCCGATAAAATGGGGGTCCTAAAATGGATTCCCAATTAATGGTAATCCACCTATGAAGATCAGGCAGACACGACCAAGAACCCCAAAAGCGGAAGATGCTACCATGATCAGAGAGTTCAAAAACAACATTGTCAATATTTTTTTCTAACATCCCCATCCAAAGAAATCATAATAGAATTTGAAACAGGGATAGGCCCCTTCAATTTCAAACCCAAACCACCATGAGAACCGATCGCAGAAGGTGACAAAATGCCAAGCTTCGGAGAGGGACGATGAGGGGCAGAAACCCTCATTTGCCCAACTGGAGTGCCCCCCACATGAGGTAAACTAGAAGGCAAAAAAACATCACCATTGACAGGAGATAAAGCCAGAGGCACTTGAGAGGATCTTAGAGAGAAACACAACGAGGCACTGACGACAGAAATAGTGTCGTTGACCTTCGAAACAGGGAGTGAAGCAGCAAACCCATCACCGTGAGGAGACACCTGAGATCCAATGCCAAGAGAAGGAGACACTTGAGACCCAGCGTCATGAGGGAGGGACCCCGAGTGCAGGAGTCTCAATTGGAGAACAAACATGAATCTGGACATGAGGATGAGGAGGGCCATTAGCCCCTATCGGTGACGAGCCAAAAGAAAGCACAACTTGAGCGCCATCGTCGTCACTAGAACTCGGGGGAAAACCCTAACACGAGAGCTCATTGCCATTGTAAATTTCATATGGGACCTTTATCTCACCTAATGTTGATTTCACATGTGTCCTCATAATTTTCTCGTGTGAGATAATGTGTTTCACATTTGAAGAGATAGCCAACATTCAATCCTAACATATGCTACTATACATTATATAATATGTATAATCATATTATATAGGCAAATTTGTCACCAGTTTATTTATTTGTGTTTAGTTATAGAAAACATCAACAAGGCTCGGCTCACAAGACATTATTTCTAATCAAATATATATGACTATAGTTATTAATGTTATCAAAATACAAAATAAAGCATTAATTATGAATATTTAAGACACACTTACATACATTTATTGATGGCTTAAAAAATAGTGATGCAACTAAATGGGGCCTCAAATAAAATTTCAATACATGTAAATCAAAGCACCACTATAGATCACAAAAGTATCCACTTTAAGACTTGAGTCCTAAACTAGAAACATCTTTTCTATGTAAAAGCCTCTATCCTTGATACATATTCTAATCAATACTTTGTCCTTTCTTCCTTCACAAAATCTTCTTCCTTCACAAAATCTTCTTCTTCCTACTTTGTCCTTTCTTCCTTCACAAAATCATCTTCTTCCTTGTTCAAACCTTTTTGAATTCGGATTTTGATAGCATTTTCCTATACCAATTATCAAACAAGGTACAACCAAATAGATTATATGCATTTATCATAATTTTAAAAAATATTATACATTAGTTATGCTTTACTTCTAAAAAAATTCAGTTCTACACTACTTATAAAGCTACAACAATTGTGAATAGAAACATAAAAAAATAATAAGAAAAACTTACAACTCTCAAACATTTGGACTTAAATGAATAAACATGTGATTATATAAGAAGCACTAATAATGTATCGATCAATAATGGAGGAATCTAAAACAAAGTTAGCACACAAACACAAAAACAATTGGCCAATCTACAAAACTAAGGGTATTGCAAATGTAGACATTGAGATAGAAGTCACTTTGATGAATTTAAGACATGCTAAAAGCATGAAAGTAGTGTATAACATTGACACATACCAATGTACAAATGTGTCATACAATGATCACAACATATAATATAAAATTTTAGAAAAACACAGGTAATTGTAATTATTGTATGAGTTTATATGAATTTATTGTTCAAGTAGAATAGGTAGTCACTTAATTATTTAATTAATCATCAATTAATTGGGTCCCTTTTTTACTTTATAACACTTAAAACCTAAACTAGAAGTGATTTTCTATTTTAATCTCATATTGTCCCATAGCATAGGATGAGGACACTTGTCATGATCTAATTTAATCTTTGCCTAAAGTTTCATTTGAGGTTGCTTTTGATTTTAAAAGACTTAGTCCTAAAATAGGAACATCATATGTGTAAAAGCCTCTAATTGATTGCAATACATTAAATTTTAAACAATACTTTATGCCCTTGTTTCCTTTACAAAATATTTTCTTTCTCGCTTGAACTTTTTTGAATTCATGTTTTGATAGAATTTTCCTACACCAATTATTAAACAAGGTGCAAGCAAGAAGATTACAAGTGTAGACACCTAATTTTACTAAAATTTCTTCTAGTTTTAATTCAATAACTTTATTATTTAATTAAATTTCTTCTTCTTGGTAAATAATTTTAAATATTTAATTAATTTTCTTTTTCCATACCATTTTCATTATTAATTAAATAAATTTTAATTATTTAATTAATTTACTAACATTTTCCTTCTTTTGTGTTAGTTAAATAATATTAATTATTTAATTAAATCCATAATATTTTCCTTCTTCCGTGTTAGTTAAATAATATTAATTATTTAATTAAATCCATTCTCTAATATCATCTAATTAAATAATCTCTTAATTATTTAATTATGCAATTACAAATAAATAAACTATTCAATTTATTTAATTATCTTCCTCCAACATTTCCATTCTCCCATTACGTCTCCATCTATGTTTAACCTTTGTTTCCTCTCATTCATTCTAGAGCATCAATCTCTATTTGAGTTTAATATGAACTCCACGTTAGATTGATTCTCCTATCCATTTTCCTGGCCACTATTCTTCTAGTTTCTTGTTATCATTTCATGAATCTCAATATTGTACTAAAATTTAAAGGATAACTCTACCATCCAACATAGAAAGAAACAATGGAGTCCATCAAAGTGTATGTGTGTTTGAGGTACAACTAATTTTGTATATGTTGCTTGTATGCATTCATTTATGTGCTTCATTGGTAGATTTGATTTGATAGTGATTATGAGGGTTTTTTGATTGACCCTGTTGGATCACACTATATAGTTGATATAATCTCTTTTAATGTTCCTTTCAATTAATTATATGGATGAATATAAGAAATTGTGAAATAAATGATATTTGGAAATTGTTGTTTTGTACTTGCACTATGTTTTATGTGTATTCCAAAAACAATTTCTATCTGTGTGTGTGTGTGTGTGTGTGACAAAGTGCATTGTACATGTCTCTTAATCCACAACCATCGTGCCCTTCCATGTCATGGATGGTGATCAAGTAGTCCAGTGTTATGTATATTGCACGATTAAGTTGACACGATAGTATTATGTGTACAGTTGTGGGGATGAAAATAACTGTCTGCAATCATTTTGACCATCGATAATCATATTAACTAATCTATGATTGATAATCACTGATGTATATATTTAACAGTCTTATTATAATTATTGTTGACAATCCCATAATATTGTGTTATGGCCCGATAATATATTATCGAGTATGACCTGATAACTATTATTGGATTTCATAACATATTATATAATGATGTCGACCAAAGTTTATTTTAATTTGAATATATATATATATATATATATATATATATATATATATATATATATATATATATATATATAAACTTATACATTTATATATATCCATCTAATTTATAAATGATTTAACATGTCATAAATTAAATTATAATTCGATCAATTAATTTGACCGAAGCTATAGCATTAACAGACGCACTTGCAATTTTTACCGCTTTTCATTTCTAGTCCATTTATTGGGACACTTGGTGGGACTCGCATCCTTGAAATTTAACATTTTTGTGAGATTTTCCATTTAAGCAAGCTCCAAGTCAAAATGATGCATCGAATCCAAGCTTTAATGCATTCGATGATTTTGCAATGCATTTGAGGATTTCAACATATTTTACTATTTCTTGATGCATTCGCATTATATTTTATCACATTTGATCTTGTTGACAATGTGTTTTCCAAGGTTTTGATTTTGCAAATTGTTTTGAAGCTCTCATCAATATTACTTGATTTTTGAAGCTCCTTGCACTCGTAATTAGAGCAATTTGTCATCAAAATATAATTTCAGGTGTCTGGTTGAAAAATTAATCACTTTTCTTGTTTCTTTAAAAAAAAATTTCTTTCAAAAATTGTGTTCTTTCATTAACAACAGTTTTGATATGCAATAGTTTGTAAAATGGTTTTTGGGTTTTGAGGACCATAAACTAAGCTTTCTAGAACATTTTGCAGTTTCAAACTTTGTTTTTATCACATTTTTTAAAGTGTTGTTGCATATGCTTAATCCAAAGGCATACAAGCAATTTTTGTTGGTTGTTTTGTGTCCAAGCATGTAGTTTTCATATTTTTGGCATGGTTTTGTTTGAAAATAAAAGAATTTACATATTATTTTTTTCTATTTCATTGCATTTGACACATCTTTATAGGTTGGCGATCATTGGGAGAAGGCAAAAGTTGAAACTACCAATGCGTTTCTTACAGGGTTTATGTGTTCGTGATTCTAAAATAGCTCATATTTTGTTTCTAAGGGAAATAACATGATTGATGTTTCTTGTGTGCTTGCACACTTTACGTTAATTCCAAGAGTTGTGCATGAATGCTCTCCCCTTGCACTTTGTATGAACTTTTGTGCACCAAAACTACCAGTCTTTTTAATTTTCACTAGGAGACTTGCCTAAGGATTTCATCACCTAGGGTTTGACCTCAAGCACCTTTTTTGGCAAGTTATATGGAAGAGAACAAAATTTGTACCCCAATCTAGTCAGGTCACATGTCTGGTGCATCTTTGGGGTTCTTGGTAATTCAAAACACACGGTGAAGGGGCCTTTGCTTGTGCTTAGATCCCGCACTTGTAGATGGGATAGTGTCCATAGATTTCCCCCAATGTGAACCTTGTTTATGAGAAGCATTGAATACCTTCAAACATTATTCTAAGTGGTGCATTATTGCTAGGTAGGAGAAGTTCTAATATTGTGTCTCCTTGCACTGAGATAGAGTCTACTTAGGACAAGGGTAGTCCTCCAAAGTACGAAGTGTATGGTAGTAAAAGACCATACATTATCTAGCTATCCTTTGCATAGTACCTAACACTAAGAGGATGGATGTTACCATTCTCATAAAGTGGGGACTAATATCGATCTTGTGAGTCCACAAGGAATAACACTCACTTGAATAGATAGGTTTTTGTTGCACTTGGAGTTTCTTATTTTTGTTATATTAGTGAAACCATTTGATCTTTACACCTTTAAATTATCGTCAGCCATTATGTCTTTTACTATTTGATGTGTTTTTATAAAAAATCAATTTGAAAACAATCATTTTTTATAAAACAAAGCAAAATGTCAAAACTAAATCATAGAAATTCACATTGGACCTTAAAATCTAGAAATATTAGGAAACAATGCATTTGACTTTCAACCTACTACATTGATTATTAATGTGTTGCATTTGACAATACATGCGATACATTCCCTGTCACATTTGAACAACCTTGTGATACCTTTGAAATTTTGAAAAATTGAGACCAAACCCAAGAGTAAACCATCCAAAATTTGCATCCATCTTGCAAATCATTTTTCCACCATCACATTCATAGAACTTAAAATTTCACTTTAGATCAAGCATTGATCAAATATCAAAACAAGAAAAACTATCCAAATTAGGCCAAAATTGTCCATTGGTTATCTAGATCTTACATCTTCCATATCTCTAATTTGGACCTTTTCTTGAAAGTGTTCCTTATTCAAGTCAAGGATCAAGTTAGCTAGTTGGTGTGTTAAGTTAGCCTAGGAGTTTTGGCTACTTCTAAGGTTGATCTATTTCTAATCATTCATCTCCTAAAGTTTCACAACAACAATCCACACCATCTCCATCAAATAACTCACGTCAAAATGAAACCTTTCAACAACCTTATCCCAAGGGCCTATCCACAATAAATAATCATGAAATCTAAGATAGTCCATTTCTTGTTAAAAATCCCTTCTATCATTCGTAAATCCTAGATCTAATGCACTCATGCATTGAATTTCCAATCAAACCTACTCCAATGAGTCTTATCCAAAATCTATTCCTATCATACCAAAATATCAACTCCATTCCAAAATCCCTTATACATATCCAAACTCGTATCCCGCCATTAGAATTGGATCTATGTCAAGATGATTGTCCAAAGCAAGAAAAAACAAGTCCTAAAATGAATCAATATAAAGACAAAAGCTCTCCTATTCCATCTAATTGTTGACCAATATCCCATCTTTCTAAAATGTCTTGATGATCACATCATCCCTTTTCATTCCATCCACGATGATCTCCTTCCATCATAAGAGAAAAGTATCCCTCCAAGTCCCACTCATAATCTACTTCATAAGCAAGACCATGATGTCCCTTCCACTCCATCTAATCATCCCATATAAAATCAAGAGAAAAAAAACTCTTTCCACTCCATCCAAGGAGCCCCTTCCAAGTCAAGATTAAAGTATCCCTTCATCTCCATATCATAATCCTCCATATTGATCTCAAGATCCCAACATCCCTCCTAATTCCTGATCCCATCACCTTTATCCATGTTGTTCATGAACCCCTTATAAAAAGGTTCCTCCACTTTCATTTAATTCAATTTAATCCATGATCCTATCATTCCTTACATATTATATCCTCTTCAAAATAGACTCACATCCTAATTCAAAAGTAAGAAGCATCATATTGGTAAAATAATTTGTCAAAACATGCATTATCAAGGCAAAGGGTTAAGCCTCCATTATAAGGTATATTATGACAACTTTCATATAAAAAATCTCAATTATCATGGCCTTGGATACATAGCTCACTCTCAAGACGTTGGCATCCCTCCTAAATTCCACATCGATTCATCTAAATCCAAACATACACATCCTCCATCCTCGAGATTTGTTTTGGGTCTCTATATCCCATAATCAAATCCTTCTTCCCTTCCATCCATCTTAGGCCCTATTATTCATATCATGTCTAGCTCATAAACCATTTACCTTATTGTAAATCAAAAATCAAGAAAGACACATCCTTCAGAACATTCCAACAATTCACCTACATCAACCATTCAAACTACACCAATGCTACTCCTATTCATCCATGAATCCCAATGCTCTTGCAAGAAATTTGGATGCCAAGCACAAAATCAGCAAGTCCAAAAATCCACATACGTTCGAAGATCAACATGTTCCATATAAAAGACATGTAAAAATAGAGTAAATTTTGATCGAAAAGAAAAAAAGAAAAATCCAAAAGGTTGCAAAAGCCCATTAAGCAAAAAGAAAAATAAAAAACTGTGGATTCCCAAGATGTTGATAGAAGTAATGCATCCTAAAGAAAACTCAAAATTGGCATCTAATATTTCTATTCCAAAAACTTCTTTCATTCCTATATCTAAATAATTTCCCACCTTTCAAATCTATTTTGAGTTCTTATATCGTAAAATGTCCATCCACTCCTCCATCAAAATATCAAAATCCTAAATCCATTTTTCCTCCATCACTCCACCACCCCTCAAGGTGTGTACCAACATTTCCATCCACTCATATACAATTCTTCCAACACCCCATCTATTATCTAACACCTATCTTCCCACCTTCTATCCCTCTCATCCAAAAATCTATGAGCCTAACCTCTATCATAATGGTCTATAATAGCACTTCTAGGGATACCATCCAAGGAACTACATGTTTTCCTCCACCTCCTATCATGCATCCATTATCTTCTAAAAAAACATCATAATAAAAACCTAGCAAATAGGTGTTATGTTTGATATCCAAAAAAGAAAAAGAAAAAATGAAAAATATAAAAAAGAGGAGAAATAATTGTCCTATGGTTAAAACCATTTTGGTGGCACCTGGGATAAGTACCATGGTGAAAACCCATTTATTGGCACCATGTGTAGTAGGTTTTCTCCATTATCTATTTGATTCTAGTTGGTTATCTATTAGTATCTTTCAATAATAAATTCTATCCATAATAAATAAAAAATACACCTAGCATGGATTCCTAATGGTTGATGTTTAGCATCAGTCGTTTCACTCTAACCTATAATAAAGCTAGCTCACCCATCCTATAATAAGCATATCCTAATGCCTAACTAGGGGCATTTTCCTCAACCGACTGTTTGGATTGGATCATTGAAGAATACTATTAGAGGAAAATTTCCACTATCATGATCAATCATCACACATCACCCATCATAAATCTTTCTTGTTATCATTTACCATATCCATGATAAAATCATACTTGCATCCATATTGACCCTTCCATAGGTAAACAAATTAAGCATCCTTCAAAACAGGCTAATCTTTTTCCAAAAGACTTTTGCTACACTAGCTTCCTCCCTAAAGATGGCTTTAGTCATCTTTATCAATATTAACTTGCCTTAATTGATGCATCAACACCACCCTATCATTAACACGTGTCTTTTGGTAAGATCTAAATGGCTGATGATTTGTTTAGTAATTGAGTCTTTTATCTTTTCTCGATTTATCTTATGACATGTTCCTATACTACTCAAAGATATTTGCAAATGATTGGAAAATTGAGTATGGGGCTTGCCATCGCTTTCATATGAGTTGTGTTTGTGAAATGTTCCTATAATAATGACATGGCAAGCATATTCCTTGTGTGTGCTAGAATTACTTCTAATATGAATGATATTTCCTCACTTATTCTAACAAGGTTCTATTTGACTACTAAGAATGAGGATAGTCTCATGTGTTTGTTGTCTCATTATCTATGCAAAAGATATTGAAGTCGTCTTGATTTTTTCATAACTGATTAAAAACACAATAGAAGGTACAATTCAACATCTTGTGTTACATCAATTCCTATCTATTTTATTAATCTATGTTTTATGTTTCTCTTATTTCAATCAAATCTTATCTTTCATCACCTAACAATCATTTTACTAAGTTTTCTTATATCCAATCTCTTCACTCTTTTTAGCAATTAACCTCGAAGTTTATTTTCAGCCAATCTCTTGAGGGGACACCCTATATCCATTGCTTGGTCTGTTGGGACACATTTTGGCATGTTTCCATTTGATTTATTCTTTTTCTTTGAAATAGTACTAAAAAAACATTGTCTCAAAGAGAGGCGAAAAGTAGCAACCTAATTATGATTTAAATTTCTTGTACTTTTAATTAAATAATTTTATTATTTGATTTCTTCTAATAATTAAATAGCTTTAAATATTTAATTAATTTCCCATTTTTGTACCTTTCTTCATCCACATTAATTATATAGTATTAATTATTTACTTAAATCCCTTCTCTAATATATTCTAATCTCCTCTAATTAAATAATTACTCTTAATTATTTAATTATGCATCCACAATCAAATAAATTATTTCAATTATTTAATTACCTTCATCCAAAAATGAATTAATATTCATTTCTACCATTTGTCCACTCTCCTCTTATAGCATCTCCTCCACATCTTCCATCTCCCAGTATGTCTCCATCGATTTTTAACCTCTATTTCCTTTCATTCATTCTAGACCATTGGTCTTTGTACAAATTAATTCAAACTTCATCATGGATTAATTCTCCTATGAATCTATAAATGCATCCTCCTATCCACTTTCCTAACCATGGTTCTAGTTTCTTGCTATCATACCATTAAAATGAATATTAAAAATATGAGAACACTACTACCATCCAACAAAGAAGCTTGAAGGAATAATGAGTCCAGTGAAGTGTATGTGTGTTTGATAACAGATTTTGTTTATGTTATTTGCTTGCATTCATTTTTGTGCTTCATTAGTATATTAGATTTTATAGTGATTTCAAGAGTTTTGTGGTTGACCCATTTGAGATTTTCACTACTTTTCATTTTTAGTCCACAATCAACATTTCTTATAATCAATAAAAATATTATATGCTTGTTACGCTTTACAATTAACAAACTTCATCTCTACACTACTTATAAAGCTACAACATTTGTGGATTGCGTGTAAAAAAGTAGTGAGAAGAAATTACAACTCTGAAACATTTGGACTTAAAAGAATAATGTGTGACTATATAAGAAACACTAACAATGTATCAACCAATAATGGATGATTCTATAACAAAGTTAGCACACAAACACGCAAAAAAATGGCCAATCTACAAATTAAGGGTATTGCAAAGGTAGACATTAAGATAAAAGTCACTTTGATGGATTTAAGATGCATGCCAAAAACTTGAAAGTAGTTTATAACATTTTAACACAACAATATACAAATGAGTGATACAACGATCATAACATATAATTAGAAAGCTTAGGAAAAACATGTCATTGAAATGGTTACACATGACTTTTTTATGGATTCATTGTTAAAGTTAAATAGGTAATCACTTAATTATTTAATTAATCATCGATTAATTAGGTCCATTTTAACTATATTACACTTAAGGGAAACTTAGAAGTGATTTTCTACTTTACTCCCATGTTGTCTCATACCATAGCATGATGACTCCCATTTAATCTTCACCTAGAGTTTAATCTAGGATTGCTTTTTATATTATTCTTGATATAAGGATTTGGTATTCATCATTGTAACCATCTAATCCACAACCATTCAATGCACTAGTTCATCGTGATGTTTTTTTTTTTTCAATCAACTCATTTCTCAAGGTTGCATAGCACAATCAATGGCTTTTTTTTTCTTCATATCAAGTAGAGATTTCTAGGAGTTGTGGTGTTTACTATTAATTCAACATGGTATAAGAGCACCATTTGTAATTTTTTGTCCATTTTTTTAGAGATGCAGCGTTATGAGAAAAATTTGTTCATCTTTGAATGAAATGGGCATCACCCTTGTGTTTAGAGCAATTAGAAACCCTAAGATCACTTGTCCAAATGCTTGAATAAAAGAAGTTGAAAAAAGGGGTTTAAATTAGGGACTACACAAATCTCAAAGAAAAAATATATATTACTATACAAATTTGTAAAATTGTATAACCATCATAAGGCCTATGTTTAGAAGATTTGATATCTTAGGTGTAGGAATAGTGGTAGCAAATTAAAATGCTAATGAAAGTTTTTGGGCAATCATGCATTTTCGCCATCACCTATCACATTAGTGTGACATATATGCTCTTTTTGGGGGATTTTGATAGTGCCCATTATCTCTCCTATCGCTCGTCCAATCTGTGGCAATGGGGATATAATCCAATGATGACTTTGGCATCAACTGACGATGTTTACAAATCTTACTAGTAGTAATGTTGGAGTTAATGATGATAGCTCTACACATGATAGCATGATCTTACCAACCAAAAGTTTTCTCTAATTGTCATTGACAAACCCAATGACCTTAAAACCTTGAGCACCCAAAAAAATCATAATGGTATATTTTCATCCACTTACACAATTTGTCAATATCCAAGGGAATATTTCAACCATGGAGGCATATTCTAGTCTTTGAATTGCTGCTGTACTCATGACATAAACTACTTAACCCTCACATTGGCCCTCTACCTTACCAATTATGCCCTAAAGTGGGCCATTTTTTAATTTTAGTCATAATTTAGGAATGTTGTGTCAATTTTCACAAACAAGCTATTTGTGATATTGCTATTGGGATTCAACTATGTAGTTTTTGAGTCAAACTCATTGACTTGTGTTTCATGAGTAGTGGTTCACAAGAACCCAACTCCCTGTTAGCACTGTTTATTTTCCCAGCTCAAGACTCTGTGTTTTAATATTTTCATGGTTTAATAGAAGGGTCTTTTATGTCTGGTTATGGCTATTCTTTTGAAAATTTTGTCCATATCCTCAGCTTTCAAAGGAACTAGTTCATTTGTTCCTTAAACCCTAGATGAGGTCTTGTTTTTTAAGCCCTAAGTATTTGTTATAAGAAAAACCCTAGGTCTTGTTGGTCTTTGGTAAGGTTTTTATTTTTTAAATTTGCCAAGTTGTGCCTTAATTCTTAAATTTTCACGTTACCTTTTCATGTCACTTAAGTTCCCCTCTTTTTGCACGTGGTTGTTATTCTCCTTTATATCTCCAAGTCTCGTAGGGTTGGCTGTTAAGTATGAGAAATCTGGAGATTGGGCGACAAAGTAAAGACTTGGCGGGTGTTGTTATCTCCCAATCTCGTGAAGATCGGTGGTTAGTCATCTTTATTCAGCGACCTAGCGAAAAGGTTATCTCCAAGTCTCTTGAGGTTCAGCGGTGAAGTCTAAGTGTTCAAAGATCTGGCGAAGCAGTTATCTTTGAATCTCATGAAGTAGCGGCTACGTCTTTTAATATCTGGAGATCAAGCGATAAAGTGAAAGACTTAATAGTTACGACTATCTCTGAATATCGTAATGTTTTATGTTAAGTGTCTAACATCTGGAGATCTGGTGAAAGGTTAAGAAATAGACCAGTGCAGTTATATCCCAATCTCATTAAGTCATGACTAAGTCATATAAGATTTGGAGATTAAGCAACAATCGTTGATGATGGTAAAGATCAAAGGCTATTGCTGAAACTCAAGAACTTTTCTGAGTTAAGTGAAACATCCAACGACCCTAAGAAGGCCTTTGTTGCTCAATCTTGAGATGAAACCATGGTCAAGACAAGCATTCAGATATTATGAGATATGTGTTGGTCTCTGAATCTCATGTTGGAACTATGGTTAGAGCTCACATTCAGAGATTATGAGATGTGTTAGTCGCCAAGTCGCAGAGGTCTCTATAACAGTTAGTAAGAAGTTCTTGCGACTTGGCGAAAATGGTAAAAAAATGTTAGTCGTGGACTCGCTACGGTTAAAATGAAAAGATAAAGTGTTGTGCAGATCAAAGATGATCGGGCGGTGGTCATGTTGTCATTATGGAAAGTGCTCAGATGATATTGATCGGGGCATTACGATGACCGACTGATCTTCCGCAAATGAAGTTCAAATGAAGCGGTGGGTCCTCGGTGCTAGATAGATCCAATGTGCCCGCTTCTGATCAGTTGTTGAGGGTGATGATATGGAAAACATTTTTCAAACCTCTTATTGATTGTTCTATTGATTTAAGTATGTAGTTTGATGTGCCAGGAAAGATAATGATCAACGACTGTGTTTTAAATTTGTTTTTTAACTGTTGTGGCGGGATTTTTGAATTGTTTAAGGGTTTTTCCAACAGGATTGAAGTCGGTGAGCCAAAAACAATGAACCAAATCAGATTTGTTTTGTTCCAAGGACAGTTATAGGTGAAAATTGATGAATAAGGTGTTAGGTAGTCGTCATGATCTGATTTGTTTTCCTAAAGTGTCATTCCAGTTTAATCCATAGGACTGATATTTTGAGAAGGGCGGCTAGGGTATGATGGTTGTCAGTAATTTTCATGCCCTAGTACATGCAAGATTGCTAAGATGGTTATGGCATTAAAATTGTTGTCTACAACAAGAAGCCTTTTAAATTTGTAACCACAATTGGCCCGGATGATGAAACCCAAATATTGTAAATTAGATTTGATCTGATCCTTCCCAAGTTTTCAGGCTTTCTTGTCTACTTTTATTTCTTGTTGTATCTGGTTGTTGTAGTTGTTGGAAACCCTATTTTTGCCCTAAATGATCCTAAGCTTGTTGTAGTCCTTTATAAGGATTTCCAAGATCATTTAGGAAGCGTCATCTTTTGGCTGAGTAAGACGTCTAGGTCTAGTCTCTTCTTGGTTTCAGAATACCGGCTGATGATTTGTTCTCAATCTAGGGTGTAACAGATTTTATATCAGACTGTGTTATTGTATGAAAGGAAAAACTTATGGTCTTTAGCTATATTGGAGTGGTTGTATCTTGAAAAGAAAGTGTACACAGAGACACGATTCGTTGAAAATAATGCAACATCTCAAGTTCAGTTCTCTCCTTTTGTGTTTTGGATTTTCTGGTCCATTGCATGGTGTTTACCCATGTGTATGTTGATATTCCTTAGATTTTGATCTAGGATCAAATTAAAGATTCTTTGGATAGAACATAGATTCATTTGGTTTGCACAGGGATATTTGTAAGTAGTGTGGATCTAGATAAAAAGATAAATACTGTCATCGAGTGGTAGTATTAATGGTCATGAATCATTGACAATAGTTGGTCTTTGTATACTACTTTGTACAAGATTTTGCCCAGAGGATCAGGCACTGATCATGAACAAGTATCTTCTGCAGTGATATGTGTTTGATCTAGTCTAGTTATATCCCTCAACTTTTAATCATAACCAATCCCACGTCTTTTAAAATATTGAGGTTATAGGGCCATGTGTTCATCATGGTGATTGAGAATCAATGAATGACAGGTTATCATTTAGTATTTTCTCACCATCCCATCTGTTATTTGAATCCATAAAAGATTGTGAAGTATAGAATATTGAGCTGAATTAGGTGTACCCACCTTGGTTTTGCATAGCCAGAAGTGTAGACGGCAGTCTTGTCCCTATAGTTGGTCCAGTTACCTACAAATCTCCCCATATTTGGAACTAACCCCTCCTTAAAAATTTGTCTTAGGTATATTGGTCTCTCTGAATGTAAAATCCTTTTTAGGAACAAACACGCCCATGAGAATGAATGGAACACTGAGCACTCATTGCATCTAGGTGATGCTCACAAAGGTGAAGCATTGGGCTTCCCAGGAGGCCACCCATCCCAATACAAACCCAACTCAAGTGTGCTTACCATGGAGTTTCCTCCAAGGTTAAACCCACTTAGCTTGCTAGCCCATTTGCAAAAACTTCAACAAGAGTTGTGCCTTATGAAACATGCATTATAGAGCCACTTTAGCTCATCAATTGATAAGAGATATTTTCCGCAAGTCAAATTGTGATATTGCTATATAGATTCACTTTTGTAGTTTTTGAGTCAAACTCATTGATCATGTTTCATGAGTAGTGGTTCACAAGAAGCCATCTCTCATGAGAATGAATGGAACACTTATAACTCATCACATCTAGGTGTTCCATTCATTCTCGTGAGAGATGCAATGAGTGCTAAGTGTTCCATTCCTTCTCATGAGAGATGGGTTCTTGTGAACTACTACTCATGGGTCAATGAGTTTGACTTGAAAACTACACAGTTGAATATTAATAGAAATATCATGATTTGACTTGTGGAAGATATCTCCCACTTATCAATTGTTGAGCTAAAGAGGCTCTAAAATGAATGATTCATAAGGCACAACAATTGCTTGAGATTTTGCAAATGGGGTAGCAAGCTAGGTGGGTTTAACCTTGGAGGAAACGCAATGGTTAAGCACACTTGAGTCGTACTGGGGTGGATGACCTCCTCAAAAGGCCCAATGCTTCACCTTTGTGAACAACACCTAGATGCAATGAGTGATAATTGTTCGATTCATTTTCATGAGAGATGGGTTCTTATGAACCAATACTAATGAAACATGGGTCAGTGAGTTTGACTCAAAAAATACATAGTTGTGTACTGTGTTAAAATGGAGGCACTTCATTTTGAGACCTTATAGCCCTCCTTAGCATGGTTTTGGTTTCTCTCTCTCCTTCCTAACCCCTCCCTCATTTCTAGGTCGTCTCTCATTTTCCAACATGGTCCTTTAGGTGTTATTTTATCACCTTTTTTACCATATCTTCCGGCGGGATTATCATCTCTCGATTCCTTTTGCACTCCCTCCAAGGCCTCTAGTGCCCCATTTTGGGACCCCTCTAGGGAACCGGTCAACCTATTCCCAAGGAAGTGGTGGACCATCTTGACCTCTTCCGTGAGGAATTTTAGGTGCGGAGCTCGAAGTGTCTTGGGTTTGTCGATTGATTTATTTTATTTCCAAGTCGGTCTTCTTTGTTTTCCATCCTGAAAACTAGTATATAAGGAGGCTTTGGCATTTCATTTTTCATATTCTATCATCATCAATCAAGCTACAACATAATCCTACTAGCGATTAAGAGCAAGCATCTTCAAGCATCTCAAGTTCAAGCATTTTTTCATTCTTGCATCAAGCTTCTTCCTTCAAGGTGGTAGTGGAGTTTGGCTTCTAAGGATGAGATCCGTCATCATTCAAATCCTTTCATCCTTCATCATGGCATGTCCCACACATTCCTATACATGAGGTTTTGATTTCTTTTGATTTCCTTTTGGTTTCTTTGAATCAAGGCTATTACATTTGCACACTTGATCACATATCAAATTCAATTGCTTGAAGTGTCTTGGGTTTGCCGATTGATTTATTTTATTTCTAGGTCGGCCTGCTTTGTTTTCCATCCCGAAAACTAGTATATAAGGAGGCTTGGGCATTTCATGTTCATATTCTATCATCATCAATCAAGCTACAACATCATTCTACTGCCGCTTAAGAGCAAGCAACTTCAAGCATCTCAAGTTCAAGCATTTTTTCCTTCTTGCATCAAGCTTCTTCATTCAAGGTGGTAGTGGAGTTTGGCTCCTATGGAGGAGATCCATCATCATTCAAGTCCTTTCATCCTTCATCATGGCATGTCACATACATTCCTATACATGAGGTTTTGACTTCTTTTGATTTCCTTTTGGTTTCTTTGAGTCAAGGCTATTACATTTGCACACTTGATCACATATCAAATTCAATTGCATTTACAAAGCTAATTGTATCTTTCATTTGATATATTCAATCCTACATGTTAGTATTTCCTTTATCATTACATTTACATTTCAATTCAAGGTTGATTCCTCAATCTAGGGCTTGACCAAGGCAATCCCTTATCCACCCCAACTCCAAAACCTAGTTTTTTGTGTGCAGGAGCAGGATCTCGGAATTGTATGTATAGATCTAGAAGTTGCAGATAGAGATCTACCAGAAAAATGTGTCGACTTCATAAAAGTGCTCCAGGAACACAGTGACTTGGTCAACCTATTCCTGACAGCTTGAGATTTTCAACATTTCTGGGTTTTTCAACCGTGATGGCAAATCCGCAATCAAAAATTCAGTTATAGGTCCAAAACAACGGTTTTCAGAGAAGAAAAGCATATTCCTCTTCATACTTGAAGGTGAGTACTTCATTATCTATTTCACATCTCAATTTAGATATGTTTTCACATCTTAATTGGACTAATTGCTTACATTTAACACCTAGATCTCTATTGTTTATCTTGCTAAATCAAATATTAGTTCAATTTTACAAGTGCATTTACACAACCTTAATCAAATCTTACATTGCATGAAAGAAGACCTTCTTGTATACTTCCTTAGTATAATTTAGGTTTAGCATTAGCATCCCCTCATCTTCTTGGGTTTTGCTAATCTAACTTAGGGTATATATAGAGTTACGCCTAGAAGCCCCTCTTTCTCTTGTATTCAATGTTACTAAAAAGAGGAGATGTTATATTTACATATCCTATTGTGTGTATCCACTTTTCCCTTAAACAAGTTGAATCCTGATAGCAATATCACAATATGAATTAGTGTGGAAAATATCTCCTACTTATCAATTGATGTGCCAAAGAGGCTCTATAATGAATCGTTCAAAAGGCACAACACTTGCTAAAGGTTTTGGAAATGGGGTAGTAAGTTTAGTCAATTTAACCTACGAGGAAGCTCTACGGTTAAGCACACTTGAATTAGAGCAATATTGGGTTTGGTGACCTCATATGAAGGCCCAATGCTTCACTTTTGTTAGCATAACCTAGATGCAATGAGTGTTAAGTTTTCCATTCATTCTCATGAGAGATGAGTTCTTGTGAACCACTACCCATGAAACATGGGTCAATGAGTTTGACTAAAAAACTAGACAATTGAATCCTAATAACAATATCACAAATTGACTTGTTGTGGAAAATATCTCCTACTTATCAAGTGGTGAGCTAAAGGGGACCTGTAATGAATGGTTCATAATAACACTTGTTGGAGGTTTTGTGAATGGGGTAGCAAGCTAGGCGGGTTTAACATTGGAGGAAACTCCAAGGTTAAGCGCACTTGAGTTGAAGTCATACTAGGATGGTGACATCTCGAGAAGACCCAATGCTTCACCTCTGTGAAAATCACCTAGATGCAATGAGTGTAAAGTGTTCTATTCATTCTCATGAGAAATGGGTTCTTATGAACCACTACTCATTAAAAATGGGTCAATGAGTTTGACTCGAAACTACACAGTTGAATCCTGATAGCAATATCACAATTTGACTTGTGGAAAATATCTCCTACGTATCGATTGATGAACCAAAGGGGCTCTCTAATGAATGGTTCACAAGGCACAACACTTGTTGAATATTTTGCAAATGGGGTAGCAAGCCAATTGGGTTTAACCTTGGAGGAAACTCCATGGTTAAGTGCACTTGAGTTGGAGTTGTACTGGGATATGTGACCTCCCAAGAAGGCCCAATGCTTCACCTCTGTAATAGGCACCCTTGGACTGATTTTTTTGTTTGATTGTTATAGATATTAATGAGAGTTTTTTACAATGAAATGCATTCAACTACACTTGCAACTATTGATTGAAATGTAAATGTAATCAACTTCACAACTAATTTCATGAACCAAAATGAACTATCTTATTCAATCCAATGATATATATTCTTGAACATTAAATAGAAATTTGACCATTCAAATTACAACATACCCTTCATACACAATCACAACTTCTAATATTGATTATAAATCTAAGCTATTGAACTCCTAGGCGTTGTCCTAGACAATAAGGCATACCGACGTATATCCAGACTCAGCTACGACACTTCAAATGGCCACAAAAATACCAAGTACTCCATTGTTCCATGCGATAGCAACATGGACACATTCCCAACAATATATATGACAAGAGAATCAACTGTGGGCGGTCATCAAGGGCTATAGCAATAACTTCAACCCAACTTTATAAGACATGTCAATTGCATATAAATTGTAATGTCAGACTTGCAACCTCTATTTTGTCATTCTTCTAATTTGTCTAAGCTGTCCAGCTCTATAAGTATGGTCATCTTGTGCTCCAAGTGATATTCCTTAAGCATTGCAAACATATTAACCTCTAGAATGTGTATTGCAACAACATATAAATTGTTACCAACGAGGGATTGTGTCCTTTAAGCCCTTAAACAAACAACGTCCATGAAATTGTAAAGTATCCAAAATCTCCAAATCCAGCATGTCCATAATGAACACTCAAAGGTATTTTATAACATCTGCATGAGAGCCCACACATTTGACCAACCAATGTAGGATAAATAGAAACACTCCTTTTCAATATTTTAAAACTATTTTTCCCATAGGCACCCAAGTACCATTAATAAAGGTGCACATTTTATTTTTAAATAACTTTTCCCTTTCAACTTTAGTCCCCATATCAATAAAGTTAAATATTTTAATTTTAATTTAACTTTGTAGCTTAACTTTATTGATAAATAAATAAATAATACCATATGATTATTAAATTATTTAGTTGATATTTAACAATTACCATAGACATAATACCAACCAAGAATCATTGAAGATACTAACCCAACCCAAATTGACTTACCATATATAGTAAGTATTCACAAACCATACCCAAACACCTCGGAATCACCTAAGACTAAAATTGCCTACGCCAAAGGTCCTCAAGATCCCTTGAATGTCATCGTTAACCTATAGGACCATTGAGAAACAGGATAACAACAACCTCATACTTCATGTGCTAGAAAGGGGATATTACAATCCACCCTTCCCAAAATTGCTTATCATCAAGCAATTTCAATTTTGGATACTGTAAGATTTGTACAATTTCCTAGGTGGCATCCTCTACTGGCAAATTCTTCCACTTGACCAAGTATTATTTGATAACTCTCTTTCGGAGTGTCTTTTCCCTGTTGTCTATGATAGCCTTTCGAACCAATATGAACTTCCCATCTTCATCTAGGGGGGTAACTCTATTGATCGAACCACATTGTGACCTATGCCTTATTGTGCCTTGAGACATGGAATACATAGTGAACCTTGTTGTTTGTTGGTAATTCTAGTGCATTGGCCACCTACCCAATGAGTCAAGAAAATTTGAATGGGTCATAAAACCTATTGGCAATTTGGCTGAGTAGGATATCAAGTTGTTGTCATTATGAAAACATATAATCACTATGATTACCACACTATAGTAGCAAGCGTTTTTGTAAGAGCGCAAGTAAAATTGTCTACGTATAGTAGCATTTTCCAGTTGAATCAGACACAGTTTTGGTTAGTGATGTTCACAAAAGCAGGTTTAGTGCATGCGCACTTGAACATGGATAATTCTATGTATGACAAAGACACATGTGAAAGCGCAAGTCTGTACGGCATGTACGGAAGGAGATATTGCAGAATTACAGAGATAGAATCTTAGCCGACCTGAACGGAGAAAGAAGACAGAATAAGAATGATAGTTAAGGGATTGTTTTGTTTATCAAAATAATGACTTAACCATATAAGGGACGACATCCTAGATGTTAACCCTTAGACAACATAAATTACTTTTTGTATTTGGGAAAGAGTTTATGCTTGGTAAAGCCGATTGTAAAGTTATTATTCTTAATAACTGGTATATATGTAAAAAGCATGTAATGCGAAATATATAGATTGATGTAATAAGATATTGAAAAGCTATGATGTGAAGTTGTATGTTGTAAAAGAAAAGCAAGCAGACTTTGTATATGAAAGCGAAGAGCTAAATCAGAATAGGAAAGCTATTCGGCAGCAATGAAAGGTTATGTACTTTACCTTTTGTATTCAAATATCATTGTACTTTACATGTTTGGGCAGTGAGCTCATCTTGTAAACATTCTATTTTGTAATAACAACTCCTAGCAGGGTTGAGGCTTCTAACAAGGCCTAGAGTCCTTTAATCAGGACAGAGACACTATATGTATGTAATAGACTCCTAATAGGGTCAACATCCTTAACCAAATACTTTTGATTAGTGGATCAGTTGTGGGTATCATCCCCACCGGGGTTTTCCCTTGGCTAGGGTTTCATCGAGAACAAACATGGTGTTATGAGTTCATTTGCTTTATTGCTATGCATGTTATTTAGTTTACTTTGTTTTGCAAACTTCAAGTTAATTTGTTATATCCATAATTATAAATCTGTCTCCCAGCAAATATGATATGAACTTGGCCAATCCATGCATGATGGCTAGCATCTCCTTGATATAAATGAAAATAGCTTTTCTCTATCCTTCTCAATTTCCTACTCTCATAAGCTATGGCATGTTTCTCCTACATCAATACTGCACCAATCCTTCCTCTGATGCTTCACACTGCAGCCCAAAAGGTTTAGTGAAGTCGGGGAGTGTCAAGACTGGACAAGAAGACATCATCTGTTTGAAGTTTTCAAAACACCTCTAATTTGATTCATACCATTCAAAGGCTCCCTTCTTTGTAAGATCTGTAAGTGGAGTTGTCTTCTACGAGAAGTCCTTCAGAAACTTTCTATAAAAACCGCACAAACCAAAGAAACCCTTCAGTGAGATTTGTAGGAGTTGGTCATTCAACGATGGCTTTAATCTTTTCTGAATCTACTCACCCCATCTGTGCTAGTGATATGGCCAAGGCATATAAGCTCTGTCATGCCAACTTCACATTTTGACTCTTTGGCATATAAAGACTCGCTCTCCAAAATACTCAGGAGCTCATCTAAATGTTGCAGACGCTCTTCCCAAGTTTTGTTGAGAATCAAGATATTATCAATGAAGATCAACACATATTTCTAAAACTGCTTCGTGAACACTTGATACATGAAACTCTAGAATGTGGCGGGAGCATTGGTTAGCCCAAACGACATAACCAAAAACTCAAAATGGCCATAATGACATCTGAAGGTTGTCTTCTCAATGTCCTTAGTGCTCATCCTTATCTAATGGCACCCTGAGCTCAAATCTATTTTTGAGAAGTAACATGATCTATATAGTTCATCAATCAATCGTCAATCCATGGTATGGGGCACATGTTCTTGATTGTTTTCTTGTTAAGTGTAATGTTCCCGACTCCCGGAGGCGTTTATCTCCCGGAGGCAATTTCTGTATCTCCCAAAAGCATTTATCTCCCGGAGGCAAATTCTATATCTCCCAGAGGCGTTTATCTCCCAAAGGCAATTTTTGTATCTCCCGGAGGTGTTTATCTCTCGGAAGCATTTTATCTCCCGGAGGCAAATTCTGTATCTCCTAGAGGCGTTTATCTCCCGAAGGCGTTTTATCTCCCGGAGGCATTTATCTCCCGGAGGCAAATTCTATATCTCCCGGAGGTGTGTGCAAGGAGCAACAATAGCGTACGGTAACAGGTCGTACGGTGGGGAGTGAAGCAGGCCATGCGGGTGGAATGAGCAGGCCGTATGGTCGTACGAGGTGGCAAGCTGAATGGGTTTCGAGGTGCAGATGCAATTACAGTATCCTCCGTCCTTCGGTTGTAATAAAATATACTTCCCATGAATCAGAATACTCACAAACCACAAGATGTTTTGCTAGAAGAATGTTTATTGAATTAATCGATAAAGCCTCAAATTTGCCAGATCCGATACAAGCAGAACAAGCAGAATAGGGTGAGGGTTGAATCCCACTGAAACTGCGAAATACCAAATAGGGAGGGTCTTTCACCTCCGAAATGGCGAAGAGCAGAATCCCAACAGGAATTCGCAAACATAAATAAAATATCAAATCTCAATATATGAAAACTATCCTACACGCCGAGCATAAATACCCGTCAGGGAAAACTCCTGAGAGTGCACAAAAGAGCCAACAGCGTCAACTAAAACTATGCCAAAAGAAATAATGGGCCCGGGATAAGCTAAATCAATCGGGACCCACATATACAATAGTTTTAATAGTCATTTAATGACAAGAACATTACAGTCCTCTCATCCCGAAAATTGCTTGTCCTCAAGCAAATGTAACGCCGGGTGCTAAAGAGTGTGTTCACTTTCCCACGTGGCGTCGTCCGGCGGCAAGTGCTTACAACGTACCAAGTATTCCTTCAGGGTACAATTTCGCAGAGTCTTCTCCTGTACATCAATGATCTCCGTCGGTTCCAAAAAGAGCTTCCCTTCTTCATTCAGTGGCGGAAGGTCTGTGGTTACCACAATATTTTGCTTGACAGCTTTCTTTAGGCAGGAGACATGAAAGACATTGTGGATGCGGCTTCCTTTTGGCAATTCAAGTTCATAAGCAACCTCACCAATACGGTGCGTCACACGATAAGGACCATAGAAACGAGGCTTCAGCTTTTCCTTTCCTATTGCTTTCAATGATGATTGCCTGTAGGGTTGGAGCCTTAGGTATACTAAGTCGCCAACCTCAAAACTTCTCTCTATCCTGTGTCTGTCAGCATAAATCTTCTATTGATTCTGAGCATTTTGTAAGTTCTCTTTTAAGACCTTGAGAATGTCTTGCCCTTCCTGAAGCCAGTCCTTTGCCCTCGGTGTGTAGCTGTCACCCAAAACCCTGTCAATAAATGAGAGCGGTTCGTATCCGTACAGTGCTTTGAAGGGTGTCATCCCAATAGACATATGATAAGTTGTGTTGTAGCAATATTCTCCCAGATGCAACCATTTAACCCATGCCCGTTGCTATGCTGAAACGTAGTTCCGGAGGTAGCCTTCTATCCATTTGTTCACGATTTCCGTTTGCCAGTCCGTCTGCGGACGGTAGCTGGTATTGGGTGACAATTCTGTCCCTGCCAACTGAAACAACTCTGTCCAAAAAATGCTGATGAAACGTCCATCTCGGTCACTGACAATGTTTCGAGGTAACTCGTGTAGATGAAAAACTTCCCTGAAAAATAAGTCTACCACTTGTGCGGCCTAGTAGTATGAGGAGATGGTGAAGAAGTGTGCATACTTTGTTAGCCTATCAGCAACAACAAAGATACAGTCCTTCCCATTTACCTTCGGAAGTCCGGTGATGAAGTCCATGGAGATGCCATCCCACTTTTGTTCTGGTATGGGCAAAGGTTGTAGTAATCCGGCGGGTAAGGTGTGTTTGGCTTTGTTTTGCTGGCATACTTCACATTCCCACACGTACTGTAACACATCATCTTTAAGTCCCTTCCATGTGAGCCTCTCCCTGACCTGTCTGTAGGTCTTGAGAAAACCCGAATGTCCAACTAATGGCGAAGCATGTACCTCTCAAAAATTTTTGCTTAATTTTGGACTGGAGCACTAGATATATCCAGTCCTTATAGTAAATGATGTCATCCACCACCTTGTATCGATCATCCTGAATGTCTCTGTCCATTAACTTACATGCAAATGGGTTTTTAGAATATTCCACAAGTAAGTGAGCCTTCCAATCAGCTGATATTTGTGACAACATACAGGTGGCCGGCTTCCTTGACAGAGCATCCACAACCACATTGTTTTTCCCTTTCACATACTCAATATCAAAATTGAAGGCCTGGATCTTACTTACCCATTTCTGTTGCCTCTCATTCAGATCCCGTTGCTCCAAGAAATATTTTAAGCTGTTATGGTCGGTACGGACAATGAACTTGGCACCCACCAAATATTGTCGAAACTTAGTCAAGGCGTGCACAATGGCCAACATTTCTTTGTCGTAGATGGAGTATAGGCACTCAGTCTGTGTAAGCTTTCGACTTTCGTAGGCTATCGGGTGTCTTTCCTGCATTAGGACTGCATCGATGCCTTCTCCCGACGCATCACATTCCAGAATGAATGGTCGAGTGAAATCAGGTAGAGCGAGGACAGGGCACGTGCTCATTATTTCTTTCAACCTTTCAAAAGTGTGTTGTGCCCTTTCATTCCATTGGAAGGATCCCTTCTTAGTCAAATCTATTAGTGGTGCACTCAGCTGAGAAAATCCTTTTACAAATCTTCTGTAATAACTGCATAATCCAAAGAAACCTCGCAACTCGAAGAGTGATTTTGGAGTTGGCCAGTCGAGTATAGCTTGAATCTTCTCATGGTGGAATTGTACTCCTTGATTACTGACCACATGACCCAAGTATAAAATTTCTATCATCCCAAATTCACATTTGGATTTCTTGGCAAACAAGGACTGAGCCTCCATGATCCCAAGGATGTCATCCAACTGTCTCATATGTTCTTCCCAGGTTTTATTGTAAATCAGGAGATCATCAAAAAATATCAGCAAGTACTTACGCAATTGTTTGTTGAAGATGCGATTCATGCATGATTAGAAAGTGGCTGGTGCGTTCGTTAATCCGAAGGGCATGACCAAGAATTCATAATGCCTGTAGTGACAACGGAAAGCTGTTTTCTCCACATCTTCTTCTCGCATGCGAATCTGATGGTATCTGGAACGGAGATCTATTTTAGAGAAATAAACGGCGCCGTGTAACTCGTCCAGCAATTCATCTATCCTGGGAATCGAATACCTATTTTTTATTGTCTTCTTGTTCAATGCGCGGTAGTCCACACACATACGCATCGTTCCATCCTTTTTGACAAGCACCACCGAAGATGCGAAGGGACTGGCCCTAGGTCTAATCCAACCTTTGTCAAGCAATTCCTGAATTGTTTTTTCAATCTCATCTTTTAGCCTCCGAGGGTGGCGGTATGGTACTGTGATTACTGGTTTGGCACCAACCTCCAACTCAATGGTGTGTTCGAACCCTCGGTGTGGTGGTATGCCTGGCGGTATGTCAGCGAAGACCTGGTGGTACTTATCCAATACCCTCTGAAGTTCTTCTTGTTGGTTCGTTCTTTGTCTCTGTATGGGTTCTGTCGAGGCAAAACAGTGTGCGGCCCAAACCACATTGTCGTGTCGGAAGATAGCTTCCATTCGTTGTGCTAAAATTTCCTTCGGCCCTCCGTTTAACATCCCTCTCAGCACAACCTTCTTCCCATTTACCTCGAAGGAGAACTCCATTCGCTTGAAACTCTGTGTGTATTCATCCAACGTTTCCATCCACTGAATGCCCAGAATGACTTCCATGTCGTCTAGATCCACCACGAAGAAATCATCTATCACTGTGTGGTTACCCATGGTGATGCTTAGTTTCGGAACCAAATGCGTACATCTCAACAAATTTCCTCCCGCCACTTTGACATCAAATCCCTGGTGTGCCTCTGTACACAGGTTCCGTCGGCTTACTAGTGAGGAGTTGATGAAGTTGAGGGTGGCTCCGTTGTCAAGCATAACCACGACCCATTGTCCTCGGAGGGTACCCCGGACCCGGAACACCGTGCACCTCGGAGTTCCAACCAAGGTAGCAATGCCACCTACCCTTTTGAACAGTGCGGCAAGTCTTTCCCCTCGATTGATGTTTTCCTCCCCCGAACCTTGTTGTTCGGCTGCCTCCACCTCGAGTTCTTGTTCTTCTTCTCCGTCAGACAAAACCTCAATGTAATGAATTTTTCCTTTGCCGAGGCATCGATGTCTCGGAACCCACGGTTCTTTGCAGTTGAAACAAAGTTTCTTCCTTCTGAGTTCCTACCTGGATTCTTCATCCAACGGGGGCCTCCTGGGCGGAGGTATGGTCTCTTTCTCCCGCGGAGCGAGAGGTGGTCTGGACTGGGAGTGATATTTGGTTGACAAAGATGAAGATGTCGCCATGTCGCGTGCCTTCTTAATTGCCTCCGTGAGTGTGACGGGGTTGAACCCTTTCACCCACCCTTTCAAGGGTTCCGCTAGTCCATCCATGAACAATACTACCAACCGTCTCTCTGAAAGATCAGTGACCAAGATAGACAATCTTTGAAATTCTATTATGTAACCATCGACTGTGCCAGATTGCTTTAACTGAGCTATTTCTTCGAAGTTCAGTTCTGGATCCTTTCCATCGAAACGATCTATCAACCTCTCGGTGAATTCAACGTAGGAACTTATTTGGTCGTGGCCGAGGGTAACCATGCCATGATGCCACCATTCGTGAGCTATTCCTTCAAGGTGTAGTGTTGCAAATTTGATGGCCTCATCTTCTAGCATAGGGTTGAGCTGGAAATATGTGTCTGCGTTCTGCACCCACGCTCGAGCTGTGATAGCTCCAGACCCATCAAAGGAGGATAAATTGACTTTGCCCATTTTCCGTCTCAGATCATCATTATAGTGGCCACGCTTGTTTCCACCCGAATACCTCATTCTGAGTTCAGCATAATCTTTGTAGGATATATCTCCTTCCATATTTGCATTTCTCCAATCATCCCGAAGTTGATCTTGTACATCTTGGAAGTTTGGTTGTTCTCCTCGCTGTTCTTCGATTCGTGAGGGAAAAGTTGGCATTGAGGGTCGAGAGCGCGCGGGTTGATGATTTGTTCGGCTGGAGACAGAGTTGTCGCTTTATTCCGCGGATATCTTGCTTTCGACCAATTTTCGCAGAGTCTCTTCCATGAGGCGTTGAGTGTCATTTATCTGTACCTGATTCTTAGTCAGCTCTCTCAAAAGAGTCATGACTTCGGCCGTAGCATCTTGAGGATCGCCCATTCTTCCGACCGAGTGAGATCTGCTCCTTTTCCTTGAGTAAACTCTCATTCAATACCCACAAGCTGGCAGAATCACCAGCTCTGATACCACTGTAATGTTCCCGACTCCCGAAGGCGTTTATCTCCCAGAGGCAAATTTTGTATCTCCTGGAGGCAATTTTTGTATCTCCCGGAGGCAAATTTTGTATCTCCCGGAGGCGTTTATCTCCCGGAGGCAATTTCTGTATCTCCCGGAGGCAAATTTTATATCTCATGGAGGTGTTTATCTCCCGGAGGCAAATTTTGTATCTCCTGGAGGTGTTTATCTCCTGGAGGCAAATTTTGTATCTCCCGAAGGCGTTTATCTCCCGGAGGCAAATTTTGTATCTCTCAGAGGTGTGTGCAAGGAGCAACAATGGCGTACGGTAATAGGCCGTACGATGGGGAGTGAAGCAGGTCGTGCGGGTGGAATGAGCAGGTCGTACGAATGGGATGAGCAGGTCGTATGGTCGTACGGGGTGGTAAGCTGAATGGGTTTCGAGGTGCAGATGCAATTACAATATCCTTCGTCCTTCGGTTGTAATAAAATATACTTCCCATGAATCAGAATACTCACAAACCACAAGATGTTTTGCTAGAAGAATGTTTATTGAATTAATTGATAAAGCCTCGGATTTGCCAGATCCGATACAAGCAGAACAAGCAAAATAGGGTGAGGGTTGAATCCCACTGAAACTGCGAAATACCAAATAGGGAGGGTCTTTCACCTCCGAAATGGCGAAGAGCAGAATCCCAACAGGAATTCGCAAACATAAATAAAATATCAAATCTCAATATATGAAAACTATCCTACACGCCGAGCATAAATACCCGCCAGGGAAAACTCCCGAGAGTGCACAAAAGAGCCAACAGCGTCAACTAAAACTATGCCAAAAGAAATAATGGGCCCGAGATAAGCTAAATCAATCAGGACCCACATATACAATAGTTTTAATAGTCATTTAATGACGGGAACATTACATTCAGAGCCATGTAGTCAATACACATTCTTATCATTCCATCTTTTTTTCCTAACTAGGACTATTGTTGAAGGAAAAGGGCGTTTACTTGGCCCAATGTGTCCTATCTCCAACAATTCCTTAATAGCTTGATCAATTTCATTCTTATTCTTCTTAGGATGACGATAAGGGGTGGTGATCACTGGTTTGGTCCCTTCTAGCTCTACAACATGTTATATTCCTCTTTTGGGAGGAACTTCATGGGGAATGTTGTCAAAAACCTTCGTGTGACTAGAGATCACCTTGTGTATGTTTGTATGATAACTCTTCATCTACTACTTGGTAATCGTAGGCATAATAAGACACTCAACTACCCATTCCACCTAATCATGTCTAAACAATCTCTCCATTCGTTTCAATGATACTATTTTGGGACCTCCATCAAAAATTCCCCTAAGAACTATTGTCCTTCCCTCATGTTCAAATCTCATCTCTAACCTCTCTAGATTGAAGGAGAACTCTACAAGTGACATCATCCACATCATTCTTGAACACTTGTCCACAACAAAGAAATCACCCTTCAACTCAATCTCCAAGCTTAATACTGAGGTCGGGAATCTTGTGGGCACAAAAGAGTAGCTCAACACCAACTTTGATCACCTTAAACCCTCCATGTCCTTTTGCTTGCAATCCTCTTTTGGATACAACCTTTTTATTAATGAAGTTTTGAGCGGCACCTATATCTATTAATGCTACCACTCCCTATTCCTATGAGTGGCAAACTCTTTGTTTCCTTTCTTTCTTGTGAGTATTGTAAAAATATTATAACAATGTAGCTTAGACTAGCTATTTAAAAAGGTCACATGCCAACTTCCTAGACACGTACTTGAAATAAATTCCCCAGTTTTGGTCTCTATTCTTTTTTCATAAAAGAAGGTATTGAAAGTTCAAGCAAATGATGGTTGGCATTTTGTACCATGACAACTTTCAAGAGCACCACAGTTCACACCCTAAGGGCTTTTAAGTGGCTTGATTTCAATAAATGAAAATGAAAAGTAACTTAGGGTTTAATATCTAGAAAGGCTTTACTCATTTTCCTTTGAGAGGCCCAACATGTATATTGAGGAAAACAACTATATCTGGCAAATATTATAAATATTTGCACTTATAATTATGTTTATAATTTACTTGTATATTTTGATTATCATTCACCCTTTCTCTAACACCATTGTTCCCTTGACCCCCGTATCTTGTTTGAGGATGAGAGCATAGTAGTTTATGCATAAGATAAGAATGAGAAATCATTACGAAAATATGGTTATGAAGTTTCAAAAATAATAATTTGTGCCTTCATTTGCCCTACACTAAGAAAAATCCATTTTATCACCTAGAGGTTATGTGGGATTATAAGATTATGTTTACAATGAATCATTCTTGCTACAAACATTGATTTTCAACACAAAAGTTTATTAATATATAGACAATATTTCTAATATGCAATATCACATATTCAGCACAGCTTTCAAATTGACGCTAGAGCTTAATCTTATCTCATGCTATTTTGGCATATTATCAATAGGTGTTTTATCATTGGGTGATGGAATGTGTTTTGTCAGATTTATTAAAGAAGAGCTAATCAATTTGTGTCTCACACATTTGAATCTCACACCAATAATTAAAGACACTCATAAGCTTAGTGGCCCTAGGGAAATGAATAAATATGATGAGCTTGAGTTCTAATGCATACATCTAGCAACAATCATCTAAGGCAAGTCTCACACATTACATATCTAGTGTGCATTGAACATTGATTGTGATTTTGTACTTCAAGGCTAACATTGAAGATGGTCAGGAAAATGTGGCAAGATACATACATGGATCTAGATCTTGATCATGGCAAGGTTGTAATAGTTGAAAGAAGCATATACATTGAAGAAAAAAGATAAATCAAATAAGCGGTCTTATATAAGGTTAAACGAGCAAAGATGAAGAGGCAATATATTCTCGAGATGATGAACAAGCAATATATTCTACAAAGAAAAAAAGGCAATGGTAGAAGGCATTGTAATGAAGATACTAAAGCAAAAGAAGTTGGCTATGCATACTACAATGAAAGAGTTGATGTACATCAATTAGGTTGAGAAGAATACAGAGGAGGTAGAAGGCCATTCAAAAGAACTAGTTTAAAATGTGAAACTAAAAGAAGTAAGGCATTTGAGTGTCCCTAGTCTCAAAAAAGTAATATTAGAAGAATTGAAGAAATCACGAGAGTTGCTCATGCATATGAAGAATCAATTGGATCACAGAGCCAAATAGATGAACCAAAAAGAGATGTGTCTAGGTTAATGGAAAGAGTTTTGTCGAAATCTAATGGTATGGATAGAGACAAAATAGTGCAAAAAAAGTTTGAGACTAATAGTGTACAACTAACTGTAAGTATTATAAGGTTATTATTTATAACTTTGTAGTATAAATATAATCTTGTGTCCAGTAAAATGGTTGATAAGTTGAAAATGAGAAAGGTAGAACATCCTGATTCATACAAACTTTCATTGTTATAGAAAGAACATAAGGTTGGTAAGTGAACATTGTTTGGCCAAGTTCAATATAGGATCATATCATGATAAGGTGTTGTGTGTTGCTATGCCTATGGATGTATATTATTTATTGTTGGGGAGACCATGGCAACATTAGGAAAAGTTATTTACAAAAAGGTTAAAAAAAAATTGCACTTTGGTGAAGAATTGTGAAAAATGTATTCTTCCTCCATTGAAAGATAAGGAAAGACAAGTTTGTGGTGAAGCAACAATTTGTTTGGTGGAAGGTAAGATGGTTTGAAACATGAAAGTTTGTGTTTTAAATTGATTCCAAGAGTGTGGAATAGAACAAGTGAAGATAAGTAGTCATAGATTAAAAAATTAGAAATTATTGGGAGAATATAGTGATACAATGTCTAATAAAAAGTTAGATGGATCACCATGAATGAGGATTATCAATCAATACAAGAATTTGATTCCAACAATTTTTCCAAATAAGATTGAACATAGAATGACATTGGTAGAGAATGAAGATTTATTTAGACGAGCGTAATAACTGCTACAAAAGGGCTTGATGAGAGTGTTTGAGTCCCTACTCAATACTATTATGCAATATTAGCACCAAATAAAGGAGAAAAATGGAGAATGTCTACAATAAAGCAATAAATAACGTAACTATAAGGTATAGATTTTCATTACCAAGAATAAAAAATTTAATTGATTTTTTGTGTGGAGAAAAATAGATTTGAAGAAAATCATCACCATATCAAGATAGGAGGACATGAATGAGAGATAGATATCAAAGACTAAAGAGACATTGCATGAGTAGTTGGCTATGCATTTTTTACATAATTTTTCATAACTTGCTTTTTTAATAGCTCGAACAATATTTTTAAAAAGTGACTTTTATGCCGAATTTTTTTTTATAGAAAGGATAAAATTCTAATCATGCATATGCTATAACAAGAAGCTATAGAAATTGAAATAACATTAGATATTACAATTCATAGAGTAATCGGAATAAGAAATATGAAATGGAAGATAAGGTTGATTGCAGACAACATAGGTATCTGTAATTGAGGTGAACCATTTTGGTTTTCCTTTAGCTGAATCAATATGAGTTGCTTTTCAATTACCCGAGACATCTCTATAGCAAGAGAATCCAAGTTGTAAGAGCAATCTTCCATGACTCAAAAAATATTTATTTTTTACTTGTTTTACTTAATTACCTTCACGTATCATAGTAATCCAATTGTCACTAGATAGGTCAATTCATAGTTCATACTGAAAAGGTTCATTCTTGCAACAGTCATCAATTTTCAGCAAAATAATTTATTAGGATCCAAACAATATTTTAATATGTGGTATCACATATTGAGCACAGATCTTTCAAATTGATATCGAAGCTTAATCTTGTCATAATCTATCATGCCACATCATTATTAAGTGTGTTATCACTAGTTAATAGGATGTGGCTTGCCAGAGAGCTTACAGAAGATATAATCATGCTATTGCCACACATTTGTGTCATATGCCAATATTTTAAGACATTCATAAGCTTATTGATCCCAAGAAAGTTCATGACTATGATAACCTTGAGTTCTAATACTCACATCTTGGGACTTGGCATCATAACATCTTTAATTGCTTGCACTTGCTATAAAAGAAGAATCATTCTACATTGTAAAAGTACTTAAGGAGTTAGTTAAGCCTAGCACTAGATCAACTTCAGTAGCAGATTCAAAGTTCAAAAGAGCAGAGAGCAAAATATTTAATATGAGCTTTGAAGACTTCTAATTGTGCTTGTTGTTTCATTGTATTTCAAGGACTAGGCTTACTACTAATTGTAAGACCTTGTAACAAAATCTGTTGATGTATTTCAAACTATGAATGAATAAAATCTGTGTTCCAATTCATATCAAGTTTGTTTTGTTTTTCCTTGTCTAAATCTTGTCAATGTTTATAACAAGGCTGCACAGCTGGAGTGTTCTTAACTAAACCCTTCATTGTGATTGCACCAAGCATGGAGAAAACATTTTGAACACATGAAGCATAGGCTTAGTGCTTCTCTTTGGAAACTATCCTACGGTTGAAATTTAAATCTTCCTCGAAATTTCATTGACTTACATGCACTACGGTTCCAACACACAATGATTGCCACTACTAATTGATATTCTTTAAAGAGAAAAAACATGTCTTTCTCCAAACTCAAATGTATGTCATATAGACTCTTCATCAAATAAAAGAAATGACATGTCCCTAACTCTAGTAAAAGATCTAACCTCTAAATACAATCCTGGTTATGAGCTATGACGTAATCATTAGAAAACTCAGTGAAACATAGCCTTAAGAAAAACAAGGTCTACCAAAAAAACTGAAATGGACAATATAGCATCTACCATAAGGTATTAAAAATACTTATTGCTCACCATTGAGTGACAGTGCTCCTCAAACTTCTCAAGAAAACCAGCTACCAATCGATCCGCATTCTCAACCCACTCACGATGATGCATATCAGCTGTTTGGGCAACGGTATGCAACTACATTTACAAGGAGCAAGCAATCATCAATATCTCAAGATCAATTTAATAAAATTAAGTAAATCATGACTTGTGTAACTGCACAACAATTAAAGGGATCAAAAAAGTAGAAAAATAAGCTACTCAATAAATGTACTCAAAATGCTCAATGAAATCCTTGTCTCAAGCAACAAATTGTAAACCAAATGAGAAACAATGTAAAGATGAAACAAAAATTTGTAGGAAGAAAATACCCTTTGTCCCACACGCTCCTGCTGTTCCTTCACTTTCTGCTGTAGTTTGCTTATACTCATGTTAACTTTCAATTGTTTTTCCTACAAACAGATGGGTTAGTAAAATAATTGATTTTGAATACGGTCCACAGTTTCACTGCTGACTAGAGACATGAAGGCCCATAATAATATTAGAGAAAATTTAGTCTTAAAAACCAATGCCAATTTACTCTGTAAAAATATATTGCACTGACTCAATTATTTTTCCTAATAAACTAGGTCCCATGGGAGTTTCATCCAGCTTCTTTGAGACAAGAAGAATTACACACAAGAACAAATGAATCTCAGAATTTACTAATAGTTTAAGTAGACAAGGATTTCATTGAGACACGAAGGCCCATAATAATATTAGAGAAAATTTAGTCTTAAAAACCAATGCCAATTTACTCTGTAAAAATATATTGCACTGACTCAATTATTTTTCCTAATAAACTGGGTCCCATGGGAGTCTTTAAAGAAACAATAGATCTAATTATGAATATCAAGCTGACAACTGAAATACAATTGGCAATTGTGGATCATAGAAAATGTTAACAAGAACCAATCAATTTCAACTCAGAAATATACAGCAACCACTAACCTGGTCGAACATTTGGTTGATCTCAAAAGTATGGTTAAGATAAGTAAAGACATGGAAGTAGATTTAAAATTTAACATATGAGCATTGGCTGAATATACAAGTATAAAATATAAACCTTGTCATAGAATTTCTTGGGTTTAACTGGCCAATTTGTTAATAGTTGATCAAAGCTTGGTGCATCTAAAAGGCAGCCAATTGTTTTCTTCTTTACTTAAAAAATACTAAAATTAATATTAAAATTTAAGCAAAAGGAAACAACACAATGTAGGTAGTTATTTCCTTGACAATAGTTCCTAAGGAAATCATTCAACCTGGAACTTAGTTAAGCTTGTTGTATTCAGAAATGCAAAGAAGATAAGCAACAAGTGTGGGAAAATGGCAACTGTTGGCATCTACAGCATTCATTCACAAAGCACATTACCTGTATAAAATAAATTTGTGAACAATCAAATCACATCTCAAGAGCACATTACTTCCCTCTGACCTTAACATAACTAACTCCAAGATCTTTCCTTGTATAACCACGTGCAAGATTACGCATCACATATTGGTTGTAGTCTTTTAGTATCCTCATTATGATGTCCGATGTTGAGATGCCCTCAGTCCGCTTTGTTTCCTTAAACTTTCCAATCGATTTCACCTGAACAAGCTATACGTTGTTATATATTTCGTCGAAATAGAGCTTCTCTAAAACCGAATACGATTGCAACAAGTAACAATACTACCTCTAATTAGCAGCCAATACTTACATATGCATAGACATCCTTGCCAGACCCACTTGCATCCACATAGCTACAAAATATTGACAAAATTTAATTCATTTTTAAGAAGAATACATAGATGAGAGTATCATATAAAGTTCAAATCCCAGCCTAATGCAGGTTTTTATTTTACAGAAGCAAGCAAAAGGCCAGTAACAACAGAAAGGCAAAAAATGCATCTGTAAGAATTTAAGAAACACTAATTACAAAATACTGCATGCTCTGAACTACAAGCAACCGACCAGTCTATTAAAATAGATTAGATTTCTTAAAAGATAGAAAGAGAGGTATCTTTTACTTTTATTGTCTCACAAATGATGCTCTTACTAACCTATGAATCTTGCAGGTTGCAGCAAGTATAAGGAGAAGATAGTACGTACACAAAGTATGTTGATTCGCCAAGTATTGATAATACTTCAAGTGTTACTGATTATATCACAAATATTTCTTAGTATAGATAATGAGATCAATCTCCAAATGGCTTGCACTAATGGATTGCTGTACTTGCCTTTCACCGATCTGTCTTGGGTTATATATATATATATATATATATATATATATAAGTGAGGAGACATACCAATGGATAATCATGTCTCCACACGTGTGGAGACATGTCTCTCCACCAAATTGGCCGTTCATTAATCATTGCAAAATGCAAACATAATACATATCGATTCATAATCGGTAGTATATAAACTGATTTGTTGTTGCATATAGCCACGATCAGATAAATTCATATTACTAATGCATATATCAATTAGAGAAATTCATAATACTGAAGCATATATCATCGATCAGATTAAAGAGACATATGGTATATATATATATATATATACCTCGATGATATATGCTTCAGTATATATATATATATATACTGCTATATATATATAGATATATATAGATATAATACTGAAGCATATATCATCGATCAGATTAAAGAGACAAATGGTATATATATATATATACATACATATATATATGTATGTATATATATATGTATGTATATAGATATATGTATGTATGTATATATATACATATATATGTATGTATATATATACATATATATATATATGTATGTATATAGATATATGTATGTATGTATATATATACATATATATGTATGTATATACATACATATATATATGTATATATATACATACATATATATGTATATATATACATACATACATATATCTATATACATACATATATATATACATACATATATATATGTATGTATATATATATATATACCATTTGTTTCTTTAATCTGATCGATGATATATGCTTCAGTATTATATATATATAATGATAATTATTATTATCATATATATATATTAATATATACGGTTTTTATCATGCTCTATATTCTCTTTATGATCGAATGTGAAACAAACCCGATTACTAATTGGAATCGGTATCAACCTGATAACTAATGAATCGTAATTGGTATTGAATCGGTGTCAAACCCGATAATGATGTAATGTCCCGAAGGTGATTTCGTCCCGGAGGTGTTTTCGGTTCCGAAGGTGATTTTTGTCCGGAGGTGAATTCTGTCCCGTAGGTGTTTCTGTCCTGGAGGTGATTTCTGTCCTAGAGGTGATTTCGGTCCCGAAGGTGATTTCTGTCCGGAGGTGAATTTTGTTCCGGAGGTGTTTTTGTCCCGGAGGTGATTTCTGTCCCGTAGGTGATTTCGGTCGATAACTGGAGTGGCAGCAGTAGCGTATGTAGGAACAAGTGTCCGTACAGAGTTGAGAGGCTACAAGTCGTACGGTAGGAAGGTCGTATGGTGGTTGTTGTCTGGTCGTACGGTAGGAAGGTCGTACGGTATGATTGTCTAGGGTTGTACGGAGTTATTGCCTAAGATCGTACGGTTGGATAGGAGACCGTACAGTATGAAGACCGTAATTCTCAAATTCGTCTTCGTTTGTGTAGTTTGGCAGCCCAGAATGATATTTGCCAAAGTACCGAAACTTAGTATAATCGATATTGTTTATATGTTGTTTATATAATTATCAATGCCACATAACACACTAATGATATTGATATTATGCAAAGATGTAGAGTCGCACATGCAAGAGGATCCAAGAATAATAGTGCTACAGACACTAGAGCAATGAATGCCAAATACCAACGATGCCACTAGTTGCATTAATGCCAAAGATGCAAATAGATTTCGCAGATGTATACAAAGATGGTGTTTCAGATTTGCCAAATCCGAAACAAACAAAACACAACTGATTTAGCACACAGTGAAATATCGCAGTAATATTCCCAACGGCAGACTAGGGTGGCTGTGAACCACCGAAACTGCAATAAACCAAATAGGGAGGATCTTTCACCTCCGAAACGGCAACCAGCAGAATCCCAACAGGAATTCACAAATACAAATAAAATATCAAATCTCAACATGAAAAATACATCCTACACACTGGTCATAAATACCCCTTCAGAGAAACTCCCGAGGGTTTACAAAAGAATGCCGACACAGCAAACACCTACGGACAATAATAATAATAAAAATGGGGCCCCTTTTTTAATTAAAGGTGCATTTATAATATTATTCAAATTCTGGGAATATTAATTAATTAAAAATAATTTATTAAAAATGGGGACATTACAAATGAGTTTCAATGCTTTGTATTACCAAAGAGTATAACGATTAGTCACGCCTATCTCCTCAAGGAGTCACGTCTATCATAGACGGGACTGATCACATTACCATGCACATATTTATATTGCTTGGACTGTTCAATACAAGTACAGAAATTGATAAGTATGAAGTATATTGGACAGTGACACATATATATATTTCTTCATTACAATTTGATCATAGTCGAATTACAAGTTCATTTCAATTACATACATTCAGCTCTTCTACTCCTGCAAATAAACGTTGACATTGTTAGAATCAAGATTTATATATATAATCAGCATTGCATATATAAATGAAAGAATAAATTAAAATCAGAACAAGAAGTTTGCCTTGAATTAACATGGTATCAGAGCAATGGTAAAGGAAGATCCAAGAAGCTCTCAAACTTGAGAAATTCAATATCAATTATAATATATCACATTTCCATGGCAAGCGCTATCAAATTTGAGGATAGGCTCGAAGGAGGAAACAATTTCTCATCTTGGAAATTCAGAATTAAAATGATTCTAAGAGAAAATAAAGTCGAGTCAATCATAAAAGAGGAGAAAGAAGAGCTAGAGAATGATCCCGAGAAATCCATTTGGACTAAAGGAAATGAAAAAGCTATGAAGATAGTTGATGGCATTAGAGATCATATAGTGCCAATCTTGACAAAATATGAGATTGCCTATCATATGTTTAAATCACTTGAAAGCACATATGAGATAAACAATGCTAGCAGAACCCTGGCCCTAAAGAGGGAAATTAATCATATGAGTATGAACAAAGGAGAATCCATCAATGCATACTTTATGAGAATATTCGCTCTAAGGGATGAATTGTCGACACTTGGATATGTAATTCAGAGCAAAGAATTGACACTCATTGCACTAGATGGCCTACCAAACACTTGGGAGACTTTTGTTCAAGGCATTAGTGCAAGGTCTAAATATCCAAACTTTGATCGACTAAGGTCAGATTGTCTTCAGAAAGAGTCAAGACAAAACAAGAAAGGGATCACAAAAGAACATAGATGAGGATCTTCATGTGTTAAATGTAAACTCTCACAAGAAAGGCAAGAAGAAACACTTTACGAAGAGGAAGGACCATCATGAAAAGGGTTCATCTAAGAAAGATGTTTCTCACATTCAATGTTTTAGATGTGATCAATATGGGCATTATGCAGCTAGATGTCCAGATAGAATTAAACAACAAGCTACATTTGCCAAAGTGAAAAGAAATAAAAAGGAGCATGATTCAAAGAAACATGTATTCTACTCTGCTTTCTCTAATCAAGTATCCAACAAATCTAATACTTGGATCATAGACAGTGGGTCATCAAGACACATCACTAGGTATAGAGAACTATTGGACTCTATAGTAGAAGAAATTGATGAAGAGGTAATCAGTGGAGACGACTCTGCACATCCAGTAAAAGGTGTTGGGACCTACACCATTAAGTTGAAGTCAAGCATGTCTATCCAACTCACCGGAGTTCTTTTCGTTCCAGGCATCAAGAGGAACCTAGTTTCCATATCTGCACTTGAGGATAATGGGTATAGAGTAACCTTGATGGATAGCAAGGAGTTGGCATGGCCAAAGAATTCTTCTATCAAGAAAGCTATAACCATAGGGCATAGAAAAGGCTACTTGTATGAGGTACGTACTAAACCTAATCTTGCCCTAATTCATGAAATTGCACTCTAATGAGATATGGCATAGAAGATTAGGACATTTAAACTTTCGTGCCTTATCTTCCATGGAAAAGTTAGTCACTGGCTTACCTAAGTTAAAGCAATATCATTTAGGTACATGTAAGGGGTGCGCCCTAGGCAAAAATACTAAGCGTTCTTTTCAAAGTAGTTCTAGTAAAACGAGTAATGTCTTAGAACTAGTTCACTCGGACTTATGTGGACCCATGTCTATACCTTCAGTGGGAGGGTTTCTATATTATGTAATATTTGTTGATGACTTCTCCAGAGAAACCTGGATCTACTTCCTCAAATGTAAAGAATTAGAAGAGATCCTCAGGAAATTTAAGGAATTCAAATCCTTCTCTGAAAACTCCTCTAGGAAGAAAATAAAAACCCTAAGAACTAATAATGGGAGGGAATACACCTCTGACATTTTTAGAGAATTTTGCAAAGAAGCTGGGATTAAGAGGGAGTTCACTGTTCCTTACAACCCTCAACAAAATGGGGTTGCTGCGAGGAAAAACAAAACTATTATAGAAGCAGCTAAAGCCATGCTCCTTTATCAAAATTTAGAAACCTATCTTTGGGCAAAAGCCTCCAACACTGTTGTATACATACAAAATGGATGTCCTCACTCCCATATTGAAGACAAAACTCCTAAAGAAGTTTTCACAGGTATAAAGCCAAATATCACTAACTTAAGGATATTCGGATGCCATGTTTATTTTCATGTACCTAAAGAGAAAAGAACAAAACTAGAACCTTCTGGAAGGAAAGGAATCCTTGTTGGGTATAGTGAAACTTCTAAATCCTATAGAGTATTTGTACCTGGACATAGCAAAATTGAACTCAGTAGAGATGTAATATTTGAGGAAGACCTAGCTTTTTGTAATGTCCCCTTTTTGGGGTACATTATTTCGCGTCGTGTTGTTAGCCTTTTTATCATGGTCCAGAGGGCTAACCGAGGCTTGGCAGTATTCAAGGAGATAATTGGCATAGGTGATTTCAGTTTCAGGCCAATCGGAACAGTTTCTAGGATATTTACTATTTTTAGTAAGTCGGAAGGGTTCAAAATTCTTGGCTTTTCAGTAGTGGACTTGGAACATCTCGTCGAGAGCTTTCCAGCAAGCTATCACATGTCGCCATCCGAGCCCGTTTAGTCCTCTGTTTTAATGCCAGAAGATTCCTCACTTTATTTATTATATCACTTTATAACTCAACGGTCATATTTATTTAAAAGTGACTTAAAGTGGAAATATAAAGAGACAGAGTGGGAATATGAAGAGACAAAGTGGGGAAACTGAAGAGTCACAGCTGCAGCCATAAGAGGAGGCTTGGAGTCTCATTGTGTATGCTTCAAGTTTATGGATTTTATTTCTCATTGAGAATTCGGGAAGCTTCAGCTTTCGAATCTGAAACCTGAGGATAGAAACCTTCAAGCTTTCTCGGTGGATTAGACGAAAACCCAGTTCATCCCGGTGCAGAGTCACATCAGAGTTCACCATTGTTTTACCAAAGTTCTTGGTCATCCGATCTTACTGTTATTTTCTATATTTCAAATTGGATTACTGTGATTTCATTGTTTCGTATTGCTGTTGTATAATACGAAGACAATTTCTAAGTTATTTTAATGGAGTGTATTGCTGGATTATTTATGTGAAATCAATAAAATATGGCATGCATGTGTTCGTTTACATTTCTGAGTTTTATTTGAGAAGTTTTCGAGAGAATGGCCGGTTAGGGTCATTTTAGTGGTATCAGAGCCATGTATCTTGCCAGCCTATGAGGTTTTTCTTGAGAAAATAAATCATACAAATATTTTCAGTTGTATTACCTGAGATTGAATATCAATTGTATTTGAAGTCGAAATAAGCACTTGGTCATTCAGTAAAGTCTACATGACTACAGTGGCATTCAAAATAGACTGGTGAACAAAGACTTATTTGCGCTCCAGCATACCGCTAAGACTCTTGTTTGGCCTTCATCCTCACGCGGTATACAGACACAAAATGGTGAACACTGCAAGCTGCATATGGAAAACGGCTTGAGTGGCTCTTACGTGGGTTGTAGAAAAGTGTCAAGTAGTCACGGCAGTAAAGGAAACGACCACCCCAGCAGACATTAGGGATTGGAAACGGTTTGGGCGATTAGTGTTCTAGCTGGTGCACGATACTAGAGACCGAGGCATGTTGCAGCCAACTCGAAGATATTCCTACAGGGTCTAATCAGGACTAAGCGTATGAGGAGATCGGTGCCTGCCACAGGTCGCACTTTCTCATTTGCCCGAGCCATTACGCACTGTGACAATTGCATAGCGAGTGGTAAGGCACGCGTGTTAAACGCGTTGAGCTTGTTGTTCTTCATGGGTGGATGCCAGCAGCTCCTTGCGGGATATCTGGTTGTGAGCTTCGCACCCTAAGGATTGCATCATCATCCCTGCAGTCACGTTTAGTATTGATATCTCAGTGGCCATGCTCGGGGAGCTCATCAACAGCGGTGTTAGAAGGTGTTTGGTGCAGCGCAATACACGGAATAGAGCATAGAGAAGAGGAAAGGTGTTGAGACGACAGTAGATAGAAGCGGACGTGATCTTCGACATCTTCTGGAAATGACATTTCTTCCAAAAATTACTAACTGCAAAAGAGCAGATATGGATTATGGTTCGCATGGAGATGTTTTTGAATTCTTAACATGCATGAAGACCCATGTTTAAAGAGGAGTTGGGAAGACTCGTGAGAAGATATTCACAAACTGGGCCTGTTCATGTCTATCGTTTCTTAACAAAGGATTGACGAGTTTAGTTTGGGCGTGTGCTTTTAGCAATTCATAGCCACTGGAGGTTCACGACAATGCTGGAGGAGTGTGTGCTGGGTGTGGAAGCCTGCATTGCGTCAGCCACTACTATCCGCTATGAATGACCGTGAACATCAGTCTGCAGTTCAACTGGAGGCACGGTCTCCAGCCCGTGTTGAGCACCAGAATCTTTGTTTATATTCTGTATTTCTGAGATTGCATATACGCTATTAAAATTACTGGTGAAGCAGTCAGCAATCCTTCCACACACAAATACTTTAATGCTCGGTCGGTATTCATTCAATAAAATTGTTATTGCATTTTCTATTGAAGGGTTGAATGAATTAGCACCCAGATTTTTCTTGCATGTGTTAGCACATATTCTGTAGATTGAGTTAAAGATATCCGGTATTGAATATTGAATGTTAGTGCTTGCAAAATATTCCTGGAGTCAATATTTAGTATTTCCTTGTTATGCTGGAAAATTGCTCAAATTGATTATTTGCATACCAAGAGATCCATTTAAATGATACAAGTCAGACAGCTCATGTGCAGTCCTTAAAGATAAACTAGGAAACTTGATTACCTCATATACATTCAGAAACTAAACAAGCAGCATCAGTATACACTTATATAAGCACTTTCAGCCAGAATTAATTCGAAAATACTCAACGGATATTGTCGTGGGTATTAAAATATCTCTACTACATTTTGAAATTGATTGGATGTGAATTTTGGATAGGCTCCCAGCGTTGGAGTTAGTTCAAATTCTTGTGTTGGAAATTTAATGAGACTATAGGATAGGAATACTACAGTGGTAATAATGCAGTTGTAATAAGGAAGTGAGCAGGGAACTTTTGATAATCTTCGGCCAGAATAATCAGAACTTCTATGACAACATCTCAGCTATAGAGGTTGATTGTATTGAAATCTTATTCAGTCCCTTGTGTGAAATGTGGAGAAAATTAAATCATGAAATCATTGGAAAGCCCAATATTCTCTAAGGAATTCAATGGCACATTTTACGGTGTGCAGCTCAGAGATATTCGGAAGAAAATGGAGATAGGCAATGAGTTATGTTGCCTTGGATGGCAACTAGAGGAGCAGAAAATTACAAGAAGCATGCTTGCCAAACTCGATGAGATAAATTCATATATATCTAGAATAGATCAATCTGATTGCATGCTTTTCAATTGGGCCATGCATCCCACAATGTTTGCCTTGGTGCAACGTAGATTTATGAATCATCCACTTCGAGATGTTAGGCTTGTAGTTGCCTCATGTCTCAATGAGATCACTCGGATTACAACCCCTATTATCCCTTACACCGAGCACATTTGGAGATAGGTGTTACAGCTGATTGCAGACAGCTTAGATGGACTGAGATATAACAGAGATTCTACTTTTGATAAGCAGGTAAAAATCTTGGAGTTAATAGCAAGTACTCAAATTTTCAGTCACATGTTGAATCTAGGTTATGATAAAATCATTCAACAATTATTTCAGTGTCTCCTAAACAATTACACGGAGCGTCATCCAGATGGGGTGAAGACATGCATAATGACTATCATACCTCAATCTTAGATGAGGACTATGACATATGCAAACAATTGCAATCAGAATTTTTGGCAATATGGAGAGGAGGAATAAGGTACGCCTCCATGGCATATGAACTCTCAGCTGAATTAATTAAGCTTTAGGCTGAAAAATTCATGAGTTCATTGACTGAAAATAAACGAGCATCATTAGGCTTATAGGTTGCAAGATCTCCGGTGATAGGCCAGGACCTAGTGAGTATAGGGCAGATTTGTTTCTTATGCCAGGAGGGCTGGTCACAGGGACATGTTTGCAAGATTAATCAAGGGGAAGATAAATGGAAGCCTAGTGATAAAGACATTACAGTTGTGACTACCCCACTTTCGGGACGTAGTGGTGAGTGTTCAAAACTCTACTTTGGTAACTTGGTGGCTGAGTTTGATAAATCCATAGTTATAGGTTGTGGTAACCAGTTGGAGACCTTCAGCGATTCAGGTAATGAGGAATCGTGTGACTTCTTTAGCAGCACATCGCTCTTGCATCATACTGAAACGGATGACCCATTTTGTAGTACATCCCAGGATAACACTGATGAGAAGTGTGCCTTAAAAAGTCAGCTGAAAGTCACTAATGATGTCATTATTGCAGCTCTTGTTCACCATGATAGCACTCACCAGATTATTGATAATATATACAGGATAACTCAAAGGGATAGAGGGCAAGACGGCATGAGGATTGGATCCTATATTACAGATTTACAGGGGGTCAAAACAGCATTTGAGGATTGGAAATCAGAATACCTGGTTTACTGACAGACTGTGACCACCTGTTACAGGTTGCCGGGACATATGTTGAGTAGTTGAGGGACGAGGATGAGGTCGATAAGCTCAATAGGGAGCTTAGTGCTACTCAGGGCACTTTGGAGCATACTCGTATTGCTCTACAAGAGACGAGAAATTAGATTGTGGTCTCTAGACAGTACAGGGAGCAGGATGATAGGGATAGGTCTGAATTCTTTCAAGAGGTGATTCAGGAGCTTAACAGCATACAGCAGACCTATGACTTGGACAATTGTCCAAGAAGATCTTTGGGTCATCGTGAGTTCCTTGATGAGTTAGACCACTTTCAAACGATGGATAACTCCTTGTTTGAGATGGGTGTCGAGTTGACATTTGATAATCCCCTCTTTGAAATAGATGAGGGAGGTACTTCCTATTCCCAGGATAAGGATGAGGTTGGTTACAGGGTTTGGGACCCAGGTCCAGTTATTAGAGGTGAGATGATTCGTGTTGGTGAGCATCTCTTGGTTCACTCCTCTTTTCACACAGCTGTGACTCCTCTACATTATCATACCGATACATCCAGAGCCTATGGTAATTCTATCCTCACATATTTTAGGCATGTTGATGGTGATCGGGTAGAGCTTATTCAGTACGGAGTTATAGAGCTTGGCATGTTGGTTATGCTGGTTGGTGTGAATTTTTCACACGATAGTATACATTGTATGACTCCAGGTATTGGGAGACAATCATGGAATCCTTATGCTGATTTAGGATTTCCAGTAGAGTTGCTCACTGCATCGCATGTTGGCCTTATTGCATGGGATGCATTTGGTTTTCCATTCAGCCCACCTATGGGGAACCTTCTTTTCTAATTATTGGATACAGGTGGGATGAGTGATTGGTTGGGTACGCTTCCCTACTTGCAGGTGGAAGCCTTGTCCGGTGGTCTTGACAGCTTGCCTCTTCAGTGTAGTTTTTGGTTCGGGCTACAGATCAGAGGGGCAACGTTGTGACAATTTGACACTTCTGGTGTTTCATTCAGTATGGGCATAGAGCGTCAAGATATTTCAGCCAACTGGGGAGTTAGATGGCCCTTTTGTTTATGGGATCCAGGAGGGACATACTCGCGATTGGTTTCCATTTTGGGAGCCGGTCGGTATGAGATTTGGTTTTCCCCTGCATATGACCATGGAGGCACCGGTGATCCCTGTTGGAGTGAGGTTCTCAGTTGGGTTGAAGACTTTCTCACAGATGATGGCACCACAGGGCAAATTGGTATGATTGATCCTGCAGTGATTTGGGATCCTGGCATTAGATTGGCTGTTGTTTTATTGCGGTGTGACTGGCTTCACAAGTCAGAGCATACTATCTATTTTAGTTTCAAGTGATAGATTGGTGGAGCAACTTCCCTGAGGTTGGTTTGGGATCCAGGTATTATGATCCCAGCATGCAAATATCGATTGCTTGAGGACAAGCAATCTCCAGGAAGGGGTGATTTGTAATGTCCCCTTTTTGGGGTACATTATTTCGTGCCGTATCGTTAGCCTTTTTATCATGGTCCGGAGGGCTAACCGAGGCTTGGCAGTATTCAGGGAGATAATTGGCCTAGGTAATTTCAGTTTCAGGCCAATCGGAGTAGTTTCCACAAGATTCCAAGGTACTTACTATTTATAGTAAGTCGGCAAGGTTCAGAATTCTTGGCTTTTCAGTAGTAGACTTGGAGGGTCTCGCCGAGAGCTTTCCAGCAAGCTATCACACATCGTCATCCGAGCTCATTTGGTCCTCTGTTTTAATGCCGGAAGATTTCTCACTTTATTTATTATATCACTTTATAACTCAACGGTCATATTTATTTAAAAGTGACTTAAAGTGGAAATATAAAGAGACAGAGTGGGAATATGAAGAGACAAAGTGGGGAAACTGAAGAGTCACAACTGCAGCCATAAGAGGAGGCTTGGAGTCTCATTGTGTATGCTTCAAGTTTATGGATTTTATTTCTCATTGAGAATTCGGGAAGCTTCAGCTTTCGAATCTAAAACCTGAGGACAGAAACCTTCAAGCTTTCTCGGTGGATTGGACGGAAACCCAGTTCATCCCGGTGCGGATTCACATCAGAGTTCGCCATTGTTTTACCAAGTTCTTGGTCATCCGATCTTACTGTTATTTTCTGTATTTCAAATTGGATTACTGTAATTTCATTGTTTCGTATTATTGTTGTATAATACGAAGACAATTTCTAAGTTATTTTAATGGAGTGTATTGCTAGATTATTTATGTGAAATCAATAAAATATGGCATGCATGTGTTCGTTTACATTTTTGAGTTTTATTTGAGAAGTTTTTGAGAGAATGGCCAATTAGGGTCATTTCACTTTCAAAAGGGCTAGAAATTCTATTGAGTTAGAAAGTAATACTCCACCTTCAGACCTAGAAGAGGATCTTGCTCCTGAGTTTCAAAGGGAGTATCCTAAAGAGGATGAGAATGAAGTCGTCAAGAGAATCGTAAGAAAAGACTACTTTGGGCCACCAAAACAATGGAAGAAGCAAAGAACTTTGCAGCTCTTTCAGGGACCTTTAGAGAAAGTAAAAGACCCCGAAGATTTTCCAACTATGTGGCTTTAATGAATGATCTCTCTAAACCTTCTTATGCATCAGAAGCCCTCAAACACCAAGTATGGAAGGATGCCATGACAAAAGAATACCAGTCCATCTTAAAAAATGATGTTTGGGAAGTTGTTTCAAGGCCAAAGGAAAAATCTATTGTTTCATCCAAGTGGCTATTCAAAATCAAGTATCCTGCAGATGGTAGTATAGAGAAACATAAAGCCAGATTTTTTTCCAGAGGTTTCTCACAAAAAGAAGGAATTGATTATGAGGAAACTTTTGCACATGTTGCCAAATATACCTCTGTCAAAGCAGTTCTAGCCATCACAGCAGCCAAAGGATGGAAAGTTCATCAAATGGATGTAAAGACTGCATTCCTAAATGGGAAAATAGAGGAAGAAGTCTACTTAGAGCAACGAAAAGGATTTGAGATTCACACCACAGAATCTCATGTGTGCAAATTGAAGAAAGCTCTCTATGGACTTAAACAGGCCCCCAAGGCATGGTATGAGAGAATCGATAGCTATCTCATGGAATTGAGATTTTCTAAGAATGATGCAAATCCAAATCTATACTTCAAGAAAAGAAAAGGTGATATGTTAATATTAATCTTGTATGTTGATGATCTGTTGATTACAGGAGATCACCTTATTGATCAATGTAAAAAAGACCTTGCTAAAGAGTTTGAAATGAAGGATTTAGGCCTTCTGCATTACTTCCTTGGATTGGAAGTTTGGCAGAACTCAAACAGCATTGTGCTTAATCAAGGAAAGTACACCTTAGACATATTGAAGAGATTTGGTATGATGAACTGCAGACCCATCTCTTCTCCCATGGAAACAAACCTTCATAAACTAAAAGAGGCAGCAGCAGATTCTCCGTTTGCAGATCCTACCCTCTACAAGCAGATAATTGGATCCTTGATGTACCTATTAATACTAGACCGGTTATCTGTTATGCAGTAAATGTCTTGAGTCAATTTATGTGTCAGCCTAAGGAGATACATCTTATGGTTGTGAAGCATATTATGAGATGCCTTCAAGGTACTCTAAATTATGGACTAAATTATGAGAAAGTTGACTTGAATCTACATGGATTCACAGATTCTGATTGGGCTGGAAGTGTAACTGATAGAAAAAGTACCTCTTGTTGCAACTTCATTTTGGGATCCGCTATGATATCTTGGATGTGCAGGAAATAGTCTTGAGTGGCTCAGAGTTCTACAGAGACTGAATACACTGCAGCCTCTATGGCAGCAAGAGAAGCAATATGGCTCAGGAAACTACTTGTGGGATTATTCGGTAAGCACCTGAAACCTACAATCATCCATTGTGACAATCAAAGTTGCATAAAACTTTATGTGAATCCTGTATTTCACGATAGATCCAAGCATATAGAGATTCCTTATCATTATGTGAGAGACATGATGGATAGGAATGTGATTCAGTTGGAATATATCAGTATAGGAGATCAAACAGCAGATATACTCACCAAGCCACTTGCCAGAGTGAAAGTTGAATACTTCAGGAAAGGTCTTGGTATGATTGAATTGTAATTTGCATTGTAATCTTTATTGATATATATATAAATATATAAGATGTTTAATGTGTAAACTTCTTTTATCATATGTGTTGATATATGATTTTATGGGCTCTACCCCCTATATTCATCTCTAAAAGGTGACGATCTTTTGGAAATGAACACTTGTATTCAAACATTCTAAGATGATGATCTTGTAATGTTGATATCATGCTGACTTGATATCATTCATGGATGTGCCGTGATCTGTTATGGTAGACATTATGTGACGTAATGTCAGTGCACATACCATAGCTAGGATGTATAAGGAGAATGTGATATTCTCAAGCTTATCATCCTTTAAGTGTCACATGTTATGTGATACTTATCATCACGTGTTATGTGATGTTTGTCTTCACGAGATATGTGAGACTTCTTATCATGAGTTATGTGATATACTTAGTGCCACGAGTTATGTGACACCTCACGTGTTATGTGATACTTATCATCACGTGTTATGTGATGCTTGTCTTCACGAGATATGTGAGACTTCTTATCACGAGAAATGTGATATATATGATTTTATCTTCCCTAGCTAAGAGGGAGTGTTGTTGTATATAGCCACGATCAGATAAATTCATATTACTAATGCATATATATGAATTAGAGAAATGCATAATACTGAAGCATATATCATCGATCAGATTAAAGAGACATATGTATATATACATATGATGATAATTATCATTATATATATAAAGAGAATATAGAGCATGATAAAAATCGTATATATATATATATATATATATATATATATATATATATATATATATATATATATATATATATATATATATATATACGATTTTTATCATGCTCTATATTCTCTTTATGATCAAATATGAAACAAACCCGATTACTAATTGGAATCGGTATCAACCTGATAACTAAGGAATCGTAATTGGTATTGAATCGGTGTCAAACCCGATAATGAGTTTCAATGCTTTGTATTACCAAATGGCGTAACGATTAGTCACGCCTATGATAGGCGTGACTCCTCAAGGAGTCGCATCTATCATAGACGTGACTGATCACATTACCATGCACATATTTATATTGCTCGGACTGTTCAATACAAGTACAGAAATTGATAAGCACGAAGTATATTGAACAACGACACATATATATTTCTTCATTACAATTTGATCATAGTCGAATTACAAGTTCATTTCAATTACATACATTCAGTTCTTCTACTCCTGCAAATAAACATTGACATTGTTAGAATTAAGATTTATATATATAATCAGCATTGCATATATATATGAAAGAATAAATTGAAATCTGAATAAGTTTGCCTTGAATTAACACGATTCCTAATCGGTATGTTAGAATGATGATAACACAAATTTCATTAAATCGATACACATTATCAATTATAATAAAGATCGAGTAGTAAATCGATACACATTATCGATTTCCGTAAAGATCAATGAAAGTAGTCGATATGCAATATCAACTGGATTTAGATCATGCACCATACTTAATGCAGATCGATAAACACAGATTTATACTTGGAAGAATAATAGTAATGATGATCGATGTATGATCAGCCATTTGATCATTCAATCAAATCGATGCTTATTCATTAAACAGAAAATGATTATTTATTCTACATAAAATAAATCAATATAATGATTTATGATTTAAAATCTATTTATAATTATGTATGTATGTATATTAATATATGTAATATAATAAAGTAAATCATTATTATTATGTATATTGGTATACATACATACATATAACAAAATCATAAATCATTCTATTGATGTAATTATCATCCATGTTTATGTGACCGAAGCTATCATTATTAGCACAGTCAATACTTATTTCTGAAATATAAACAGGAATGTATCTAATGGTGGACAAAGAGATCGTCTAATTTCTAAAATGTAGTTAAAAGATCTGCTTGTACATAATAGAATCTGGAGAAAAAAACATAACAGCCATTTAAAATTGAAAACATATGACAAATACTAATCAGGATAAGGATCTCTCAGCAATAACAGTCACATATAGCCTTTCCATTAACAAAGATATATTCAACACTGCAAGAAAACACATTTCCAACCCTAGAACTATCATCAAACATGAAAATAGTTTTAACCAAAGTAAAGAACCCTTCTAAAAGTAAAACTAATAATGCAAAAGAAAAGTACGTATAAGGTCACCTTACAATGCAGAATCACAAATTATAATTATGTAGAGCAACCTTCTTTGGAACTTAACATGGGATCACCATAGAAATATAACATGTTATTAAAATCTCAAAGAGAAAAAATAAAAACAATTAAAGCAATAAAAGAGAAAGACAACACAAACTACACTAGCCTTGAACTATAAGAAGATGAAAAATGAACTTCTAGCATAAGTTCAAGTCCATTGACTTTATGAAGAAGTTAAAGTCAATCAGAACTTCAGCATGCATTTTGGAAAGCCTTAGGAGTGACATTGGGGTCAAGCAAGGGTGCCCTTTATTTCCTTCATTCTTTGGTTTATATATTGACAAACTTGAAGTGGCTGAATTGGCAAAGGGGAGATCGTGTCAATTTGGTAGAATTTGTGTTAAAGCTTCTTTTATATGCGGATGACCCTACTTTGATTGTTAAATCAGCTCATTGGTTGGAAGAGCACTTATATGCCCTTGAACATATTTGTAGAGCAGTGGGAATGTGCAAGTCAATATCAGCAAGACCCAAATCATGATTTCCTCCAACAGCAGAAAGCAGAACCAACATAAGTTCTACTTCAAATGCAACACTCTTGAAATAGTAACTGCCCAGAAATACCTTGGGATTGACTTCAACAACAAGCTTAGTTGGAAGGGTTGCAAAAAGAAGATAACTTTGGGAGGTTGAAAGCTTTATATGCTCTCCAAAATAGATGTAGAAAGGCAGAGTTATGGGAATGGAAAACCATTCAGATTCTTTTTGGGCTTTTAGTGCTTCAGGGATTGCTCTATCAGTGTGAATTGTAGGCCAGTAGCTCCTTAGATGCAAAGTGGAAACAAATCAAGAAAGTTCAAAACTGTTTGATAATGAGGAAGCTCAAAAAAAAAGGTCAGTTCCTTATGACATTACACTGAGAGAAGTGAGGGAAGCTCCTATTGAAGCAATTGCTAACGTGAGTAAAATAGGATATTTAAAAAGAATTTTGATCAAATGGAAGTAGTAGATGGCCTAAGGTTGATTTCAGTGAAAACATGAGCAAAAGAAAAAAGACATGGATGAAACAAAACAGCAAATGGATGAGAAAATGGAATGTTTACTTGAATGCTTGCCCAACAAACAACAAAGAGATAAAAGCTTTTGTTTTAGATAAATTCCCCAAGGGTATATGCGGTGAAGTGCTAGTGAGAGAAAAGAAAGTATAATCTTGAAGAGTTCAACCTCATTTGTGGTCATCAACAAAAAGCATACAAAACAACCAATTTTCCGTCGAGAACCAAATTTCTTATTGCTCAATTAAGAACCAACTCTCGTTAGCTACGATGTGAAATGGGGAGGTGGAAAAGACCAAAAGAAGCATGCAAAAAAGGGTGTGTATTTTTTATAATACTGGAATCAGGAAAAAAAAAACACTTTATTATGCAGTATTATAGCCTCCATGAACATCAATGACAGCTGTTTCTTAGCACAGTTTATTCAGAAAGGAGACCATTGAGAAGATGGGGATGCTTATCATCATCATGAATTGGAAAAAAAGGAGCGAAATACAGAAGGCCAAACTAACAAGGGCGGCTGTCCCATAGGCTATTTTTAGCCTAATGGATGTTAAAAAGATCAATCTATCTATCATAATAATACTCAACATTTCCCTTCTCTTTCAATACTAAAAGATAGCTTCACTTGAAAATGATATTTTAATAGTGGCAGTATAGGAATATCTATATGCTTTTCAAGAATAGATCAAATCAACAAGATACAAAACCAAACAACTAACAATTAATACATGGATCAAAATAAGCATATAGGTAGTGTGTACCAAATCTAAATACTTGACTGTAATTATATAAAGGTGTTACATGATCAACATCTAAAAATTATATGATATCCTCATGACCCAAATTAAGCAACAAGTATGGAAACTTTCCACAGTTTCACTTAAATGATATCAATCACAAGCAATTTAAAATTTAAAATGTATCCATTTAAGAATTTCAATGGTCTTAGTACTTATCCTTACTATAGGAGAATGGAGAGAAAAAACTTACAAATATCAAATGAATGAACCCGCAACCAAATTCTCCAAAATGAACCTAGAGGTCCTCTACTACGTTTTGGTCAGCTCCCAGTCAATCCCTATAAACTAGGGATCCCGAACTGCTCGAAATTGTTCATAAAGACATTGCAAAACTCCATGACCCTCTGACTAAGTCTCCTATCCATATTGTCGACCTATGGAAACTCAAATGATAGGTCAACCCTCTGTCATTTGTTGATCAGTCTAAGGAAGGGACATTATAGTCCTCCCTTCCCGGAACTGCAAAGCCGGATGCTGAAGTATAGCCTCTCCTTCCCATGTGGCATCCTCCAAGGGCAAATCCCTCCAACGAACCAAGTTCTCTCTGATAACTCTTCCCCTCAACCTCTTCTCCCTCATGTCCAAAATCTTAGCAAGAATTAAAATCAATCTACCCTCTTCATCCAATGGAGGCAACTCGAGTGAAGATACAATATTTTGTCCCAAAGCCATCTTCAAGCATGATACATGGAATGCATTGTGTATCTTTCTCTCAGAAGGTAACTCAAGCTCATGGGCGACCTCTCTGATCATCCTCAATACTCTATATGGCCCATAAAACCTCCGCTTGAGTTTTTCTGCCCCACTCCTCTTGAATGTACTTTGTCTGTAGGGTTGAAGGCGCAAGAAGACCATGTCTCCTACCTCAAATGACATCTCTATCTTGTATCGATCCCATACATCTCTTGCTGATTCTGTGCATGTTGAATATTATCCTTAAGTGCCTTAAGGATATCTTGACAGTCCTGTAACAAGTCACGAGCTCTAGACGCTCTACTGTCACCCAATGCCAAATCCACAAATGATAGTGCATCGTAACCATATAAAGCTCGGAAGGGAGTCATACCAATGGACATATGGTACATAGTATTATAGTAGTGCTCACCCAAATACAATCAATGCACCCATGCTCTCTGCTGCTCCAAGACACAATTGCACAGATATCCCTCAACCCATTTATTAACTACCTCTATCTGTCCACCCATCTGAGGGTAGTAACTGGTACTAGGGGTCAACTCTATACCAGCCAACCGAAATAACTCCTTCCAAAAGATACTCATGAGTCCGTTGTCTCGGTCACTGACAATGGTCTTGGGGACCTATGTAGCCTAAACACCTCATGAAAGAATAGGTTGTCTACCTAAGAAACTGTGAAGTTGATTGCAATAGGGAAGAAATGTGCATACTTTTTCAATCTATCCACAACCACATAAATACAATCTCTCCCTTGGATTCTCAAAAGACTTGTAATGAAGTCCAACTTCATTACAGAAGACCCATTGGGAAAGTGTGCTCTAACTTGTTCTGCTGACAAGTCACACACTCACGCACATGACGCAAGACTCATCCTTGAGGCCCTTCAATGAGAACCTCTCTCTAATCTACCTGAATGTCTTGAAGTACCCTTGATACCCTATAATTGGTGTGTCATGGATGGCTCGTAAAATATGATCCTTAAGTTTTGATCCAGGAACAAAGTAAATTATGTTCTTGTAGCATATAACATCAGTCATTGTATATCTGTCATCTTGAACCAAACAATCCATAATCTCACATGCAAACTGATTCTTGGAATACTCAACCAATAGGTGAGACTTCCAACCTGCTGAAACCTCACTCAAGGAACATAGGGAAGCAGTTGTAGGCCTCATCAAAAGTGCATCGGCAACGACATTCTTCTTCCCTTTAACATACTCGATGTCAAAATCATATGCATGTATCTTGTTGACCCTCTCTATTGACGTTCATTAAGCTCATTATATTCCAAGAAGTATTTTAGACTATTGTGGTCAGTCCTCACCACAAACTTACCACCTACCAAATACTGATGAAACTTCGCCAACGCATGCATGATGGCGAGCATCTCCTTGTCATAGGTGGAATAAAGTCTCTCATTATCTCTCAGCTTCCTACTCTCATAGGCAATAGGATGGTGATTCTGCATAAGAACTCCAATACCCTTTCCTAATGCATCACACTCTAACACAAAGGGCTAGGAGAAATATGGAAGAGCCAAAACTGGACAGTTTCTCATAGCCTGCTTAAGCTTGTCAAATACAACTTGTGCATCATGTGTCCATCTAAAAGGCCCTTCCATGTAAGATTTGTCAAAGGAGCTGTAAGTTGTGAATACCTCTTAGCAAACCTCCTGTAGTATGCACATAAACCTAGGAAACCACGCAGCTCTGAAATGTTCCTAGGTGACCAGTCACATATTGCCTGAATCTTCTCCTCATGAACCTTAACTCCATCCTAACCAATCACATGCCCCAGGTATAAGATCTTTGTAAGTCCAAATTCACATTTGAACATTTTGGCAAAGAGAGACTGAGCCTCCATAATACCAAGCACCTCATCCAAATGTCTCAGTGTTTATTGAATATGTGAATCATGCATGACTGGAAGGTTGCAAATGCATTAGTGAGGCCAAATGGCATCAACAAGAACTCATAATGCCCATAATGACATGCGAATGCTATCTTGTGTATGTCCTCATCACGAACCCTAATTTGATGGTACCTTGAGTGAAGATCAATCTTCAACAAGAAACCATGAAGCACATTCAACAACTCATCTAAGTGCGGAATAGGATACCTATTCTTAATTGTCTTCTTATTCAATGCATGGTAGTCAATGCACATGCACATGCTCGAAACCTTAGTCAAGAGGTCCCCTAGGAGGTATGTCACCAAAAACAAGGTTGTGCATATCCAATATCCTCTAAACATCTACATGAAATGATCAATCATCTTGTGAAGGTGACTTGGATGAAATGAAGCATTGTGCCGCCCAAGCAACATCCCCATGTTTGAATAAGGACTACAACTTGCAAGATGAAACCACCATCGGTCCTTCATCAGAAAGTGCCTTAAGAAGAACCTTCCAACCATCTGCCATGAACTCTGACTGCATCCTCCAGATATCTTGTACATATCTCCCATGGGACTGAAACCATCGGATGCCCAAAATATGTCAATCTCGCCAAGTCCCACAACATAAAAATCATTTGTCAATGTATAATCACCCATCTGTATGCTCAACTATGGAACTCTCCTGGTGCACCATAAAGTGAATCCATCTACTACTGTCACACTAAAACCAGAAAAGTCCTATTCCTGTAATCCATGTTTGGCAACCAATCCATCATCTATAAAATTATGTGTAGCTCCAATGTCCATCAAACATGTCACACGATGTCCCTTGATCACTTCCTTCAAGCAAAAGGGGTGGATCTTAAGAATTCCTAAAAGAGTGGCAATGGTACCCTAGGTCGTAGCCACTACATCATTGTCTCCAAGCTCTATATGTTATGTCTCTTTCTCACCCTCAACACCACTATCCTCAAATTTTGTATCTTGTAACTACTCATCTTCCACATCCGAAGTAACCTCAATGAGGTGAGCCTTTCCTTTCCCAAGGCATCTTTGTCCACGCTCCCAAGACTCCTTACATGAGAAACACAACCTCCTCCTCAATTCATTACGTATCTCTCTGTCCATCCTGTGAGGTGGTCGTGGCACACTCTTGCGTTGTGTAAAAGCCTTCTAAAAAGGCTTGGAGCCTTTGAAAGACTTCTTATCTTGATGATAAGAAGAGGGTGGTGGTGTAGTATCCAGTTCAAGTGTGCTCTGAATAGCCTCCTCCAGGGTAGTATCCAGTACCAATGCAGAGTTGAGATTGAGATAGAGGGGAGGAACCAAGAAGCACAAGGTTAAATGAATGAAGAGTTTGGAGAGAATATGCCCCTAGATGTTCCTGAGCAAAGTGCTACCATTGTTCCCCGTTTAGTTCCATATGAGGTCTCCCAAGTTGGAGAAAAAATAGAGGAAGCTGCCAATATTTTGGCAAAATTCAACATAAATGAAGAAGAGATCAAGCAACCTCTGACATCCTCTCCTAGGGAGTGGACATCTAATGATGAGCAGAAGATAGATTGAATGTGGATAATGAGATATTCCTAGAGAATGAGGATGATGAAAGGGCTTTAGCGGCCCAAGATTTCATTTCAGATGATAACTTCATCAATAGACCTGAATTCAAAGCTTTATGGTTAAAAGTGAAAGGACCATTAGAGGGTCTTCCAAAGAACACAATGCTGAATGACATTATCTGAGTCACCTCGGTTGATGAAGAAAGACAAATTGTTAAGGAAAGTGGGATGTTACTGATCCCTGGCTAGAATCTAGAGGAGGTTTTCTTGTTAGATCAAATTAGACAACATTAGGACCCACTCTTTGCTTCAAAATTTGAGAAGGATGGTGGATTCACTGGGTCCAGATACCACCCAACCTTTTAAGGCATTAGCATTATGGGTAAAAGCTCCAAGTACTCACAGACCCTAGGTACTTGTGGGAGTAGAAGAAAAGGATGAACAAGGGGCAATAATCAGAACATTGAAGGACACTACTGCTTTGGAGGCTACCACTCACACCATGCATGCAGCAATGTTGGCCAGGAATGCTACTCAGCTGCAAGAAAAGCGACTCAACACATTGCTTGAGGAAAGAGCAGAAATTCAAGCTGCATATAAAAAGGTTTTGACCTTGAATGCACAATTAAGGGAAGCCTTAGAGTATAAGACATTTGCCCCTCGTGAAAATACAATGGAACAAGGGGAGTCATCTTCCCTAAGTGCAGAAATTGCAATTTTAAAGATGGAGCTATAGGAGGCCAATGCTCAGTTAAAGAAAAAGGAAGATGAGTTGGCTCAGATCAAGTTGGCAACCAAGGACAGAGTAAAAACAATGATAAGAGGTACCTTGTCTCATTTATTGAAGGTAATTCTTGATAAGTTGCAGGATGTGTATAATGCTTTTCTCATTATGTCTGAGGCTATCAACTAGTGTGAAAGTTTTCTTCAAGATCTCAAAGAGTTAAATGAGACCTGGAAATTATCGAGTGAGGATATTCATCAACTCAAGACTGCAATAGAGTTCACACCAAGTATAGCCCTGCAAATCAAGAGTCTATGCAAAACATATGATTTTCTTGTGACTTGAATTCACTGCTTGGAGGGGAAAGAAAGGATTATAAGAGAAAAGATAAGAGTGTTCAAAGGATTGGAACACTGGACAATCCCCACTCTGCAGAAGAAAGATTCTGGATTGAAGAGCTTGGAGGAATGGAAAGCAGAATATGAAGGTGTAATTGAGATGGAGATCCAGAAGATGGGCAAAGGAAATTATCTCATTGAGCAAGTGTATTATGATGCCATTCACAGGTTTATTTCCACGGACATCTCATATTCTTAAGTTCATTACTGATGCCAAAGTTATTGTTGGTAGCAAGTGTAGACAATTTATAGACCGAGTGGCATTTATTAAGAATTTCGATTGGCCTGTAGGATTCACAGTGCACAACTGGTACCAAAAATATTGCAAGATTGAAGAGGTGGACCCAAACAAGAAGGAAGAAGAGGAGTTACAACAATAAAGTGCTTTAGAGCAAAGTGTCTTCCAAGTCACAACTCACGAATTGTTTGTGAAAGAAAGTTGTTATTTTGAAACCGTTGCAATGATTCAAGAATATGAACGACCATCTTGGCGATATTTTCAGAGAAAATGCAGAAGCTTCCATTCTGTTAAGGTTTTCTGAAAGATTCTTTTAGGGCGCATTCTTTGTAGAGGAATCAATTTTGGGCGTGTGCCATCAACCGGTAGCTTGTATTGCTCCCTGCTTTCTATAAAGGGAATCATGGTTGATCGACAGAGGGTTTTGAAACTTTGGATTTTTTGTACTTGTCAGGCAAATATAAGCATATAACAGTTTTATTTTGATAAGCTCTTATGTTTTGATGAATTGTAATTTGTAAATGGTAGATTGAATGGAAATTAATTAAAATCTCACCATGTTTGTCTCATCTTTTGTTTCCTCACAGTTCTATGATTTTTTTCTATCAAGGATAGGTCAATGAAAACTCTATATGGATGTGAAATGGCATAGTTTAGGCTTCTTTCAAGGAACGAATTAAAAACTTACAATAAATTATAGGGATTGTGTGGGAATGATAATGATTTCTAAAGTATGATATGTGGTGTAAATTGTTGAATGCTCATGCAAAGCATGTGCATAAGAAAAGAATGTATCAATCTCATTTTGATTTATTAGGCATAAGACTTTGTCCCTAGGATTGAAGGCATTGGTCTAAAATTTGTTAAGTTTGAGTAACCATCAAAGAACAAATCATTTTTAATTTCTTGTACGTAGGAGTAGGGTTGATGTGTGATTTTCATTCTCAGGATATTGCAAATTGTTGAGCTACCAGGATTGAGCTGATTCTATTTGCTGATAATATGCATTCTGACTAATTAAATCTGAGAGAATCTGCTAGGTCTGCAATATTTGCAACTACTGATTTGTATTTGTTGATATTGCATTAGGTTCACCCACCTGGGTTTTGCAGAGCCCAAACAGTAGGAGTTTCTCATTTCTTGATAAATCCTTATTAATTGGCCACTAAATTGGGGTAGCTAACCATAGGTGAAGGCAAATCCTTAGGCTCATCCCAACCATCAATTGGGAATACCAACAGCTTGGATGGTACGACTAAGTCTGGTAGCCCACAAAATGATAAGAAATGTTGATGAATATTCTGATTTGCAATTATTAATTTGAATTTTGCCCTGATCCAGTTTCAAATGATGAAACCCTCAGCTGTAGATGATGTCAATCCCTCTCCTGGAAGTGTACGACTGAGCTATATGGGTCTTTAGTTACCACAACTCCTCTGCAACTAATCTGATCTATAAATCTGATATGAAAATTCTGCCTTTCTCCAACAAAATATAGTTACCTCACAAAAATCGATGCTTCAGTTGCTCCTTCCAGTTGATATATCAATGTGAACACAAGCTGCAAACAAGCTGGGGGAACATTTGTTGTGAGGTTTTCACACCATCACACCATTGCAAATGGGGACCCCCTCTTTTCACTTGGCAGTAGTAGTGGTCTTAGGTAGTCTTAGTTGGTAGCAATTTTCAAGTCTCCAAGTCTAAGAGATGAGTTTGAGCAACTTTGGCTTGTTGGATAGTCAAGTCAGTCAGAGATGTGAGTGAGAGCTGGGCCAAGATAGTCAAAGATGTTGAGTTGAAATCAAGGGATTTGTAATGTAATGAGTTAGATTCTTTTGAAAATCCTTGTTCCAGTTTCAATTTTATCTTGGAAAGTCAAGAAGAGTTGTGGGAGATAACACTAATGGAGGCGTGTTGCTTCCTGAAATTTGGCCAAGTCTGGAAAGTTTTAGATCAATTAGACTCAGATCTTGGCCCTTCATTGCAATACTCCAAAGCAACACAAGTTATGATGTCCTGAAATTTGGCAAGTCTGGAAAGTTTGAGATTCCTAAAATGCTCATCAGGACTCAGATATAGAGTCTGACTGAAGCAACCTGATCATTGATGATGTCCGAGTCTTGAAGGCCAACTAACAGTTCCTCCTAAAAATAGGGATCCTCCCTAAAAAGTAGGAACTGCAACCAAAGTCTCCAGAATGAACTTGGAGGTCCTCTGCTGCATTCCAGTCAACTCCCTGTCAATCCCTAAAAAGTAGGGATCCCTCCTATAATCAAGGAAACTGTCCCAAACTACTCAAAATTGTTCATAAAGACCCTGCAAAGCTCCATGACCCTCTGACTGAGTCTCCTATCCATGGTGTTGAGCTACAAAAACTCAAATGATAGGTTGACCCTCTGCCATCTGTTGATTAGTCTAAGGGACATTACTACTTGTATAATATTTATGTTTTCCAAGAAATTTAAACTTTTTTTAAATTGCTAAGTATTGCCGAGTTTTGCCTAGTTCAAAAAAATTTAGTCTATCAAGTCTAAGTCAAGTCCAAGTATGTCCACAGATCTAGCTATTTCAGCTGCAATAATTGACCCTGCAGATGACGACACTAAACTGTGTTTCATCAGCCCTCAAAAATGGCAATTGAATCTTATAAATAGCAAGAAATGAAACTCACTTGTGCCTAAATCAAACCCATTCTCACTCTTCATAGGCCAGAAAGGAATTGCACAAAGACCCAGAGGAGTTTAAGTAACTAATGCAAACGCAGCAGCCTGTGGCCTAGCAGTTACCTCATGTTGACCTGACTATTGTTTGACCAGATCTGTTTGATGTTTGACCTTTTACAACAAGTAAGGTGCAGCATAAAGAGGCTATGGTTCACAATTTGCATTCCATGTGTTCACATCAACCCTCAAAGATTGCAATTGACTCTTACAAATAGTGAGAAATTAAACTCATTTGTGCCACAATCAAGCCCATTCTTTAACTCTCCAAAGACCAGAAAGGAATGGCATGAAGAGCAAGAGGATTTCAAAATACTGCAGTTGTAAACCTAGCAGTACGTGGCCTAGAAGTTCATCTCATGTTGGCCAGACTGTTGAATGTATCATCTGCCTATTGTTTAACCAGAACTGTCTGATGTTAGACCTTTTACAATAGGTAAGGTAGATCATAAAGAGGCTATGGTTCACATTTGCATTCCATGTCTTCCCCATTTGGGAGTAATTGAAAAATTAAGGCTTTTACAAAACTCTAATTCTGTGAGATAGAAGAAAAATTTTAAAAGCTATTTATAGATCTAAAGTCTTATGGGATACTATCAAGAAGTATAGTTCATTCTTTTTCCATATCTTCAATTGACCCCTCAAATTTAAGCTCGAAGTTTTCCTAGATTTTTCCCTAAAATAGAAAATTGATCACATAAGCCTTAAGAATTACATTGCAAAGTGGCTTATTGTATAATCGCAACAAATCAAACTAGAACCCATGCAATTGAGGAACAATCTCAACCAATCAACCTACGTGCAACAAGGTGTCAATGATGGCACAAGTAAAGCTACACTGCAAACAATCCACAACCATAAATATATTCTTGAGATTATTTAACTAATCTAATAACCCACCACCACCTCTCCTCTCTCATTTCCCTTCACACATTCATGACTAAAGCCATACAATGCCATGAATATCTCTAAGCTCAACAAACTTATCATTATCAAATAGCTTACTAATTATGTCAACAAATTAGTAAAGACAAATATCTTCATTATCAACCAATTTGTAACATGTTTCCCATGCATTCACTTCAATTAATCCATGCTAATAAGAAGACTCATTCCACTTGATTTCATTTCACTCCAAATTTCTATTGGTTCCTATTGTGACAATCATACATCGCCCCATTGCAAATGGGGACCCCCAATTTTTCGTTTTTTTATGGTTTTGTTTACGTGTTTCTATTTCAGTCTCCAATCTCTTGCCAGTGTGAGGTTTAGAGTTTTGCCAAGTTTAGGAGTGTCGTCGAAAAGTAAAAGAGAGAAAGCATGATCAAATGAATATTCTGATGCTATGTAGAAGGGCCAAGAGACAAAGATCAACATTGCTTGAAGTCAAATATAACAACACCTATTTCTTAGGAAAAGTTATTTTTTCTACTTTTTTCCTTTTTCGGAAGTTTCTTTTTTGGCATTTTGGGGCCAATGTAGGAACCTACTTTTTTGTTTTCTTTCTCTAAATTTAGAAAGTTGCTTTTTTGCTTTTTGAAATTTCTATTTTTAGAAAGTTTCTATTTTGGGAAGGCCAAGAGTTGTGTAAAATTCTTGTTTTCAGCTTCAAGTTCGTCTAGGATTTCATGAAAAGCAAGAAAAGTGGTGAAGAATTTTGAATTTCAAAAATGATGAAAAGCATTCATAATTGTGAAAATTCTTGGAAAATTCGTGTTCCAATATCAAATTTATCTTGGAAAAGTCGTGAAAAGCTATGGAAAACAACACTGATGGAAGCGTGTTGATTACTAAAATTTGTTTGGGTCTGAAAATTTTTAGGATCTTTCAAAATTCAAAATCTCCATTATAACTCTTAGAGATCTTAAACACTCTCAAACATCCTGATAGTATTTATATAAAATATAACTTAAAGTATAAGAAATATGTGACTTATACCTAAATATTATATTTTATAAAAATTTCACCCAAAGAGAGAAATTCATCAAAGTGCATTCACACATGAAAGTTCTAGAAGAAACCACAAACGGGTTGACTCGAGGAATCTTCTAGAAGAAAACCTAAAGGATCTACTTGAAGAGAATTCTAGAAGAAAACAAAAGAAGGCCAAAATCTCAATGAAAGGGGAAAAAAATTATTTTTTTTTAATAAAGCTTCTCTAAGAGAAATCGACCAAGTTCAATAAAGGGAAAAGAATAAAACAAAATAAGAAAGCAAGTAGATCCCTTCTTGATATCATCATTTCCTATGAATACAAGAGCTTGGCATTGTATTCATTCACAAACAGGAAATTGCAACTCTAGAGTTGACAGTACTTTTCAGATTTCAAAGCAAGGTAGAGATTTTGGGCAATTTTCAGATTGAATTCCGTGATTATTGATGATCATTCCTTGGAGTTTTCATGTTTGCTGATGAATTTTTATTCAAAATTTTAATTTCTTTCAAGATTAGAGGTGATTTTCAGGATTTCTTGAGAATTTTCTAAGGGTTTTCTAATCTGATTGACAAGTTCTAACAAGTTTATGCAGATTTGAAAAAGATTTTCATTCCAAATTCAGAATCTCAGTCTGCAAATTCTTGGAATTGGGGCAATTTCAATGTTTTCATCCTTACTTTTTCATACTTTCAGTCCTCATTCTTGATTGAAAATTCAAATTTTAAAGGATTGAAGATGATTTTTGGATGTAGGAATGCAAAGTGAAATTAGAATAAGATTTAACTATAATTCCATACTTTGCATTCGTAAATTCCATACCCACTCCTAACTTAGAAATTTTTAATCTTTTCAAGAGGTAGATGTCAATATAATGAGGAGAATGCAGTGAAGAAATTTCTCAAACCAAGATAAATTCCGCCTTGAAAAGATGAGAAATTTGTCTAAAGCATGGAAAAATCCTCATCAAGGCATGAAGTCCTCTCAAGAATTCATGGAAACTCTTGTTTCTAAATGAAGTATGCTCATGGAAACTTCCTATTTCCAAGCCAAATCCGCCCAACCTAGACAATGATTGCAAATATGGCTAAGCATTGAGGAAATTCCTCAATTCAAGAGAACTCTGATCATGAAGAATGTGAAGAATCCTCAAAGCATAATGAAGTTTTCCTATGGAGTGTGTTGGAAATTCCTCAAGTATCATCAAAAGTTCACCATGGAGAGAGAACTTTCAAGGGAGAAAATTTGGTGAAGTCAAGGAAATTCCTTTATCTATAGTTAACTCCACACAGGCAAAAGAAAAATTTCTAATCCGTGGAAAGTTGTGGAAAATTCCTGAAGTTGTAAGAAAATTCCTAATCCATGGAAAGTTGTAAAAAATTCCTAAGTTGTAAAAAAATTCCTAATCCGTGGAAAGTTGTGAAAATTCTTGAAGTTGTGCAAATTCCTAAAGTTGTGAAAAAAATTTATTTCAAACAAGGAAAGCTGAAAGAAAATCCACAGAACAAGATAAAGTCCACCCTCTCATGATGAAAAATTGGCTAAATGTTGACAACCAACAGCTGAAATTCACTCTCTAGAACCAGAGAAAAGTTTAAAAATTGTGGAGCCAAAGCCATTTGAGGTTGAAATCACCTAGTATCCAGAGAAAATTCCAAGTGGGAAAGAGGAAAAGGCCAAGTTTCAAAGGGAAAATGTTAAATTTTATGCATAGAAAAGAAGAGGTATAAGTTTCTAGAGAGAGAAGGTGTGAATTTTGGAGAGAGAAAGGGTTTTTAGAGAGTGAAATCAGTAAGGAAGCAATGGTGAAGATTGCCTAGGTATGGGAAATTTCCTAAAAATTAGACCTGAAAGTGCATTTCCAAGGACGGAACTTCATCATTTCCAAAATTCAAAGGCCATTTCTAGATTAAAGGAAAGTTTGGTGAAGTCATTTTAATGAGTTATTGACAAACTTCTCAATGTTGTTTTGCAAGTCTGATGCAAAATAAACAATCAAGGGCAGACAAAGATAAAAGAGATGCTACAAGCCTACAACAACCCAGGATTTCCAAAGATCAAGATCAAAGGAAGGAATTCAAATGGTATAAGAAAAGATGGCATTCACAGATGAGAAAAACAAACACAACCAAGGACTTCATCACCTATGAAGAATTTCAAGATAGAAAGAATGATGGATGGACAAGGGAAGATTTCAAAACCATCTTCGAAATTTCAAAGTTCACACCAAGAAGCCCAAGATCCTAGATTCAAGAAGAATGTCCAAAAAGGAGAAAATTCCAAGTTCAAGAAGGTTTAAAGATGATGCAATTTGGATATATTTTTCCAAAATCCCAAACTCTAAAAATTGAAGAATTGTTCAAAGCTAACTTCAGCCAAAGAGATAAGTATGCTGAGGTGGCAACCACCTGTCTCCACCAATCAGATAATTTCATGCCTGTGGTGTCGAGGTTCATCAAATATGCTGCCAACTAAAGGATAAGGGTGTTTTCTTCTAGAAGGAAGCTCCATCTAAGTTGTTCATTTTCATTGGTTCTCACTTGATAATCATTGTAAACCCTAATTAGGGTATAGTTGTATAAATCTTGGCCGTTGATCTTAAATTGATCTGGGCCCTTCATCTTTTTTTGAACTCCTTTTTAAACCCCACTCCTCTCATTTGCAAAGGGAGGTTCGAAGAGATTGTTGCATAAACACGTCTTAAGTAAATTCATTGTTCAATTGTTGGTGAATTTAATATCTTTTGCAAGTTGCATGGTTTCTTGTCTCTCACTTAAGAGTAGATTTTATTTTCAAGTTGTTAAAGTGAATGAAGGATTTGATGGGAATGTTCATTGTGGAATCAATATGTCATACTTTTGATAGTTGGATGATTTTCAACTATTGTGCAAAGCTAGTCTGAACTTGTAATAGTAAACTTAACTTGCATTACTGAATTCATTGTTCGAATGTTGGTGAATATCTGTGATGTGAAAATCCTTAGAATACCTTAGAAGATTGCATCATTCTCATGGAGTTGTTGAATTTGGTGAAACAAGGATAAGTTTGAGATTCCACTTCCGCAGCCTTGTCTCCAGATTTCATAGGATTAGTTCATAGAATTAGTTTAGAGTTAGAATTATCTTCTCAAACCCTCCTCTTTTGCATTTTGTTTTAGAAATCTCTATTAGTGTTAAACCCAGAAAGTCCCAAAAAAATAGAAAAAAGGAAATTCAAAAGTTGATAAAATCTTGAGTAACCACATAAGTCCCCTTGGAGGTTTCTAGAAAATCATCCTACCATGAGAGTCTATCCTGAACAAAAAAATCGCACGCATTAGGAATCTTGAAGTCGTCTTTGTGATCCAATAGTTTGTTTGTTTAGCACATAGAGGATTTTGTTCAAGCGAGGATAGAGTACCCCTGGTATTTTACTCTATGTTGTCTATGTCATATAACACATACCAACAAGTCCATGGAGTTACTCTTCTTCAAGCCCCAATTCTTTCCCTATGATGCACATGACTCAATGATTGAGTAGTAGGTGCATGGTGTATGTGGAAGTTTTCTCTTGGCTTCTAGTGCCTTAGCATAATTCCTAGCCAGTTAGTATACTTCATCAAGATCACTCCAATGTGATCAGTTTTTCATCCCAGTGCATTTTGACAATTTTTTGCAAAATAGGTGCATTAATGGCTTATTTTTAATTATTTTACTAAGGTTGCTAAAATTTAATTGAAGTATTTTATTTGCACCTTAGTGTTATAGCTCGTTGGAAATGGTGCAAAATATTTTGAATCTTGGGTGCATAGAATAGGGACCTTTCATCTCAAATTTTCATTATTTTGAAGAAAAAGACACTTTTGGAGCTAAAATAGAGTTTAATTTAAAAAGTGAATATAAAAATGGTTTTTTCTGAAAGTTGGTGGGAAAAAAGTATAAAAGGGAGTTTGGGGAGCTTATTTGGCATTATGTGGATGATTGATTTTCTCTCTAATGAAATCCTTTGGATTTTGGAATTGGACCTTGTTCAATTCAGCCTTCTGGACGACAAAAACCATCTCGAGGAAGATCAGATATGGTGGTAAGAGATCCACTCTCGTTGATGTGGTGGGATTCATGCGGAGTCTAAGCTCGGGCATAAAGGCATTGCAGTTCCAATTTGGCAATTGCAAAAAATTTCAGCACAAGGGCATAAGAAGACAAAATAACTAAATAAGTTGTTCTGGGTTTGGATTGACTAACCACTAAAGAGTTTCCCAAGATGGCACTAAAAGACAAGTAATTTGATAAATACGTTGCCTTTGGAATTATCATGTGATTAATAGGAACCAAAGGGGAATTGATTTTTGGTGGCATGCTCAATATCTATCCCGACACTTGAAAGAAGACTGGAAAATCACATTGGCTGCAGCCTTTCATAAGAAGACAAGTGAATAGAGGAAATAGTGGGAATTAATATCCGAACAACAAGATTGATATAGTACTAAAGACAAAAAATCAGGTTGTCCTATTACGCCAACACTTGATGACAAGCTAGTTTATGGTGCTAAGGAGACAAATTGAAAAAGACAAATTCATTAGAAATTCATAAGGATTCAGGGAATGATTGCCGAGCTATCAAGAAGCATAAAGATTTAATGTTAATTTTGAGCACTCATTGCTGGAGTTTTTGAATGAAATTGTGGTCGATTCTTTCTCTTCATTGGGTGACTTCATAGATTTACTCTTGGTGTAGAATGTAAGCATGGAAATTAGACACTAACTTTGGTGAGACGTTGAAAAGGAAGGTGCCATTAATTGCTAGGTGTGAGATTTTGTAATGTCCCCATTTTCATGAGCATCAAAGTTTGAGGGATTAGCCTATTATTGTATCTTCTCGGCTAATTATTGTGGATAGAGAGTCTTTTGAAGCAGAGGCTTGGTTAATGGAGGTTCTTGTCTTCTCCAGAATTTTGTATGTTCCAATTTGGTCTTCGTTAGGCTCAGATTGGGCTTCGTTTGGGCTTAATTTCATATACTTACTATTTATAGAAGTCTGAGGTTGATAGAGATGGGCCCTTTCTATTTTTAGTATGGCAATCATACGGACAGAGGATGTAGTAGTTGACTCCTTGGTTCCGACACCTCCTCAAAATAATGAGTATTCAATGAGATATTAATATTTTAATGGCCTTTAGATATTAATATTTCAATGGCCTTTAATGATGTCTAATTATTTAAGTTATATTATAAACTTATAAATTGACTTTATAAAAAGTGGGGGCCATGTTGAGGGTAATGAGTAATTAATACTCATTGATTTAAAATGTGCTTTATTAATGACATTATAAATTCAACTCATTATTATAAAAGCAAATATCAAAATCATTAAAGAGTCTTGCTAATGAAGATTCGTGGGGAAATATTATAAAAGAGCCTTGGAGAGAAATCAAAAGGCATTCTTGTGCATTTGATTTTGGAAAATTGTGGTGTTGTTTGAGAGCCAAGGGTTTTCAGATTTCAAGGGTCTGAAGAATTGAGAATTCTTTCAGATTCTCATACACTTTGAACTGGTGAAACTATCCAGCGAATTGTGCTTGTGATGGTCTTATTCAGAGACCATAAATGAGCTTCATATGGTGTTCGAATTGAAGGGAATGATCAGCGTTTTATCACAAAGATAATTAGCAGAGTACAGAGGGTAATTTATGTGCAGATGATGTTGGCATTGAGTGATGGTAACCGGTAAGCCTTCTACCGGTACAAGTACAAGTATTGTCATTGATTGGCAAAAGAAGATAGAGTTTTGTCATCTCTATTAAGTCTAAAGATCCAAGGAGATCTATATGAAGGAAGGATGGTTTGGCAAATGGTGCCAACATATAAGAACCGATCACTACACAAAGCATCAGCAACCGGGTAAAGTAAACAGTCAAGAAATGGAGGATTCCACCTTCAACCGAGGATCTGGCTACAACCGGTGTAGTCAAGTACAGAGCAAGCAACAACTAACCGGTGTCAACAACACAACCAAGGAAGGTGCAACCGGTAAGCCAAGGAAGATACTATAACAGGTCAAAGACCCTTACCTATTCACAGCTTGAGGATCTCTATCGATCTAATAATGACTCCAGTATGAACCGAGGAAGTCATAGTCAACTATCTATTTCAACCAACTCCTTGACCGGGATTTTCTGCGTCAAATCCGGAGGTCTTTGAGTTAAACTGGTGATCGGTTTGGGGCACGTCTGGAGGTTTTAACGCCGGAATCAATGGCTTTAAAACAAGGCGTTATCTCTTGTAAAGGAAAGATGCTTGACACGCATCTATTGTTTTTCTTTTTACAGCAAATAAATCAAGGGCATGCATCGGATATTTCCTTAGTGAACTCATACTCCACTAAGTGATGAATCTAAGAAGGATCTGTAATTAGGTCATGCATGATGAGCACAATTAGGGCTAGGGCTCTATATATTCTTCTGCCTGAGGCGAATAGAAGTTGCCTTCATTCTGCCGAGAAAAAGAGTGAACCTGTAAGCTATAGAAGCCAGTGTAAGAAGAAGTTTGAAGAAGAGAGAAAAAAGATTGTGCAGAGAAGCACAACAGTAGAGGAGAACACACCTACGGTGACCGGTGACGCTTCTTAGTTGAGCACAAACAGAGATCTTATCAGGCTGTGCATAGCCATCTGTAAAAGGCTTAGTTGCCGATTCGGGTTCGAGGACGGATTCAGGTTCGAGAATCCGGTTCGTGGATTCGTGAATTTTTTTTTCCCGTTTTGGATTCATAAGGATTCGTGAGTATATATATATATATATATATATATATATGCATTATATATCCAAAAATATAAGAGAAATATACATAATTCTCAAACCAAATCATTTCATACTATGAATCTATGATGCTTGATCATTGATCAATGCCAAATGTCAAAGTCTTCATAACTAGGTCTTAGGTAGTCTTTGTTGGTGGTTGTTTTCAAGTCCCTAGGTCCGGCAAATGAGGTTTGAGTGATTTTGGCCTATTGGAAAGTCATGTCTGACTGGGATTTGGGCGAGAGCTAAGCTAAGTCTGTCATAGAGATGGGGTCGAAACCAAGTGATTTGTGATAAAACAAGTTAAAACCCTTTGAGAATCCTTTTGCCAGCTTCAGTTTGACCTTAGAAAGCCATGATGGATTGTGGGAGGTAAACCTGCTGAAGGCTTGCTGAATCCTGAAATTTGGCTAAGTCTGGAATTTTTCGAATCTAGAATTTGCATCTTAACTCCTATGAAGCTGAAACCTATCTCAAACATCCTGGAATGTATTTAACTTGTATTTATACAAATATAAATTAAAGTATAAGAAATTAAATAAATCAAACTTATACTTAAATGTTATATTTGTATAAATCCTCTTGTCAATTTAGGGTTAGATGAAGAAAAAATAAAAAAATAGACATATTAAGTACTTTATGCCTTCATAGGCCGTGGGTCCCTAGGGATTCGCATGGATCCGCACGGGATCCTCAAGGATTCATGCTGGATCCCCCCAGGTCCGTGATGGATCCGGGCAGGGTCCTTGCAAAAGCCTGTGGATCCGTCCGGGTCCGCAGCCCACGAACCCGGACGGATCCACAGGCTTTTGCAAGGACCCTGCTCGGATCCATCACGGATCCGACGCGAATCCGGACCTGGATCCAGGCCTGTACAGGCGAATCCGGCAACTAAGGTAAAAGGTCAATCTCTCTATTGTTTTCTAGCAATTACAATAGTTAAAATCCCAGTATTTGGGTGGACTCTAATAGGTCCCTTGTATCAAATCCCCTAACTGAGTGACATCTTTCAAAGTGTTCAAAGTCCTCTAACTAGGCAGGCACTAACTAGCCTCATTGTAACAAATCCCTTAACCAAGTCGCATCTAACAGTGCGTTTTGATCCTTTAAACGGGAAGGCTCCTAACAGGACGTACTCCAAAAGAGTGCAAAATTTGTGAGGTCTCCTCACACCATGGTTTTCACCCTAATCGGGTTTCCACATGATAAATTTGGTGTCACTGTGTGATTGTTTGCTTACTGTTATTATATGTTTGAATCTGTCTGGCTCACAGTTATAAGTAAACTTTACCAGAGTTAAGAGAAAAGTTTTAGAGGTGCTGATTCACCCCTCCCCTCTCAGCACCAGTTGGGACTGTCAGATGACAGCGTTCATTGAGGTCTGTGTTTGGAGTTTTGGGGGTGTCGCTCACCTACAGGCAGCAAAAATCATTTTGGTCCTGTGTTTTTTATAGTTCTGGGTCAGCGTTGAAGAATAGGGCACGTTTTGAGTGTTAAGTGCCTCCATTTGGCATTTGCCAGCTTTGGCGTGGGTTTATAAGTTTTTCCAGTAGGCAGTGATTCATCTTGGGCTATCTATTAATTCCTGTGAGCAGCTACAGGTTTCCTTTATCAGTTTTCAATTAAATCATATGCATCATATTTGTCATTGTAAATTGTTGAATTAGATATGAAGGAATAAGAAGCACACCAAATGTTTTTGGTAATGTTCATATCTAAACTGCTAATAATCAGCATATTAGTACCCATGCCAAGTGTTTGTGAAAATGTCTATTGGCTGTAGATGCACATTTTACATGTAGAAATCATGTGTATAAATTTAAAAAGGTCAAAAAGGATTGCATTGTAACTTAGTTCTTTGCCTAGACTTCTTGGTAATCTTTTGCAAGCATTTAAACTTCATTTGAGACCATTCCAAGCAAGCAAAAACAATCTGAAAATTAAAGCCAGCAAGATAGAGGTTTCATGCAAAGTGTTTGACAAAATGTCAAACATCCAAAATTGAAACAAATCCAATGTTTGTCAAAGTTAGAACATGCAGGGGTTCTTACAGCTTTTTTTAGTGTTGTGCTTTATCTTGGTCGACTGAGATGTTGAGACTCTGTTGGGTGTGATTTATTATGATTGGCGTGGTGAACTTGAGCTCAGCAATCACTATGAAGGTGGTATAAAGATTAAGAGAAGTGGAAAACAGGCTGATTAGTCCATGTGCGCAGAGATTAGACCTTGGCATCTTCTTGTTGCAGATAGCAGCATGGGTGAGCATACAGGAGCGTGGGATAGCACACATGGGTGATGGTGTTTAACCTTGCTCTGGGCCTGAGATTTATGAGCTTCATACCTATACATAGTCATCACTGAAGTTTGTAAAAGCTGATATAATGCTGATACATATTTTTCTCCTTTGGTATGCTCTGTGAACAATCAGTAAATGGAAACAAGTATCTAGTCTGGGTCGGATTTAGTTCATTTCAAAACTCTGCAGTCTGAAATTTCCTCAGAAAGTCTTTCAAGATATAGTTAATTGATATTGGAACAAATTATTGCCATTTGAAGCTTTATTTGTGGATGCCAAAAGAAAAATCACTGCAATCTGAGACACACATGAAAAAGCAAACAAGCCTTTCATATGATTACCATCTGTTTGACATTTTTCCTGAACATTAAGAATATGCAAAGAGGAAAGGGGAGGTTCAAAAAATTTGGATGAGATCAGGGCAGACTCTTACAGCCTAATCTGGATCACCTCTCAAAATTGTAAGTATTTTCTTTGACATTTATGCCAAATGTCAATGCTTCAATATTTAGTGCCACTAATTATTTCCTATTGATGTCACTATATGGTTTCAAATTTTTTTGTGATGAATATACAAAAATAGTATATTAATTTCACCCTTGCGCAACAATCCCAAAGTTTTAGAGATATGCACCCAATGTTGTGTACCCTTTTACCCTCAAAACCATGTGCAGCGATGTAATGTGATATCATTACTGAATACCTAAATCATAAATGCTAACCTTCTTAGATAACATGATCACTAGTGCTTAAACAAATAATTAAGATATTCATTTGTATTATGTTTTCTAATTAATCAAGGAAATTTTGAGATTAAATATATCTATTTGGAAACTCATGTTGTTTTCCCATCTTAAGTAAAATTGTCCAGTTTTTCTCAAACTAGGTCGGTTTCCCTATTTATTTGTTGGTGCTATCAGAAAGTTTGGTTTTGTTTTCAATATGAATAGAATAAGAATGTGTTTTCCCTATTTTTCATGTCCGCACTTTTTACAACACTTTTATGTCCATGCAATCAATGACACTAGCACTCTATATGCAACATATTTTTTTACTGCAAAGATTAAGAATTGACGATTAGAAATAAGCATCAAAATGATATCTGCTAAAATGAGAACATGAAGTTGACATCTTTGCTTGACTCAATTGTACAAAAAAGGAAATAAAAAGAATAAAAATAAAAAATGTCATTTCCAACATTTAAAGTTCCATACTTTCACATTTTAATAAAAAATTGAAAGTCATCCAAATTGATATCTAAGTGCAAGTAGACATACGGAAGTGCGTCATGAGCTACATAATCAATTCGGTACTTTTCAATGAACTCTTGAGTGATCACCCATGGTGCATCTGGCACTACTTCATCAACCCATCTGTAGAGAACACAAAAGACACACTCAACAAATATTATTTTCCAACCATACCATAGTATTCCATGTTTAATTCAAAGAATCATATTATTTAATAATTCAAGTACAGAGAATTACTCAATTTGTTTATTTTTTTATTTGCTTAGGAAATTACATAAAGGGTCTATTAATTATGTCATTTAAACTCAACAAAATTGTTCAAAATAGGAAGAAACAATGAACCTTAAGTACTGTTGGATAAATTGGGGATAAAAGAAAGATGATATAAATAGAGAAGGACTTGCCAACATATGTTTGAAGCAGAGAGTCGTGATATTGCAACCAAACCAACAAACCCCAAGAGAAAAAAAAATTATAGCTTGGCAAAGATTGTAAGTCCTATTTACTAAACAAAGTAATAATAGCATAATCTAAACCTAAGAATACTGCTAGATCTGATCACAAGTAATAATATTATAATTATTATTCATAAAATATTCATAATACCCTTAGACTGTAATGAGCTCAACACAGCTCACTATAAAGAGACTTGACATGGGAGAAATTTGAATGTGAATAAAGCATAAGACTATCCTAGGAAGACAATAAAGCATGAGCCTATTTGTGAAAAAAGGATGAAGATAATTTATAAACCATAAGTCATTTGTATATTATACCATATGTCTGAAACTCTATAATGTCCCTAACTGGATCCCAACTGATTTCTTCAAACTTTCACAGAATCCTAATCTCGTTATTGCAAATTATAATTCAGGAAACCAATTTCCTTAGTAACTCGTGTCTTCTGGAATGGTTCCTACCAGATCATCTGATGAGTCATCGATGAATTGTATTTCTCCTTGACGATAAAGAACCTTCAACCTCTATTGTGACTTGACTGAGATCTAAAGGATATTATTGATTTCTTATATCCATGGTGGTTACTGTTGTATATTGTTGAGTGAATGCAGGTGTTGGTAACTGATGTGAATATCAGTTGTTCTTGTCGCTGTAAATCTAGAAATGATCTGCAATATTTGGAAGCTATAATATGGTTCTTATTTGTCAAGAGAAATGTGAATCGAAGCCTTCTAATTTGTTTCCCACAAGCAAGACCTTCAAACTTTTATCGTTTCCATTAGGGATCAGGTATAGGGATCGGGTATAATGGGTTCAATGATGCTTCCCCTGTATGTGTATATATATATATCTTTCCCAAAGATTTTCTATATCCCTTTTTTGGTTCCCGTCAACTTAAACTGAAGCTTGCTGAGGATAATACACCATGGTAGAATAGTTTGTGTTCACTGTAGACACTCACGCAATCATTCATAGAAATTGCACTTATATCCCGTATCAATGCCCAGCCAGGAGTGATTCAAAATGTATCCTTCAGATGATGATAATATTTCTTTGTAGATAAACTCAACTAGTCATTCGTTATCCTTCATGTTGATTGCATTATGGTTAATCCATTATTTGATCAATCGTAAATCTCTGTGACCCTCATTCCCTAGTTGATCATAGGGATATGGGTGTTGTCTTAGGATTAATGTCTGAATCGATTATGTTTGGTTGCTGACTGGATTTTGTTCTGTTTTCCATTCAGTCCTTCTCCCGTTCGCCGTGCCTCTCCTTTGTTCACTGTGGATCCATCAGTATTCTCCTCCTAATATATGTTGCTACCCCCAATCATATGTATTTTTTAGACTGAATCCCTTTCCCCCTACCTCCATTTTTCAATGACTGATATATATGTTGCCTTTAAAGCCCGTGTGAGGGATCGCAACTTTCTTGAAGTCACGACCTTAGGGGGTTTGTATTTATAATTGTTCATACTTTGATTGTATTATTATATTTTGATAATATATATTAATATACATTTGATGATATTTGATATAATATTAATATTTCTATATTTAATATGTAATATTTGATATGTTATAATATTTGATGTATTACATTATTATATTATTTATATCTTATATTATTTCTTTATATATATCATGATATATTATATAATAATAAATTATTATATTATTATATTAATTATTAATTTATTTATTTATTATTTATAATTATTACATTAATAATATATATTATTATATTAATTATATATTATATCATTATATCAACAATATATTATTATATTTATATATAATTATATTTATATACTATATTATTATATAAGGGATAGGTTATTAATAATAGATTTACAATTATCAGTTTATTTATTTACATTTAAGTTATTATCATTAAAATCTTGCTCAATTAATTTATTTAGTTTTATACTTATAATCCCTATTTATTATTACCTATTCTATTCAAGAAGGGGTCATGACAAACGCACATGTTTTTATAGGAGATAAGGGACTCCTCAGGGACTTGCTGCAGCCTCAACTAGAGTTCTAGTCAAGGACTTGGTATAAGTCCCCATGAGCACCCACAAGTACCCAGAAAGCCTATGGCTAAATCTTATATCTACAAATTGGCACAGAAAGGGTCTTTGGTGCTTGCAAAATATTTCAAAAGGATTTCATATATTCTTCTGGACAAGTATTTTCAAGCCAAAATTATAGACTTCAGAATGGAAGATCTGGTAGACGAAGATCACATACTAACCTTCTTAACCATTCAAGGAGAGGGGTATGTGGCACTTGTTTGGACAATGAATCTTCCCATTGCAGAAATGGCAGACATTTTCAGTTTCAGATTTCTTCTGTTGGAATTAATAAGCAGGTAAGACATTTCAAAATCAATGTGTGTGGATTGTGACTGTATATCTGAGGCAGAGATGGAAGTGGAGAGTGTTGAAGATGGTGTTGATGTGCATCAAGCAAGACAAAATTGCCAAATTTAAGTATTTTTGAGGGATTTTTAATTTAGTTTGAGTAGGTTCAAGAATTTTTAGGAATTATAGCTTTTTTGTGTTTTCCAAGTCACCAATTCCAAATCAAAATGTCCAAAAGTTGAAGACTAAATATATTTACATTATAAATACATAACACAAGGACTGCATCAATAGCAAGGTTTCACACAATTGGCACTGACTGCTTTGACATATCCGACAGTAGTGTTTGATTTAATATATTACTCTTTAATTCCTCATCATGTGCAAGATGAACAGTCACATGTAAAAAATTGCAACACTCAATGTTGTAATACTCTTTAATAATGGGAGATACACAATCCTCCATTATCAAATTATTGCATACAGAATGCTAATAACTGTTGTTTCATACTTTTCTACTTCAGCCTAAAATCTATTTGCTAAAATCTGCTGTCTCATACTTACCAATATCAAAATTTGGTAATCATTCATAAGGTCTTTTCCAATGCTTATTTCAGTCCTCTTAGCCACAAAAACATCACCATACAATAACTGTACAAGTCATTTCTCATTTAAGGTAACCATAGAAATCAATGATGCATACAGATTGTAAATCAACATTTACATAGTGTCGATATAGTCAGCATTCATAGTGTTGATATAGTCAGCATAAAATGCTTTTGTTATGTCTCGCACATAACCATGTATTATTCACTTGTTGGCTTTGGGTAGTTAGTTGTTAGTTGTCGACAATTTTGGTTTGTTTGGAAACCACCAAGTGCTTTAAATAAACTTTTTGTAGTTAGGGATAAGAAAAATTTAGTAGTTAAGGAAAGTTTTATAATGCTTGGTTGATAATTTCTGGTCTACTTCTACAAAAACTTTGGGTGAATAAAGATATATTTTTATCACTCTATTTGCTCTGCATTAATATTTATGCTGAATATTTCACATACTGGTTTTATCATATCAAAATTAAACATTTACACCCCCCAATGTTTTTCTTTTTTTTTTTTTGGAAATTTTCTGCAAATGAAACTTGTACAAAATATGCAAAATAGAGAGCACTTCAATGCAATTATTTTGATACTGAATTTTCAGTTTGCATACACATTAATTACATGCTCTTGACTGAATAATAAAACCCATAGGTACATCCAACACATGGATTTGGGAAATGCATGAAACTAACATGAAAACACCTCAAAGTGGGAAAACCACCCAACACACCTCCAAACCTGGAAATCAATTGATTCGAGTGTGAACAGGTGTTCAACACCAATCTGGGTTGCTTTCAAGTCTTCAACAGCACTTCAATGAGTGTACCCAAGCAGTATGGCCATACCCAGGCCTCACACATCCAAAACCAATGCCTAATGATCAAAATAGTGCTCCAAACACAAATCACTCATCAACAACAATGAAATAGCTCATCAAAACCAGTGAAGGGTCAAAGAGTAATCGCACCCAAAATATGTGCTTGTACAGCCTACCATGGTGTACAACCCATTAGAAAAAAGCAAGTCTCCATAAGATGCCTCAAATAGGCTCGCCCAGAAATTGCAGATGCATTGGTGAAATGCCCAGAACCATTCAATCAACCCTTCATATTTAGTCACCTAGAGAGAAGGTACAACCTACCCTAGGAAGTGTATGGCCAGCAAAGAATACCCTACAATAGCCTCCAAGAAAACACCATCAAAATATTTCAAAATGATCATAAAACAAGCAACAAAATATTTCAATCAAAATATCTTGAAAATCTTGATTTCTCCTTGAAAACCCTAACTCCAAAACTCAATGAAAACACTAGTGAATCCTGTGTGAAACACTCTTACCAGCTAGGAGGATCTCTTGCCACTAAAACTAGTGATTTGATGAGGATTTTCATCCTCAAACAATCTTAGAAGAACTTCTCCATTCAATCCACCAGCATCCTACTATGTGTGCAAACTTGAATAAATCAAATGAGGGGACACATGACTTCATTAAATTGAAATACTAAAGTAAGATTATAATGTTAACTTAACACTTAAGTGCAATAATTAAAATAAACCAAACCACTTTGAGGAAAGCACCACCAGGGAACCAAGAATTGAAACTAATCACAATAAGAGGGAACTGATGTTGGAGAATGATGTTGGGTGCCAAAACGAGCACTTACTAAAATCTATGTTCACCAGCAAATGTGGAAAACAACCCAAATGGCCAAAAATACACAAAGAGCATTACTTCAATCCTAAATGCCAACTAAACTCCAGAAACATCACTGTATGCTAAGAAAACTTGAAACTGAACTCTCCACGAACACCAAGAAACTTACGAAAAATCCTGAAAATTGGCCAATGGTCACAGAACAGTATGGCATGAAAATGGGGACATTACACTTTAAGAAGTCAAGTCTTATCTATGATGATTCATGTCCTTAGACCCTAATAGAGACAAGAAGATATCACAACATGATCAAGAATGAGAGATCAAAGGATCTCTAAGGTTGGTGGAGAAAAGAGAACAAAGAAGCCAACTAAAAGAGGTATCCGAAAAGACTCCAAAAGTAAAAAATTGAAATCAAAGTCTGTCTCAAAGAAAAAGTTGGCATTGGAGAGTTCGTTGGTGTCATAAGTGAAAACAAAGTTATCAAAACATTCAACCACTATGAGTAGTGATCTTTCACTATTGAGTGAAGTGAACATCAACTTTGTAGACCAAGTTTGGTAAAAAGAATCAATACAACCTCCTATAGACAAGGAAAGTATTCATTACGGGACAAGTCTGAAGAATCCTTCATAAGGAGGGGAAAGCGTATGAGAGCAACATTCAAGGAATCAAAGAGTTATTCATAGAAGAAAAAATCAAGCCAAGAACTCTAGGGCTAAAAGTTGGGTCCTAAACGTGAAACAAGTGTGCAAAATGCTTGTCCTACAAGAATTGTAGAGCACTAGAACGTCTAAATAAAAACTCCCCGAGGAGTAGATTTGAGGCACTGAGTTTGCACAAAGATAAAACCATGGTAACTTCACCATTAAGACCAAGTATAGAAAGACGGAAGCTGCCCGAGTTTAGAGAAGATGGATCAAAGGATCCAGTAAGACAATGGACCACCATGGACACCCCACTTCATTTGACAGCCTACACTCTAAATCCCAAATTGTATGCAGCAAGACCTAGGAGAGTGCCTCCATCTAATATCAAAGAGGTGAAAGAAGGCTTCCTGTAGACTAAGGAGTCTAGCAAACTTTATAGCACAATAACTAGTCGTTATGAATCTTCAAGGCTCAATATTTAGTAGACCAGAGGTGAGGATGGATAGAGCTACATTAGCTCAAGCCAAACCCATTGGATGGTGGAAATAACATGGCAATGATGCAACACAGTTGATGCTTGCCACTCATCTCCTTTCATAGGTTGCTAGTTCCTCTACCTCAAAGAAGAATTGATCTACATACAGATTCATCCACATAGTCAAGAGGAATAGGCTCAACTCTAGACAATTGGAGAAGCTGGTGGCTGTGGATAGTGCCTTGTGGCTTCCCGATCAACAGACTCGTGAGTATCATCAAACTTCAATTGCACTTTGGGATGTTGATCCTGAAGATACTGCAGGTTAATGATGAGAAGGCATATGATGTATTTCTTGGAGTTGCATTGGATAAAGATGAGACAACCTCTCATAGTGGCAGTGATTCAGAATTCAATTTTTATGCAATATCAGGGGTTCTAATTAGGGAGAACTACGTATTCTATATATTTTCATTTTGTAGTTGAAACTTGCATCCTTTGGGCATTTCTTATAAATTTTATACAATATATATGCACATTATCAATGACTGCAATAATTTTTTTTTAAACTTAATTTTCTTGTCACTTTTTATGAAATGAAATCTCAATTAAACTCTAATATTATGTGTTAATGTTCTATGATGTATATGATGATCGTCTTATCAATGCTATCATATGAATATTTCAAAGTTTCTACTATTTTTAAACTTTTCCTATTTTTAGTATAGATTCCTTAAAAAATGGTCTCCCTATCCTCCCCGTCACCTGCCACCCCCATCCTCATAGAGAAAATTCAGGGTAACATAGTAGTTTTCCAATTTGTTTACACCAGTTAAGCACAAAATTTATGCTTAAGCCAGTCTTGGAAAACTATCATCTATAGACTTAGAAATTGGCCCCACACAAATTTTGAGAATTAATGTCCATCTCTAGGTTGGCTTTAACCTGGCATCATGGACTTATTATTAGCTTTATTTATGGTGCTATCATGTGATCTAGAATCCAACATTCTTTGCATTCCAATGACAATTTCAAAGCATGACGTGAATTGTTGATCCCAAAACAAAGTTTACATTTGTTGCAAATATAGAATTCTTAAATATATGACCCAAATCGTCAATGTTTTTATATCACACTATTACAATATTTGACTTATGTAACATAAGAATCAAGATGAAAACACCAAAACAACAATCAAAATATATTTACCAAAGAAAGGTTAGAGCCTCTATCAATAGGTCAAGAAGAAGGGTGGTAACTAACACTCTCACATCTCTATTGATCAAGCTGCCCACAAACATCAATTACTAAAATCTTTCCTTGTATACAAAGGCAGCTGACCTAATAATAGCCAATAACACAAAACAAATACCTAATTATATGGGTAATTTTTTAGAAAACAGATAAAATCTATATAGTAAATCTATGGCCATACAACCTGCAATGGCGAAGAGCTTCGTAGCGCTCAGTCTCTGTCATGACAGTCTTCCCTTTGTACGTATGAGTCAATGCATCGTTGCAGCAACCAACAAGTAGATATGTATTTGGGAACCTGCAAAATGCCCATAAGACAAAATTAGTAATTCAGATCACCTCAAATAAATGTGACATGCATCACATGGAAATTCAAATGGTAATTCTTTATTTGCTTGGAGACATTTTCGAGAATAAGGAGTGACTCAGAATATGAAATTTAAGATAAAAAGAAAGTTCGCTATTCACTAACAGACAAAATAAAGTAGGTTTGGTCCACTGATTAATGGTATTGAGAAATACTGATCACTCCCATTATTCCTATGACTTGCATACACTGAAGGCTAGAACATCGTATACAGATGTGTATTACAGAAAACTTCCATTTCATTTTTATGGTGAATGAGTATTCAGAGAATAAAAGTTCAAAAAGCATATAACAATGTGAAGAGCAAATAGCCTGCTTTAAGTACCTGCCACCAAACAAAATCCCTTTGGCTAATAGTATTGAATAGCCCTTGTTCTAAACAATGAAGAAACAAATGTACCAAATACAAAAAAAAATCTCGACAAGCATGTTTTGCGATGATGCTAAAAATGGATGTAAATTAAACACAATAGACTGTCATACACTATAGTTTTAGTATCTAGTAATTTACCGTAACAGTTACATACCAAATATGTTATAAATTTACGCCCACAGTTACCCTATTTTTTAAGGTAAGTTATCAACCTCACTCATTATGACTACATGCAGTGTGATGAAATGCAGAATATTGTGAGCATGTCATACTGAACATTGTGTTAGAAGCTCAAACTTAATATTCCAATATGTATGATAATCTTAATATGGAAACACACATCATTGAGCATGCATTCAAAGATCATGTCCACTACTAATGATGTACGACAATGAGGTACAAGTTAAATAAATAACAAGGGTGATGTAATATTCTGCCATGTCCTTTGTCTTGTATGTTTAGTATTTGACAGCATTGATGTTGCAATAAAAGACTACAAGGCTTGTGAGCAGTTCTTCACAAAATGAGAGATTTTAAGTCGTTTATTTTAAAGAAAACAACCTAAATGATTAACAAATATTTGTTCTTTCTAGTACCAAACAGAGAATAGAAAATGCATACACAACACAAAGCTTGAATTAGATTATACGCACAAAATTTTAAGTAAATCAAAAGAGGGAACTGTATACAAAGCTACAATCACCAGTTTAATGAAGTTTACACTTTAGAGCTTGCACTTTCAATAAAATCAATTTGACTTACTTAAACAACACACACAAGATCACAAATAAAACTTGAACAGTAATCTCAGTCAAAAACTATGCATGAAAATTACCATTAAAAATCTAAGTGCCAAAAGCACTTAATTGCAAGTGTTTACAATAATTTTGCGTGATGAATAAATGAAAAGCAACTATAGTCGTTATGTTAGAAAAGGTTTGCTTGTAACCTGATCAAGCTTAAATACAAATTTGATTCCAAATACATCCAACTAAAATTGAAAATATTGAAATAGTTATTTAATAAAAGCATACATCTCTAAAAATAGACCTTCAAGATGATCTAAAAAGAGGACATCTTTTGTAATGTCCACTATTTTGTAGCCTTTCGAATATCTTTGGAAACCCAACATTCTTGGAGAGTGCCATCCTTTTCAGAATAGTGTTCAGACAAAGGTGTTGTGTTTAGGGGATCAAGATGATTTTGTTGATGCTTTCCAAGGAAAATTTCATCATTTTGGGTGCATTCCAAACTTCTTGGAGGAATACTCCATTTTTAAAAAGTATCATTTTTTATTAAGTTGAATCTCTAGTTAGCTTTTGTGTATGTTGATGCATTCAAAATTCACCTTCAGGCTATTTTTGCATTTTCTGCAACTTTGAGCAGATGCGCAAAAAATAATATATAGATGTGTATGTGTGTGTATAAAAAGAAAGAATCAAATTTTATGGTTGCTGGAAACTATAAACAGCCCTACCATCAAGTAGCCGTACCTTTTTAAAGTCTAAAGAAAAGGTTAGAAACCTTTGTTTCAAGGCTTTAAAACCTTTATATTTCCCAGCACAGCCTACAAAAGGGAGGCTCAAGGAGCTGCAGCACGAAAAAGACATACATTTTTTGAAGGTGTCATACCACAAAGGGAAGTGTAGTGCAAGTTTAGGTCAAACATGCTGAATGGATGTTGATTGGAATTCCATGTCCTAGTAGAGGTCCGCAAATTAAAATGTAGGAATATTTGTAGTTATGAAAATATAAATAAATGCTGTTTGAATTTTTTGAACATAACAGTTTACAAAAGCAGTATATGTATTTATCATTTGTAGCTTGAATATTCATCAATCGCTAATTTTGTAACATAAAGTTGTTTCAGCATTGGGAGTTGAATTTTTTTATTTTGGGCCTATGTACCCCGGGGACACGTCCCCCCCCCCCTCCCACAAAAAAAAAAATCCCCAGCGTTCCCGGAACGGGGACACACCGGGGACGGCGTTCCGGCGCCACCCAAATCATTGTCATCCACCAGAAATACAGGGACGTCCCGGCATCCCCGGAGGAGACAGGGACGCAACAGAGTCCCCAAAGGGGACAAGGGGATGCAACAACATCCCTCAACCCCTCAAGGGACACCCATGCATCCCCTATCATGGTAGATAGATAAAGTGCATTTTAAAAAAAACAAAACATTTTTTATTTGTTTTATGATTAGATACTCATACTTTTGATATCTTTTATATAATAGAACTCTTCCATTTTCTGATTAGACTACTTAAAATTTGATTGTTCAATGTTCAATGTTCAAGTATTTAGTAATTACTAATTCTAATTTACTATTTTACTATTTACATCTTTATGTCTTATATTGTTATACATCTTTTCATAACTAGCATTTTAAGTACCACATGTATAGTATATACACCCCCCCCCCCTCCCCGCACCCCCACCAACCCATCCCCCACCGCCGTCCCAAAATTGAGGCCCCTCTATCCACCTACCCAGAAACCTATCCCCCCATTCCAACGTCCCCCTATCCCCCAGGGCAGTGTAACTATGTTTTGGGCTAATTATTTGTGAAAATCTGTTGAAACTTGAAACTCTGTTGACTGAAAACTGTTTGAAGAAATGTTCATGTGAGTTTTATGAAAAATGCTAAAATTTTATATTGGATTTATAATTCTAGATTCTAGTAGCCGCACCTCTCAATGTTTGTACTCTGAAATCTTCATATCTGATTATATGAAAAGTGTTCAACAAAATGCCTGCTTGACAAAAATTGAGATAAGTTGCAAGTTTGGGTAAACATTCTTGGGAAGCTTATTACAGTGGTAGCGGAGTTGGTGGTCTTCGCAACCTATTGGTGTTCAATCTTCTGTTGCAGATTGCAGAGTCTATATGATCATCACTTACATGACAAAGTTTTATCAATGTGAAAGATGAAGGCAAATCAAGAACTCATAATGCAATTTTTGCAAAAATTTCAAAAATATTAGAAGAATTTAATAACATAATTAGAGAATCCAAAGAGGTTGAAACCTAACATATCAGTTGGAAAGATAGGGGAATTTCTTGATGTGCAATAGGAGAATGTCTTAACTGAAAACGATGATGAAGTTAATTTTTTAAGAGCATTTGTAAAGGAAGATGAGTACTTGAGCTTTCTTAAAGAAAATGACAGAGCATCCTTGTGAAGAAGGGTTGGATTAGTAAGAATATTGGCCTAAAACAAATGATGAAAATAGCTTTCAAATTTTTGAAAACCCACTCTTTGAGATGGACACATACAACAACCCATTTTTTGAGGGGGCGAGAAGCATGCACATGAGAAAGGTTCCTCACATGATTTTAACAATGGTATTGAGCATGCTAAATTTTCAAATCAGCAACTATGTATAAACTTTTGGATCATTTTGATGATTTTAATTCAGAATATGAGCAGAGAGTTCCAATTCATGAAACATATAATTTTGATTTATGGAAAAACTGTAATGTCCCCATTTTTTGCAGGTCATTGATCTGATGGTGCCAGGTCATTATTGTGATCCTCGTGGTCTGGCGAGGTGTTTAGAGGGTCTTTGGTGTGAACTTACTATTTATAGTAAGTCAATGGATAGTTCCGATGAGCTCAAATGAGTTAGAGGAGTTGAATGATGTTCTCGGTTTTCATTTTTGGCTTCCAGTTTGGGCTCCAAGAATCTTGGAGAGAGCGTCTATTTTTAGTAAGTCGCCCCGTCAAGTTCATTCATCATCTTTCATCATCTGGATCAATCCTATGCAGACAGATTTCAATTCAAACACTTCAGTTGTTTTCGCAAGACGGGTGGTTTATTATTATTATTTAATTAAATTTGCTAAGGTTGCCATTCTTGTTGGTATATATGCTGGATACCTTAGTGTTATAGCTCGTTGGAACCAGGATGAAAAGTTTTAAATCTTGGGCACAAGAAACAGGGAGCTTGCATGTCATAATTTCATGATATTGGTGAAAAGGTTTTTTTTGGAGCCAAATGAATTAATAAATTATATTATTCAATATGTGCCTAAGTATAAAAAGTGTTTTAAGTGAAAAGTGTGTGAGAGAAGACATTTTTGAATTATAAAAGCAATACTTTGTGAAAGGAAAATCATTCTTATTGATTTGAAAAAAATTTATGAAGTCTCTTGGCTGTGAGAAATGGTTAGGGTTTCGAGGACTGATTCCTCTTCTGGCAATTTGAGCCATTACAGATTGATGGTGAATTTTGCAACTATATCTGAGATCATAGTCCAGTGCTGAGGTATATTGGATTTCTGAGAAGTGTTTATCTGCAGACAAATGATTACTTTCATAGAGTTTGTTTTCGATTCATGCTGAGGTTGTGGAATTTGGAACTTGGTGAATGTTGAATCTTCTTGTTCTTTTTGAGAGTTAACGGCTGGATAAGTATTTAATTCAGAATTCATTAAGACACTACAAGCCGCGTTTTCATTTGGGAAGTGTTGCATTTGGATTCTTGGCAGTCACAGTCCACACGTGAGTGCCATTTTTGGAGCTGCTGCAGACTTGCGTGAGGCTTGGAAGCTACGGCAGCCTATCAACAACTCATGTGACCGCCTTATGAAGTCAAATTTCATTGCTGCATTGATCTGCGTCAACCCCAGGTCAGTCACGTTTTAATTGCATGCTGCCACGTGATTGCTGAAAGGTGCCAATATATTTTAAATGTACATTTCCAGAATTTAGATTACCAATCATTTAAGCATTCAGATTCTTTAGTTTTAATTGTAAATGGATTGTCTGAAATTTATGGCAATATATTTGTGAAGAATGTCTAAGTTACATAATCTCTTGTTAAAAATCCTGCGGAAGTGTAAAACATTTTTAAGAATTTAATTACCTAGAGCCAAGAGCCAGTCAGGGTCTTTACAAAAACTTTGTTGAGGAACAAGCATTTGAGTAGAATGTTTGGTTTGAGCTTACTGCAACTCTCAAACCAGCAACTAAAGGTGATCAATTTGATTAACTTCTGGAAAATAATCCACGGAATGAAATAAATCATCAGAATTGATGCTTTGTACTTTGTCATTGCAAAGTTGTTTCCACCAAAAGAAGTATCATGAGAAAGATCAAATAATTCAAGCATCTCTGCACATAAAAATATGGGACCTAGGGGTTCCACAACTGATAATCCACTTTTTATGATGAATGTTGAAGTACTTCCTAATTCCGGAAGCACGGTTGTTGACAATATCAGCATATGGGATCAAGGAATTTATAGGGTTGGTGGATTGCTATTCAGGTATGTAGTTTTCAGTGGTACCAGACCTTGGAGCTATCTCATCTTGGTTCACTTGGATGGCTATTACTTTAGGTTACAAGGGATGAAAATAGGAGTTTACATAAATATTCCAATGTAAATTAGACTTGGTGTAACCGTTATCAATCCCATCAACCATCTCATGAATTCAATTGCTTACATCCAATGGTTTACCAAGTAATTTTTGTCTACGGATGGAGCATTTTTCAGTTGATGTTTTGGAAAAGGAATTTTTGGCCTTAGCAAAGGTATTCTCTGTCATTAGAAAGCTCGATTTCATGCTAAACAAGGAGATTTCATTATTAGAGCTGTTCTTCCACTTTCAGGATGCTAATCATAATAAAATCTGATTTCTTTAAGTTGATGAATTCAGAATTGAATAGCAGTAAGTTTGAATTCTTTGAGGTATGGAACTTTTAGAGAATATCGGAAAATACTATTAGTTGAAGAGAATGGATCCTCCAGCCACTTCAAATCTGATTTTGGTGAGCTTGTGGCTATCAAAATTTGTTTTCAGGCTGCAGTAATGCAGATTTATATCCTTATTTGGAAGGGATAACCTTTAACACCATTAGTAAAAATCAATTTGCAAAGGGACGTACTGTGGATCTTAATGAGTTGTCTTTGGAGATTATTCAAGACATCAGGCTTTTGCATGTTTATGATCATCGTTCAAAGACTCTTGGAATGGAAACGGAGAGTGTTTTTGTAATAACCCCATTCTTGAACCAACCAGCTCAAGCAATAAGATACTTTTGTGTACAAAGAGTGGCAGTTCTTGGACACCAATAGCAAATAGGAGTTAGTAGAATTAGTTAGCAGTAACTATACCTATTTGTTAGTAAGCAAATAAGAGATTAGGAAACCGTGAAGTCTTATAAATAAGACAGTTCTGTGGTTATATTAGGAGGGACAAAGGTTTGATCCCAAGTAATGATCATCATCAATAAGAACACTATGAAGAGCACCCCATTGATAAGACAATTAATATTATGAAGACACTCAAGACAATGAATGTCATATGAAGAGATGATTACCTCTGAGATCAGCATGAATTCTGTATATCGCTATTGCATTGATTGATCCACATTTGCAGGAAACTATGAAGACAAGTATAAGAACAGCAAGCATACTGGATCAGTCAATCAAGGCAAGATGAAATCTGAGCTTTGATGAACCATTGATTAGAAGGAGACACTGATAAAATCTTATCATTGCAAGCAGTCAACAGCAAGGTTATCGACTTCAATCCCTCAATGTTCGAATCAAGGTCAGAAGATTGGATACAATCTATTAGAAGGGTTGACAGAAAAATAATGTAGATGATGATTGATCAGTATTATGACAGTCACGATGACAATGATCATTATATAAGACCATAATAGAGTTGTGATCAATATAAGAATAATGATTGTGTTTAAGGAGGAAGTCCATAATCGATGATAACATTACCATCATTTGATCGACCAAATGAAGACCATGATCCTCATTAGCAAATGAAGGAGATCAATTATAAAGATTAGTTAAAGTTGATCAATTTGAAGGATAGTATCATCAATATCTTGAGTATTGATAAGGAAGAAAAACAGAGATGAAGGTATATGGACCAATATAAGAATAATGATCGTATCGCTGCAGACAAGATCTAAAGGTGACTTCAAGAGTTTATGGATCAATGGTTAAGAACATCGATTTAGTCAACTAATCTATGGTCAGTCATTACTATCATCAACAAACAACAGGGAGGACTGTAATCTATCATATTTGAAGATTGGATCAATGATTAGAAAGGATAGAAAATAATCAATAATAGTGTCAAAATTGTGGTTTAGTTATGAAAAGGCATGGTGATAATTATATCACTGATTACTATACCAACTAAGTGTCGATTCAATAAAGAAGATTAATTAGTTGTCGGAAAACACTAATTTAAGGAAGGGATCGACTAAGAGTTGATTGTTTTGAAGTTTGATAGCTGCAGGAGCTATCTACGTACCACTGATGTTAGCTTCAGTATTATGGTTGTGATATTGTAATGTCCCCAGTTTTCATGAGCATTATAGTGTTAGACTTATTGAGTTGTTGCTGGCATTGATTGTCATTGATGTCAAAACCTTCGTACTGACACTCTGGCGGTATCGGTTGGTTGTTGGCAGTTTTGGTTATGTGCCTATTCGTTGTCGATTGTGCAACAGGAGTTTCAGCTATGATCAGGGTTGGTTCAAAATGAACAATTTTAGTGTTCCCTAATGTTCCTTGGCGAGTGTGCATTGTTCTACTCATGGCTTATTTGTCTTGGTGCACTTGTATGCTTTTGGTGTTTGGTACTTCATGGAATATTCTATCGGTTGTTGGTGATTGCTATGGTTACAATGCTCTTACAGGGATTTCTAATATCTGGACAGTGGTTCTCTCATCAAATGGTTTTGGTTTATCGATTACATTGTATTATGGACAATTTTTATCTAGATTCATCTATCGATGATTCCAGTTATTGCATGGTGTTGATAAGCATTCTTAAGTGTGTCCTAGATTTAGGATCGATGCTATGTATTAAATGTAATTGTAACTTCTATGGCATTGGCATTGTCACGCATTTGGTGCGAAGCTGACATTTGGTGGATCGATTATTTTCGTCGATCCTATCTAGATGTGCATCGGTCCCAACTTGAATTATAACATGCTCTACATATTCGTTGGAACCGACTGCCTTGGAGATGGTGCCAAGTATTGGTCTGAAGCATGGCGAGTTGTATTGGTTGAGGCAATCCTCATTCATTTCCTTCCACCGCGGGAATGGTATGGTTTGACCTACTTCAAATGTAGCGACCAACCTATTGGATCTCAATGCGGTGTGTATATTGGAGGTGCAATTATGTGACGTAAACAATATACACACACACATGAAGTGACTACGAATTCATGCGAAAAGAGATTTGTGTTCTTACAGAGCAGTCTAAATATCTTAGAGGTGGATTCTATATCTATTCATATCTTTTGTGTATCAACAGTGACCCTTCGTGTATCAGCAATGAGCTTGTGTATCGGCAGTGAGCCCTTTTCATATCCGACAGTGAGCCTTTGTACAAATCACCTTTTGGTGTCACCCTAACAGGGGTTTTTCATATTCATGAGAATTAGCATCTCTATGGTTTTTCCCAATTAGGTTTTCCACACAAAATCTGGTTTTTTCTGTTTCGGTGTTCCTATGTTATTCATGTATATCTTTACTGTGGATGTTTGTTGTGCTTAACCGAAAAATCTTAAGTTTGCATAATTATTGTTCAAGTGTTTACCGACAAAGGAAAAGTCTTTTTTTGTGTGGGAACAACTGATTCACCCCCCTCTCAGTTATAAGACCTATTCAACAATTGGTATCAAAGCTTGGTATCAAAGCTTGGTCCCTTGCTATTAGAGCTTAACCGCTTGAGGGAGATCTTTAAGGTTGAACAGATGGAAGAAGGTTTCTATTATGAGGAAGATTGGCAGATCATGTTGAGTGATATTGAAGAAATAAAATCAAAAAATGAGGAACAGAAAAGGAACCTGAAGGAAGCAAATACATGTATCAGTAAGTTGAGAAATCAGATTAAGAACTTCAAAACAAGACATAAGGGAGTCAGTCGGGAATTGACGGAATCAAAAGATACAATTACAAATCTGGAAGATGATCTAAAGGAATCTAAAGAAAAGGTGGCAAACTTGGAAAAGCAGCTGAATATCAAAATGCATTCTGAGAAATCTATCAAAGATGGATTGAAGCATGGGTCGGAAAATTTTTAGACAATAGAACTGGAAGTTGAAATGGAAAAATGGAAAGAATCTGAAGACCAATTTAAAGGGATGATCAGGAAGAGTTCAAAGCAAAATGAAAGATCAAAATTGGAACTAAAGAAGCTAAGGTCAGAAACAAAGGCATGTGAAAGCAATACTACTCTGGATCATTTACTAGACATGCCGAAAGAACATAAGGATAAAGAAGGATCAAAGCTTATCGGTGAATCTTCAAATCAGATGGATAAAGGCAAGGAGAAGGAGAACAAAGATGATGCGAACGTGTTGGCAATTTGGCTGAGTTGGATACATAGATGTTGTCATTATGGCAACATATGTTCTACATGAAGATCGCACAGGTCAGAGAGCAAGTATGACAGAGTGCAATGCAAAATTGTCTAAGTATGAGACAGTGTGTTTTTGCCAGTGTACCCAATGACAGTTTTGTTTAGCGATGTTGATTGGAGTAAGTTCAGTGCTTGCGCACTTGAACATAGATACTATGGTCACTATTGAAGACTCACTTGAGAGCGCAAGTCAGTACAACATGTACGGAAGAAGTTATGACAGTTTTACTAAAGACAGTGTTAAGCCGACAGGACAGATTATGAAGACAGAATTGGTAAAGAGTTAAGGGATTATTTTGTTTATCAAAATAATGACTTAACAATATAAAGGGACGACATCCTAGATGTTAACCCTTGGGTAAAGATATTTTGTATTATGTAAGCCGACTAGAAGAGTTTTTGATCTTAATAACTTGTATAAAGATGTAATGATGTAATGAAAGAAAAGAGGACAAATGATATGATATGTATGAAATAGCGATAGTGAAAGAGCAGCGAAGAGATATTGATGCGAAGTTGCAAACAGTATAAGGTTATGTACCTTGACCTATTTTTGTAATCAGTGAATATTATATATTACTTGTTTGGGCAGTGGGCTCATCTGGTAATCATATTTTGTACTACCAACTCCTAACAGGGTTGAGGCTTCTAACAAGGCCTATAGTCCCTTAATCAGGATTGAGACACTATATACATGTAATAGACTCCTAACAGGGTCAACATCATTAACAGGATACTTTTGATTAGTGGATCTTTGTGAGTGCCATCCCCACCGAGGTTTTCCCTTGGCCAAGGTTTCCTCGAGAACAAATAATGTGTTATGAGTTCTTTTGTTTTATTGCTATGCATGTTGTTTAGTTTCCTATGTTATGCATGCACTAAGATAATCTGTTATATCCATAATTGGGCAAAAGTAAAAGTTTGTAGAATACTGATTCACCCCCCCTCTCAGTATTCCCTATTTCTAACAATTGGTATCAGAGCTTAGTTACTTGGAAAAGAATCATTCAAGGAAAGCCTAGCACCTTGAGTAAGATCTCTATGGATATGGATCAGCTACAGAAGAATCTTGAAGAAGCTCTTGAACAGATTGATATGCTTAATGATGAAAGAGACACTCTGAAAGGAAAATATGATGATGTAAAGAACTTCATTGAGAAACTAAAAAACAAGTTGGAAGATCTGAAATCAAAAAAGGAATCCGAAATACAAATTGAAGATTGTGATAACAACTTAGAAAAGGAAAATGAGATCCTTAAACATGAACTGAAGATAGCAAATCTGAAGCTAACTTTGAAAGATGGAAATGGCAAGAATGAAGCAAATCTGAAATCTGAGAATGAAAATCTGAAGATCGAAAATGAAGGACTAAAATCTAAACTTGGTAAAGTAACATCTGAGCTTGAGAAAGTCAATGTGCAATATGCCGAACTTGAGAAATACAATACAATTGTGAAAGGTGAACTGACTCAATCTAAGCAGCAACTTGAAAGACTATATTCAACTAGTGAGAAGATTGATGAACAAATGTCTTATCAAAAACCATTATATGATAAAACTGGTCTTGGATTCAACACAACTAAAGCAAGTGAAGAAAGCAAGGAACCAAATCTGAAAATGTCTGAAAGCATAGATGAAAAGAAATTTGATGAATTGACAAATCTGAAGACACACCTAAAGAAGAAGAACCACCTAAACGAGAGGAGTCACCTAAAGGTATGCAAAGAGAATTCAAAGGTAGATGCTTTGCTTGTAATACTGTTGGTCATATGAAGAAAGATTGCACAGATAAGCAATTCAAACCCCTTAATGGTTATTGTTATAATTGTCATGGTTTTGGACATAGAGCTATTGAATGCAGAAAACCTAAATTTGTTGAGAATAACAATAGTAGTAGAATGTTTAGAAATACTAACCATGCAAATAAGAAACCTAACGAAGATATGAACAGAAGAAATGGAGTAGTATGTTATAGATGCAACAAGGTTGAACACATTGCTAGAAATTGCAGATCACAAATAAATCAGCCTAGACCAAGATATGGAAACAATGGAATAGTTTGTTAGATATGTAACAAGATTGGACATACAGCAAGGTTTTGCAGAATGAACAATAGAGTTTTTTATCCTAATCTTAACCCTAGAAGTCATGCAAGGAGAAATGAAGATGCAAGTAACAGTCAGAAAGGATGTTGTAGTAATTCAGAAGAAGTGAAGTTTGTTAAAAGCACAGATCAAGGAGACATATTCAGCACTGAAGGTAACCAAAAAGGTGAAGTATCAAGTGGTAAGAATGAATCGCTACCTAACCCATCTCTAAGTACTTAATTCATGAAAATTACAGTAGAATAGGAACTTAGATTAGTGTAGAAGTTGATATATGATGAATTGAGTCTTGCGCAGTTAATGCAAGGTATTATATGATGTAATGATGCTATGGTTAAGAGCGCATAGAAAAATATTATGTTTTGCGAGATCGCAAGATTTTTAAATTTTGCAGGTTAACAGAATCAGCTTTTTGGAAAGAAGCGGCAAAAGAATTGAATGCGATGTCAGATCTATGTGAGACAGGAATGATAAAAGGTTATGATCGGTATTATTTGATCATCAAAGTGAATACAAGTGTTAAGGAGATCAAAGAGCAGTGATTTGAAGCATTTTTGCAAGGATTTGGTGAAGGATTTTTTGTGCCGAATCTACACAAGCCCTAAAATCGCGGAATCGAGGTATTTTACTTGGCAGATCTTTAAATCAGTTAAGGAATTAGCCGAAGTCATGGATGTTTCTTTGATTCACAATGTCAGAGATAAGAATAGACCTAAGATGAAAAGGGAACCAGTAGAACCCTTGGAAGATGATCCTAAGTTAGCTTTATCATCCGTACCTGACGGAGTTTTACATCTAGAAAATATTAGAAGTTATCTGGGATGTAAGCTAGAGACTCTCAGTGATAGTGATTTCACAAAACAATATCAGAAGATCTACAATCAGGATATGTCATTGAAAGTAGGGTTTGAGCATTTGAAAGATAATGAAATTGTTAAGTATGCCTTACGATATGAGTTTGACAATGAAGAATGTACCAAGATTATTTTAAGCAGAATTCATAATGGCAAGTTTTGGTTAGATGCCAGAGTGATAGATATCATAGCTGACCTAATTCATGAGGTAACTGGTCTTTCTAAAACTGGAGCCATTCCTTTGAATGAGAAGAACATGAGAAAAACAGTTATAGACAACACAAATTCATCTTACAATGGCAGGGGTATAGTAATTAACAAGATGATGTCAGATATTTGTGTAAGATCCTTACAACTAAGTTTTGTGCTAACTCTAGAGAAGATGACATGGCAGCAGGAATGATACATGCAGCATATTTAATGTATGTTGATAGAGTACAAGTTGACATGTGTGAGATTTTGAGAATTCAATTGTTTGAGAATTTGGAAAAGATAAAGAAGACTAAGTATTCTCAGTTTAGATTCTCATCATTGATCACTTATATGTTTTTCCATTTGTTGAGAAGATTTCCTTACACCATTGGAAATGATTGGAATGATTGCCAAACCACAATGGAAATGATTAACAAAGTGTATATGAGGCATGTTATTGATAAGGTAAATGAAAGTGCAGTGTTGGTAATCAAAACATTTCAGAATTTGACGACAAGCAGAACAAGGATCCCTCAATCCTTAGTAGAATAGTATAAAAATGAGATATGTTTCATGATTGATACTAACTTTACATACATTGAAGCAGTAGAACCTAGAGTAGAGTTCATAGACCCTTTTGGCTATGAAATCTCCGAGATTGAGATAGAAGAATATGTGAGTAGACTACTTAAGAGCAAGATAGACATTCATAGTAACAGGTTTGGAACCTTTGAGGAGAACTTCAACTCCGCAAAGACTATTGATGCAGGAGCATCCTGGGTGTAAGAGCAATCTTGCATCACCCAAAAATATTTCTGTTTTTGTATTCAATAAGAGCTATCTTGTGCAGAGCTGCTATTTATGGAAACTTGCTATTTTTAGTAAGTTGGTCTTACGATCTCGGAATGTTCTAATTTTACATGTGGAGGTTCATCTCAGTCATATCAGTCTGCCAGTAAAGTTTCATTGCTAGATCAAGTGTATATTGGAAGATATTGAAGATTTTCGGTATTGGCAGCAAGGTACAGAAACTTTGAACTCAGTTTTGAAGGCTTTAGAGGCCCCGGATGAGGTCGAAAATTTGGGTGACGGGCGCTTGCGCCAGTCAAGCTTGTAGAGCGCTTCGTGGCGTTTCCGAAATGGGGTTATAATAGCAAATTGGGTCAACTGGTGATGACTTATGGTCTTCGGAAGTTGGGCCACCTGAAATGGCGGAAAATAATTTTCTTCAAAATTTATGTTCGGGTTTCAAAGGTTATCTTGAGCCGACTATGATGTAATAAAATGTAAAATAAAATAATTATAAGTTTGGTCGGCCTTATTGGCTAAAATTCTAGAACCTTCCCAGGCGGTGGAAAATTGCCTATATAAGGAACGCTGTATTATTGTCTTAGGCAGTTCAGAATAGTTCTGGGTAGTAGATCTGGGTATTGACTCGAGGCTTTGTCCTACAGAATATTGTAAGGGAATGCCCATGTGGCTTTGCATATTGTAATTCTGAAAGTTTGTAATTCCACATTTGTGGAGATAATAAGAAGCCAATTTTCTGTTCTTGCATATTATTGTTGTTGTTTCTCTATTTCTGTTATGTGTTTGTGGTATTAAGGGGAGCACCCTTCACCAACTATCCTTAAAGAGAAACAGTCTAAGAAAAGAGTTGAAAGTACAATCAAGAAAATACTAAAAAAATACAGGAATGACTAGACATGAGTTCTTGATAGCCAAACAGACAGCAACAGCAGTTAGAGAAATTGGACAAAAAGAAGTTTTGTCTGTGCCACCTTTATCATCAATTGCAGGACAACAAGAAGTGACACAAGTAAAGGTAAAAGTGGAAGAAACAAAAAAAGATCAAGAAGCAACAAAATCCACTAGATCAACCTCCTCCACACCTAGTAAAAGAATGAAAGAGATTGCTACTGGACTGGGTAAGAGGCAGAAGACATTAGTGCCACCAGTTCCAAGAAAAATTGCAGAGATTAAAGATGATGAAGATACTCTTGTTAAGAAGAAAACTTGGAAACCTAGAATTGAAAAAGTGAATGAACGGATTATACAAGATGGAGACTTTACAAAGATGAATAAATATTATGATCTATATGATTATGCAGAAAGATTGAATCTAGAAAATGCAGTGGTGAAGCATATGATTTTGTCTGATAAGAAATTTGATACAATTCAGGGTAAGATACCTGATGACTTGTATAAGAAGCTTGTAAACATAAAGAAAAGAGCATCAAAGGAAGATATAACTATAACAGAAAATCTTGTAAGAAAGCTATGTGATGTGAGAGATGAAGAACACTTCAAACAGATCATGAAGGATCTGAACACCCATCTGAGAACCAAGAAGAGAACTATTCAGATAATGGGAGGTAAATATAAAGAAATCAACAAGAAAACATAACAAGCAATTTTTAAAGTTATGACAGAGAATGCTGGAAAACCATCAGTTGCAGTAGAACCTACAGAGCAAGCAGAAGAAGCAGAACAGCAGGACATTCCCTCTCCACCAGCCATCAATATTGAGGATGAAGCTATAAATGTTGAAGGAACAAAGATCACTTTGGATAGTGATGATAACCTATTTAAGAACCGTGAAAACATTGTTGACAATTTGGCTTTTGAAGAGCAGGACAATGCCGAAGGAGAAGAGAGGATAGAAACCAGAACTATAGAACCTATAGTGACAGAGAAACAAGTATCTGTTCCCACTCTTGAAGAAATTAGTCTTACACCTGAGACTAGTAAGAAAACTCAAATTGGTTCTATATTTGAGAATTTGGGAAAGGAAGTAGATGATGATGATCAGATGGAATTGATCACATCTTTGAACAAGACTATTGGAAAGAACAAGAAGGTAAAGAGCCTTGAAGGATGCCTAAAGGAGCTTACTAAGAAGTTACAAGGCATTGTAACCACACAAGTTACAGAAGCTGACCCTCTAGAAAGAGCAAAGAATGTAATGAACACTTTTGATGATGAGTTTATCAACTTATCTGATATTGCAAAGGTAAAGGCTCAAGCAGCCTATGAGGCCAAAATTCTTTTGGACATAAGTCAGAACATCAAGAATGATATCAACAATCTTGATATCTGCATAAAAGATTTGAGAAGGAATTTAGAAAGAGGAAAATCTTTGTACATTCAGTGTACAAAATCAGAGAACCTAATAGCAGAGGAAGTGTAGAAGATGAAGACTAAGGAAGCAGAAATTGAAACTGAGATAAACCTTCTTTCAAGCCCTAATGTGAAGGTACTTGATGTTGAGAAGAAAATCTGCAAGATTTATGATGAAATAAGAATTTTACAAGATGACAAGGACAGGAAGCTGAAGAGATTCACTCTTTTAAGAGACCATGTTTCTATAAAATTGAGCATTATTGAAGGACAACTAGAAGAATGTCTTTCATCCAAGACATCTTTTCAAAAGTTTAGTTTTCAGAATCTACAAGCATGTGAAATTGCGTCTTAAGATAGTGCGCACTACTCAGTGTTGCAGATTCGATTAAGAAGTCATGGGAGAAAGAGTTAGAGGCCATGAAGATTAACTTTGCAGATTGTGTTGCAAGCCTACCGGCTTTGCAATATTGAATCAAGGTATAACACTCTTGTCTGAACACAGTTTTGTCAACCTCCTTACCTTTTTTGTCATTGTTGTCAAAGGGGGAGAGATATATAGCAGAAAATTGATAAGGATACATACTCTTAGGGGGAGTACAGTATATAGATAAGATTTATGGAGTCAAAAGATAAAGTTACAAATCTGGAAGATGGTCTAAAGGAATCTAAAGAAAAGGTGGCAAACTTGGAAAAGCAGCTGAATATCAAAATGCATTCTGAGGAATCTATCAGAGATGGATTGAAGCATGGGTTGGAAAATTTTTAGACAACAGAACTGGAAGTTGAAATGGAAAAATGCAAAGAATTTGAAGACCAATTTAAAGGGATGATCGGGAAGAGTTCAAAGCAAAATGAAAGATCAAAATTGGAACTAAAGAAGCTGAGGTCAGAAACAAAGGCATTTGAAAGCAATACTACTCTGGATCATTTACTAGACATGCAGAAAGAACATAAGGATAAAGAAGGATCAAAGCCTATCGGTGAATCTTCAAATCAAATGGATAAAGGCAAGGAGAAGGAGAACAAGGATGATGCGAAGGTGTTGGCAATTTGGCTGAGTTGGATACATAGATGTTGTCATTATGGCAACATATGTTCTACATGAAGATCGCATAGGTCAGAGAGCAAGTATGACAGAGTGCAATGCAAAATTGTCTAAGTATGAGACAATGTGTTTTTGCCAGTGTACCCAATGACAGTTTTGTTTAGCGATGTTGATTGGAGTAAGTTCAGTGCTTGCGCACTTGAACATAGATACTATGGTGACTATTGAAGACTCACTTGAGAGCGCAAGTCAGTACAGCATGTACGGAAGAAGTTATGACAGTTTTACTAAAGACAATGTTAAGCCGACAGGACAGATTATGAAGACAGAATTGGTAAAGAGTTAAGGGATTATTTTGTTTATCAAAATAATGACTTAACAATATAAAGGGACGACATCCTAGATGTTAACCCTTGGGTAAAGATATTTTGTATTATGTAAGCCGACTGGAAGAGTTCTTGATCTTAATAACTTGTATAAAGATGTAATGATGTAATGAAAGAAAAGAGGACAGATGATATGATATGTATGAAATAGCGATAGTGAAAGAGCAGCGAAGAGATATTGATGCGAAGTTGCAAACAGTATAAGGTTATGTACCTTGACCTATTTTTGTAATCAGTGAATATTATATATTACTTGTTTGGGCAATCGGCTCATCTGGTAATCATAATTTGTACTACCAACTCCTAACAGGGTTGAGGCTTCTAACAAGGCCTATAGTCCCTTAATCAGGACTGAGACACTATATACATGTAATAGACTCCTAACAAGGTCAACATCCTTAATAGGATACTTTTGATTAGTGGATCTTTGTGAGTGCCATCCCCACCGAGGTTTTCCCTTAGCCAAGGTTTCCTCGAGAACAAATAATGTGTTATGAGTTCTTTTGTTTTATTGCTATGCATGTTGTTTAGTTTCCTATGTTATGAATGCACTAAGATCATCTATTATATCCATAATTGGGCAAAAGTAAAAGTATGTAGAATACTGATTCACCCCCCCTCTCAGTATTCCCTATTTCTAACAAAAGGTTGAGGCGATAAGCAAGGTCAAGAATTAGAACACATCTACAAAGGGGCCTTTAGTAAGACAACCAAATGCTCAAAGGTACTTTTCTTTTAATGGTTATTGTTATAGTAATAAGGCAGTTGATTGTATGTTGAGGAAGGTTCGGAAAGTTCAATGCTTTAACTTCATAAGTTTGGTCATAAAGCAAATCAGTGCAGAAGTCAATTTTCAAATCAGGAAAGGAAGAGTGTAGTGAATAATATTTTTCATGGGAACTGCTATGTGTGTCACAACTATGGTCACAAGGCTAGTCAATGCAGATCTGGAATTCAGTCGGTGAGATCTAGAAAGAGGAATATTAATTGTTTCAAATGTGGACAATTTGGTCACCTTGCTAAATCATGTAGAATTGGTTGTGTTTCGGTGAGTACTAGAGATGGTAGTAATGTTTCGAGTGAATCTCAAAAGACTAACATGATGTGGAAAAAAAAGGATGTTGAAGTGGAGAGTCATATGGTACCGAATCCCGGTACTAGCTCCTTTGACAATTGAGCTGAATGCTCAAGTTCAGGGGAGTACTAAATATGCAAAATCATATAACTCCCTTACCTCGAGGTAGTACCAGTGGCAAGAAGTTTGTTTCTGGTAGGAAGGACAAAATAGTATTGGTAACAGATGTATCGCAAGGATCAAAGTGTGTTTCTTCTGTGGATCTGATTGTAAGGTATGCTGTCTATGGCATTTCCTATATGGTACAGTTTCAAAATCGTGATGAGTTGGTGAAGGACTATGTGCAAATGGATCTATCCAAAATATTGTTAGATGTTAGTGGAAGATAATTATGGTTTTGGTTAATTGGTCATGTGCTTGGTATTCTATTTCATGAGGTTTTTACATGGCAAAGAGAATGTTGTATGGAGGACCAGCATTCCCGTCGGTACGCAGATTTTCAGGTATTTGGATATGTTGGAGAACAGGGTAAATGTCTGCAAGGCATATTTCTTGTCTTTACAAAAGGATATTGGTTCTAGTTTAGTTGTTGCTAGTACTATACGGACAAATCATGGTGAGGAAGGTCCCTCCTAGGGATAGAAAAGAGTGGAAGAGGCTATCAGTGGTTCATTCCCTAAACAAAAGATGAAGAATAAATTGAAGTTTCAAATGAAGTTGTATCTGAGCGTGTGAATTCTGATATGGTCAGAACTGAAAGATGGTGAGTATGACAATATTGGTGGTCTATGAATTGATTGCTCCTTGGTGAACAATTCCCTAGTGTTGCTAATTGATCACCTGATCAGTAAAAAGGTTGTTGTTTCTAGTGTGTCTAGTATGTTACCGGTAGAGTTAATCATGAGTGTTGCTATTGAGTTGTAATTTGGAGCAACTTGCCTAATAATGGAGAAATACATAGTGAAGAAGTGTGATAATGAAAAACAAAGACTATCCGGAGTTATCGGTGAGATGAAGAATTGTATTTACAGGTGTCGTCTTTTGTGGCCTGTAGACAATTTTAGAGGTTAGAGTGAAGTAATTGAGACAGAGTTGAATGAGCATGGAAAGTTGTATGTTGTCTTCAAAGGCAGAGATGGAAAGAAGATAATTAGAGTTGGTGAGTTACAGGCAGAATTATTGTTGTTGCAATGATAGAGAGTAGATTTGATTGAGGTCCAGTTGGGGATTGCTTCTGGCATGCTAACTGATGCAAAGGTTTTTACACAGTGATTTCAGTCTTTGGACAGAACTAAATCTTTCGATAGATTGGTGGGGTATGGCTGATTGTGTAGCTATTACCGGTTGGAAGGAGTTTCTTGTACTTCAAGAAAGCTACAGAAAGGTATTTACAGTAACAACTATTGTTTTGTTGTAGATAGGTTTTGTGTTTGGCCCTTTGCCATTATGGCAAGAAGGGGGAGAATTTTGGTGATGAAAATAAAAAATGTATCTACTCAAGGGGAGTATCTTGTTTCCTAGTGTTTCAGCATAGCAGATACTCACACTTTTTTGTTTTCAGCAATTTTTCCATCAATGCCAAAGGGGGAGATTGTTAGACTTATTGAGTTGTTGCTGGCATTGATTGTCATTGATGTCAAAACCTTCACACTGACACTCTGGCGGTATCGGTTGGTTGTTGGCAATTTTGGTTATGTGCCTATTCGTTGTCGATTGTGCAACAGGAGTTTCAGCTATGATCAAGGTTGGTTCAGAATGAACAATTTTAGCGTTGCCTAGTGTCCTTGGCGAGTGTGCATTGTTCTACTCATGGCTTATTTGTCTTGGTGCACTTGTATGCTTTTGGTGCTTGGTACTTCATGGAATATTCTATCGGTTACTAGTGATTGTTATGGTTACAATGTTCTTCCAAGGGTCTCTAATATCTGAACAATAGTGCTTTCATCAAATGGTTTTGGTTTATCGATTACATCGTATTCTAGATAGTTTTTATATAGATTCATCTAGCGATGATTCCAATTATTGCATGGTGTTGATAAGCATTCTTAAGTGTGTCCTAGATTTAGGATCGATGTTATGTATTAAATGTAATTTTATCTTCTATAGCATTGGGGTTGTCACACGTTTGGTGTGAAGCCGACATTTGGTGGATCGATTATTTGGGTTGATCCTATCTAGATGTGCACCAATCCCAGCTTGAATTATAATGTGCTCTACATATTCATTGGAACTATCTGTCTTGGATATGGTACCGAGCTTTGGAGCAAAACATGGCGAGTTGTATTGGTCGAGGCAGTCCTCATTCATTTCCTTCCACCGTGAGAATGGTATGGTGTGACCTATTTCAAATGTAACAACCGACATGTTGGATCTCAGTGTGGTGTATATATTGGAGGTGCAATCATGTGATGTAAACAGTATACACACATATGAAGTGACTACGAATTCATGCGAAAAGAGATTCATGTTCTTACAGAACAGTCTAAAGATCTTAGAGGTGGATTCTATATCTACTCATGTCTTTTGGGTATCGGCAGTGAGCCATCATGTATTAGCTGTGAGCTTGTGTATCAGCAATGAGCCCTTTTCATATCCGACAGTGAGTCTTTGTACAAATCACCTTTCGATGTCACACTAATAAGTGTTTTTCATATTCATGAAAATTAGCTTCTCTGTGGTTTTTCCTAGTTGGGTTTTCCATGCAATATCTAGTGTTCTTTGTTTCGATGTTCCTGTGTTATTCATGCATATCTTTACTGTGGATGTTTGTTGTGCTTAACCGACAAATCTTAAGTTTGCATAAAAACTATTTAAGTGTTTACCGAGAGAGGAAAATTTTTGTTTGTTTGTGTGGGAATAACTGATTCACCCTCTTCTCAGTATTCAACCTGTTCAACATATAGTTTGTGGGATTAGTCTATTATTTAACCCTCCTAGGCTAATCAGATGGATAGAGAGTTGTTGTTGGTAGTGTCAGAGGCTATTTTCCCACTCCAGAGGTCAAGGATATTCAAGTTTGCTCTTCGTTTGGGTCAGTTTTGTTGATATTATAGCCTTTTCGAAAAATATATCATGCATTGGATAAAGACATTTCGATATATAAATAATAATATTAAATATGAGAGATATTTAATATTTATTGTTTATTAGTAAATCGATTTAATTGTCTAACTTAAATCAAGGCCCAAAGTCGGCCTCCTTAAGGAAGTATATCTTATCCAAGTCGGCCTCTTGAGGAGGCACTCCCAGCACATATAAAAGAGGGATTGATTCTTGGAAGAAATATATCAAAAACATAACATATTGTCTCCTTCCAAGAATCGATCAAGGCAGCGAATTGGAGCAGCATTTTAGCGCAGAATTCATGCATTACAAGCAGCGAAATACATTGGCTTGAAGACAAATTACTTCTTCCTTGGACTGTGATTTTGCTCTGCCCTTAATTGCAGCATATTATATCAGATCCATAGGTGCGAAGTCTGACCTAGGAGGGGCGATCTATCAGCAGATCTCAAGGCAGACTTAAGGAGACTCCAGTCTGATCCAAGGTCAAGTAAAGTACAGATTGGTGACATTTTGGAAGCCCTAGATAGGCTGACCTGGCACATTCATATCCACACACCTTGGAGACTTAGAAGGGACTGATCTGAAGATCATTTCAGAACTACAATCTGGGTACTATCTCTCCTTGCTCTTAATCATTTCTTTATATCATGCGCTTAGTCTTGAAAGATCTCTATAGCTTGATCATTCCTAGGTAAATCTGGAAAATATTAACATGGTATCAGAGCCTAGATAGAGCAAAGATTCATTTCAGATTTAGGAATTCAAACTAACTCTTTCAAACTAAGTTGGTTATCATGTCAACCGGGATTAGACCCGAAGATAGGCTTGAGGGAGATATTAATTTTACATCTTGGAAGATGAGATTATTAATCATTCTACGGGAATTAGAAATTACTTCAATCATTGAAGATCCTCCTAAAGATAATATGGATGCGGATGAAAAGAAGGAATGGAAAAAAAACAATAAAGCAATGAGAATAATTGTTGATAGTGTTAAAGATCACATTGTGCCAACAATTGCAAATCTAGAGAATGCATATTAGATGTTCACTTCATTAACTGGCATGTTTCAGATTAACAACACAAATAGGGTCCTAGCTATCAAAAATAACCTCTCCCGAATAAAGATGAATCAAGGGGAGTCAATCACTTCATACTTCATGAGAATCAATGAGCTAAGGAATCAATTATCATCATTGGGTTCAATTATGATAATAAAGAGCTAGCTTTGAAAGCTCTTAATGGATTGCCTCTTACTTGGGATGCATTCATTCAAGGGATTAGTGCACGTTCCAAATTACCTACTCTTGATAGACTAAAGAACGATTATCTTCAACTAGAAGAAAGATTAATATTTGTTGATAGTATGGCCTTGTCGGCAAATATCTCTTGCATCGGATAAGATTAAATATATGGCATATATATTTTGATATATAAATAATAATATTAAATATATGAGATATTTAATATTCATTATTTATGAGCAAATCGATTATATATTGCTTAAATTGTCTGGGCCCAAAGTCGGCCCCCTTGGGATAATTTATCTTGTTCAGGTCGGCCTCTTGAGGAGGCACTCCCTTCTCATATAAAGGAGGGATGATTTTTGGGAGAAGAGATATAAAAGACGCAACATATTCTCCTCTTCCAAGAATCGTTTAAGGCAGCATAAAGGAGCAGCGAATTCATCCATTTGGAAGCAGCGAAATTCATTGGAGCATCATTCCTTGGACTGAGATTTCTCTGCCCTAATAGCAGCATACTTAGGTGCGAATTCTGGACTAGGAGGAGCAATACAACTGTAGATCACAAGGCAGATTTACAGTGGCTTCGATCTGATCTTAGGTCAAAGTAAAGATCAGATTGATGTCATTTTGGAAGCCCTAAATGGGCTGACCTAGCCCATTCACATCCATTCACCTTGGAGACTTAGAAGGAACTGATCTAAAGATCATTTCAGAACTACAATCCGGGTACTATCTCTCCTTGCTCTTAATCATTTCTTTATATCCTGTGCTTAGTCTTGAAAGATCTCTATAGCTTGAACATTCCTAGGTAAATCTGGAAAATATTAACATGGTATCAGAGCGTTGGTTGAGTAAAAAATCCATTTCAGATTTAGGAATTCAGTCTAACTCTTTCAAAACTAAGGAAGAATGGTAACCGGAGGTTTGGCCTAAACATAATTTTGATTTTATATATGAAGAGCATAAAGTAGGTCTAAATTTTGCATTAAGGTTGAATATGCAGATTGCCCTAGTTAATCCAAATTACTCTAAGAGGGAGTTTATTCATGGGCTCACTTACTACATGTGTGGATCATTCCCTATTGGATTGACTTAGCTTAATAGCATATGGCATATTGTTAATTGGCTGGTTTATTGACTCATTAGCATATGTTACAATGATTGACTAATTCATTAACATAGGCTACATTGGCATATTATTATCAGCTGGGTCATTAATATTTACATTGATTTATTTGACTGGGTCATGATTTGATTCATGCACTTGACTAGCTCATGATTTGATTCATGCACTCAGCCGGTTCATTGGTATTAGTACTTGCTCATTGGCTGGTTCATAAGTATTGGCATATGTTTCTATGTAGGAAACTACTTGGCTTCTACTTCTATGTGTGGTCACATCGCTTTTGCATAACACTTGGCTTATGTTAGCATACCCTTCTTCACTGTTATGGCTGAGTCTATATGTGACATATAGTTGAGACATATTGCTTTTGGTATAGCTAGATAATTGTTTCATATATCACATTTAAGTGTGAAAGCACACTTTATGTTGCCTTAACATATTTTACATTATGGAGACGTGCATAACCAATTAACTATCATTGACTGTTTATGCGAAGGAAGTACTTTGGTACATTGACAGCATTGGGTTGTGTTGGCCTTTACATCAGCATTGGATTTTTTGATTTAATCTGGTATGTATCTATTGCATATTGAGAGGGAGTTTTTTTCTATATGCAGCTGTGACAACTTACATAGCTATCTATCTATTTGGTATACATTTACTAGTTGTGTGAGTTATGCTTGAGAGAACTACAGCATACTACCTTATTGGCCTATTCATGTATGAATGGCAACATACTTGACATACATTACGGGAAGCATACATTGGCTATGTATATATGGATTCAGGATCACAAGATCTTATTGGCATTATCCTTCCTTTACCGGTTGAGGGAGTTTTAACCTTGTTAGAGGGTGAAGATAGGATCTCCCAGAGGGAGTAGATCTCCTTGAGTAATATATACCCTGGGGTAACTTAATTGTGGGCATATGGTTTAAGAGGGAGTTCAATTATGGGCTCACTTACACCTAATTTTGTGTTATGAACTCCTTATGTCTTGATGATCATATGTATGGGTAGGATTATACCTCATTGGCTTGAACATCATAATTGGTTAGTTTTGATATATGATTGTATGTGTGGAACATGCATAGCTGATTGGATCAGCTGGTTAGGAATGTCTTATTAGCATAACTGATTATCTGTTTAGCTAATTGGCATAACTGACATTTCATTATGTACATTATGCATGAATGGATGCATACTTCAGGTTGGCATATGGAACATACACTACATTGGCATTTGTTATGCTTATGTCATGTATGAGGAGTATACCTTACATTTACATTGACATATATTTATGTTATGTGGATACATACTTTACCTTGACACATGTCATATCTAACATTGTTCTGGGAACATTCACAGTTGATTGTTAGTATATCTGATTAACTGTTTGATGCATGGGTGCATACATTATTGGTTAATGAATTGGCATATGTTGTATATGTTACATTTTACAATTGGCATATTTCTTGGGATCATACATTATGAAACTTAGAGATAATGTTGTTGTATGCTTGGGAGAATATTTTGTGGACATATGTTATCCTTTATATATGTCTTGCTATTGATCATATATATGTATGGATACACTTCTTTTAGAAAGAACTATTGCATCTTGTTGTGATCACATTGCACCTGGTTATATGTTGGTTACCTTTAGGTGCTGAAGACTTATGTGATTACTCTTATGCTTGTCTATAGATGCTGGATAAATTATGTTGGTTCTATGAGAGAACTGCATTTGGATATTGATTACTCAATATGATTGTATGGGGCATACGTCATTTGTATGCTTTAACTTGTGACGCATACTTTAGTGGATTATTGTGTATGAATGGATCATACTTTCTTTTATAGCTGAGACTATATTACATATGGTTCTATGTGTGAACTTTACATTTAACTTGAATCTTACGATCATATTGGTTACTCTTATACTTATGTGGATTCATGAGATGAGATTTTGATTCTGAGATACATTTGGTTGTGTCTGATTCATTTGATTACATCTATGCATATGGCTAAGTTGTTTCTTATGAATTGAATACTTAAAGAATATCATGGACTTGAGATTCTTCTCATGGATTAGGGATCCATTGTTGATCATATGGTGACATCATGGACTTGATGTTGGGAGACCATTACTCCGAGCATTTGGTGAATATCATGGACTTGATATTCGTTAGACCAATGCTTGAGGATATCATGGATTTGATATCTCGTGGATCAAGGATCCACATCCCAGCACTTGGTGAATATCATGGATTTGATATTCGTTAGGCCAATGCTCGAGGATATCATGGATTTGATATCTCTTGGATCAGGGATCCATGTTTAGCATATGGTGGACATCATGGATTTGATGTCTGGAGGCCATTGCTCCAAGCACTTGGTGAATATCATGGATTTGATATTCGTTAGACCAATGCTTGAGGATATCATGGATTTGATATCTCGTGGATCAGGGATCCACATCTAAGTAATTGGTGGACATCATGGACTTGATGTCGATAGGCCATTACTCCGAGTACTTGGTGAATATCATGGACGTGATATTCGTTGGACCAAAGCTCTTAACATCATGGACTTGATGTTGGTTTGATGTCATGGACTTGACATTTCTTGAGTCTTGGTGACTTGTGGATTTAGCTATCCACAGATTGGTTGGTATACATCATGGACTTGATGATACCATGAATATCATGGACTTGATAATCAAAAGAGTCAAGGTGACTAGTGGATTTAGGAAATTCACAAATTGATTGGAAATTTGATATCATGGACTTGATATCACTTATGGTTGATAAACATCATGGACTTGATGTTATCATGAATATCATGGACTGATATTCTTGGGTCATGGAGACCAGAGGATCTAAGAGATCCCCATTTGGATGGTAAGCATCATATGATATGATGTTTCTCATATGAATATGAGATGTATGGTTTATGAAGAACAGTTGTGTTCTCATTATATCTTGTAGATAAAGATCTACTCTCATAGATGAGAAATCAATGACATCATTGGATAAGGAATCCATTTTTGGTTATGTTTTATGATTAAGGATCCATGAGTGGATCTTTGCCTCAAGTCCAAGAGGGAGTGTTGATATTATGGCCTTGTCGGCAAATATCTCTTGCATCGGATAAGATTAAATATATGGCATATATATTTCGATATATAAATAATAATATTAAATATATGAGATATTTAATATTCATTGTTTATGAGCAAATCGATTATATATTGCTTAAATTGTCTGGGCCCAAAGTCGGCCCCCTTGGGATAATTTATCTTGTTCAGGTCTGTTGCGTTTATGTCATTGATATCACTAAGGCACTTCCGAAGGAACACATGTTCTGTTCTCATAGCCTTTGTCTTTTGCGGGTGGTCTGCCATGTGTTTCGGTTGTTAAAGAATGTTGTGTATTGAAACATATCTCTTCTATCACACCTGTGCAGAAATTATGTTGTTTGTCTAGAGTGTTTCCTTCCAGTTGTCGAGTCCCATAAGGATACATATGCCTTCAGGAATTTACTTATGCGGTTGTAGAAAAGTAACATCACTGCAACACCTGACGTTGAAACTGTTGTTGGACACTATTGATTGTTGTCTCGACTGTCATCTTAGAGTGACAGGTTTTATTTTTGAATAAAGGCATGCTGCGAAATGATGATGCTTGCAACATGAATGAACAATGCGTTTTCAAGAAAACACTCCATTGTGTGAATCGTATCCAGACGACTGGAGCTGTAAGTAACACAGAGTTAGAATCTTCAAAAGGTGACTGCGTTTTTATAAGACCGTTTTTAAAAAAACGATAGATGTATTCAACGGAAGGAAGATTCTCAATTCGAGTTTTGGCTATTTTCGCATATTAAAAATACCTCATCGCAAATGTCAATTGGAAGAAGAGACCGTTAAAAACGCATGTCTCAATTACCAAGCGGTAAAAAAATGACTGGCAACATTTTGGAAGAGAGCGAATAAGGGAATGAAAAATGATGATCTGGTAAAGGGGGAGCCGAGTGTTAAAAAAGGGAATATCAGGAAGAGGATTAAAAACGTGCACTGTTCTTAGTATATGTGAGTAGAAGTAAAAGAAAGAGTGGCAACTGACAATAATGGGTGGGATGTGTTAAAAACGACAAAAGGAAGGGAGCTGGAACTTTTTTGATATACCCACAGTCCATTAACAGGTGAGCTAGAGGAATCGGTGGTTGTCAGTGAGCAAGAAACATACCTGCATTTTAAAAATTGTGCCCGTGTTTGCAAGAAGCAAGAGCCTGCATTCGAATAGGAGATATAGAATACACAGGGGTAAGAAAAGGTGCAGCAAAGATCATTTAGCATAAAAAGGATTGGTGCTCGCATAAAAATAATAACTGGGCTGTGTGTGGAAGTGAAATAGGACTACTTGCCTGAATACAAAAATTGATACAAGATGCGTATGTGACTGTGAGTAGAAAAATCACAAGTTCTAGTAAAGTTCATGGAAATGTGGAAGAAATGATTGGTGGCAGGTGTGCTCTATATTACTCAGATCTGGAGACAATCAACGCTATTATGCTCAGTAGATAAAGGCTAAGGTATCTCTTCGAAGACAGTCCAAGGATTGGAAGCATGCGGGAGTTGCAAAACCGGGGGAGGGCTGCTGAATGTGTCTGTGATCACGACATGAATTAAGTGTTGGAACTAACATGGAACCGTAACTAGATGCAGTGCAAGAGACTTATGTTGTCTGTTTTAAATTGATCGTGTTTCTGCAGTAATCTGTTGAACATTAGTGGGTCTTTATGTTCTTATAAAGACAAAGAATTAATTCTGGTTGTGTACTGAAGTTATTCTCCTTGTAAAAGGGTTGGAGCCTTTGTCAGAAGTCAGGTTGAAGCCTGCTTTGTAAAAGCTTTTGAAGAGTTGTAGCTCTTGAGGAAAGGGTTGTAGCCCTGTTGGTTAATGAAGCCGTGGTTTTTTAACCCAGCCTAGGTTTTCCACGTGAGAAAAATTATCTGTGTCCTGTCTTCCTACTTGAATCTGTTTGTTTGGGTTGTTTATGTGTTTTAAAGTTTAAAATACTGATTCACCCCCTCCCCCTCTCAGCATTTTTCACTTTTTCAAGGTCGGCCTCTTGAGGAGGCACTCCCTTCTCATATAAAGGAGGGACGATTTTTGGGAGAAGAGATATCAAAGACATCACATATTCTCCTCTTCCAAGAATCGTTTAAGGCAGCATAAAGGAGCACCGAAATTCATTGGAGCATCATTCCTTGGACTGAGATTTCTCTGCCCTAATAGCAGCATACTTAGGTGTGAATTCTGGACTAGGAGGAGCAATACAACTGCAGATCTCAAGGCAGATTTACAGTGGCTTCAGTCTGATCCTAGGTCAAAGTAAAGATCAGATTGATGTCATTTTGGAAGCCCTAAATGGGCTGACCTAGCCCATTCACATCCATTCACCTTGGGGACTCAGAAGGGACTGATCTGAAGATCATTTCAGAACTACAATCCAGGTACTATCTCTCCTTGCTCTTAATCATTTCTTTATATCATGTGCTTAGTCTTGAAAGATCTCTATAGCTTGAACATTCCTAGGTAAATATGGAAAATATTAACAATATCAAGAGGCTCAATCTTCAAGGAAGATATTCAAGTTCTTTACTCTCAAAACTTAAAAGGGGGGGTAGGAAAATTCAAGAAGAGAGAATTCCAAAACGATAAAAGGAATGAAAATGAAGGAAGTTCAAAGGACAAAGAGGGAAGTAGGAAGTACTTTAAGAAGAGGAAATCTTTCAAGAGGGACTTCTCTAAAACTCAATGCTATAAATGTGAGAAATTTGGTCATATAGCTGTAAATTGTCCTGAGAGGAACAACCTTCAAGCATCCTTTGTGGAGATAAAAGTACCCGAATCTGAGCACTTTGCACTTTGAGAGGGAGTTGCAATTTGAGAGGGAGTTTTATATATGGGCTCACTTGTGAAATTGTCTAAGTTATAAACTCCTTGTGCTGGTCACTTACATCTACATCTTTGTATCTGTTTTTTGTATGAGTGTGGCACCATACACAGCTATAAAAATTCTAACTATCTTATGTTTTGCTATGGAAGCATATTTCTGTTTTGTATGCATGGATGCATACTTTACCTTAGTATAAATGTTTAACTGTTTTCTTTATTGATGCATGGGTGCATACATTATTGATTACTGAATAAAGGAGCATACTTACATTGGCATATGTTGTGTATGTTGCATTTTACAATTGGTATTTTTTGGGACATACATTATGATACTTGATGAGCCTATAATTTGTCATGTTTATTTCATTTGTTATAAAACTTTAGATCATCTTTATAATACCTTTCCAAGTCATTTTCATACATTACATTGATTTATGAAGCATTAACTATGACTAATGATTTATTGATTAGCATTTGTATGTGTAGCTAGTTAATCCATTATGATAAATGGTTATTATTAAATAATAAATGTTTTGAGATGATTAACATGTTTGTGAGATACTTGAGTCGTTCATGCAACTAGAAAGAAGGAGAAGCAAGTTGACACTTGTCAATATTCAGCAATTGCAGGAAATGCAAAAAAAGTCAAAAAGCAGTTTCAGTAAAAGGGGCATATCTCACTCAATTCTTAATGAAATTCAGATTTTCTTAATGATTTGGAAAGATGAAAAGAGATGAGCAAGTGGTATTTGTTCATTAGCTTTAGAGAGTCATCATTTTGTAGAAGGAAATTTGTAACAACACCAATAATTTTAATAGAAGTTGTAGATTGCATTTTCATGGAGGCATGTTACTTGTGTATGATATTTTAAGGAAATATATCAGAGTTTAAATTATCTAAGCAAGCTCCACTTATGATATTTTTACCTTTGATAGTTATAGAAGTAGAACACATAGCAAACTGCTATGTATTACATAGTTTCCTGCAGCCATTACTGTGCAATTAGATTCATTTCCAGCATTGTTATACTTTTAGTTTTGCAACGATAGAATAACTTAGAGAATCTCATAGTGCATATACTTTGCAGACCTGTTTCAAGTATACGTCATCGGGTTGATAATTTAAATGTGCCTTCATAATGATGAAATAACTACTTAGTATGGATGTCCAATCCCTAAGTTATGGTTCTAAAGCCTAGTTATTAAAACCATAATAGGAGCCCAACAATACTTAGAGATAATGGTGTTGTATGCTTGGGAGCATACTTTATATGGGTATATGTTATCCTTTATATATGCTTTGTTATTGATCATATATATGAGTGGATACATCTCTTATAGAAGGATCTATATTGCATCTTGTTGTGATCACATTATCTGGTTATATGTTGGACAAATTTGGTTACCCTTATGTGATGAGACTTATGTGATTATGCTTATGGCTAAGACTTGTCTATGGATACTAGATGAATTATGCTTGTTCGATGACAGAACTGCATTTGGATATTTGTTATTACATTTGGCTACTTAATATGACTGTATGGAGCATACGTCATTTGTATACTTTAACTTGTGAAGCATACTTTAGTGGATTATTGTGTATGAATGGATCATACTTTCTCTCATAGCTGAGTCTAGATTTACTGATTATAGTTGAGACTATATTACATGTGTTTTATCTGTGAACACATTTTCTTTACATTTAACTTAAATCTTATGATCATATTGGTTACGCTTACACTTATGTGGATTCATGAGGTAAGATTTTGATTATGAGATACATTTGGTCATGTTGATTCATTTGATTACACTTATGCATATGGCTAAGTTGTTTCTTATGAATTAGATACTTGGAGAATATAATGGATTTGATATTCCTCTCATGGATCAGGAATCCATTGTTGAGCATATGGTGACATCATGGACTTGATGTCGAGAGACCATCACTCCGAGCATTTGGTGAATATCATGGACTTGACATTCGTTAGACCAATGCTCAAGGATATCATGGACTTGATATCTCATGGATCAGGGATCCATGTCTAAGTAATTGGTGGACATCATGGACTTGATGTCGATAGGCCATTACTCTGAGCACTTAGTGAATATCATGGACTTGATATTCGTTAGACCAATGCTCGAGGATATCATGGATTTGATATCTCTTGGATCAGGGATCCACACTTGAGTATATGGTGGACATCATGGACTTAATGTCTAGAGGCCATTGCTCGAAGCTTTTGGTGAATATCAAGGACTTGATATTCGTTAGACCAATGCTCTTAACATCATGGACTTGATGTTATCATGAATATCATGGACTGTGAAATGACCCTAACTGGCCATTCTCCGAATTTCACAAATATATCTGTTAGCTAAAAAATTTGTAAGCTACTAAAACTACACCTTACAAAATCGTAACTTTAGACAACGGTGTAATGAGATAAATCTCTCCTCTCAGCAATAGGGGAGGCTCCCTTCTTACCGTAGGTGGCTTCAGCAGGATTTCAACTGGAATGAAATAAGGATGATACTTTTAATCTTTTCCTCTTGTTTCAGGAAAAGATCTGCAGATAAACACAACTTATGAACTCTACAAAGATTACCTATTGCTACGATAATACCGGTGACTTAGTAATTGACGTAAGAACAACTTCTAAGGCAGCAGTTACTAATATATTTGGTGATTTAAGAACAAGGGCCCAAAGTCGCTTGCGATTAATCCTATTTGAAACAGCGAGAATCAATAGTGAGGCTCAAAGTCTCTCACTAATGATTCTGAAAATAAAAAGAAAATACTTAAAATTGAAGCTCAAAGTCTTCAACTCCCAGTATTTGCAGCCACTACTATTATAGCAATTCCCCTCCTGTAGCTCAAAGTCTCGCAAAAGATAAATCGAAACCTCCAATGATGTATACAAGTTTAGTTTTAGAAATGAACTCAAAAAAGATTGAACAATGCAACGTAAGAAAACACCATTCAATCTCAAGATCTACAACACAAAGTTTGAAGAATCTTGTTACTTTTATTCACTTTTAATAACTCATACAATGAAACATAGTTTTCATCACCTAAGCTCTCAAATATAGCCTTGCTTGCTTCAACAAAAGATAAAAATATATACAAAGAACTCTCCTCCTTATATAGGAAAATAGAAGAGAGAAAAGTGGAGAGAAAAGGGGAAACCCTTAACCACTTTGATTTATTCAACAACTTAACTAACTGCTTTGACTTATTCAATGTTACAAGGCTTAAAGCACTTGCAACATGATTACACAACTCTTGTATACAAGAATATGTTTTCCTGTATTTACAATCATCACATGAACTACATGTAATCTGTCAAACATACTATAAAACAAAGAAAAAAAGTGTACCAGACACTTAGAAATTACATCAAGAAGTATCTACATAAGCCTCAAACTTGCGTAGAGACTCATGTATCATGGCTGGATCTGGTGCATCTGTATGACGAGAAATTGCAATGACCTTGCGCAAAACATGAGATTTGGTGTACCTAGTTACTTGTCTCTGAAGCTGATTTAAGGATATTTTACATTCCATAAACCAATCAAAAGCAGCAGGACTGAAGTCATCTGTATCCAGGTGTAAGTGAACCATCTCTAAGAACCTTGCCATCACGATCCCTTCTTCAATCAGCTCACCATCCTTTGAAGAAACTTCACAAGACAATTTCTCGAACTCTTTCATCATGTGGCATTCTTGTTCGTCCCATGAATTCAAAACTGTTTGCAAATCTGTGATCAACTTACCAAAGACTCTCTCCTTATTAACCATTAAATCAAGAGACTCGAAGTATGAATCAGCAGAAGAAATAACTTCAAGCCGGCACAACTTTTTGAGGTCAAATCCTTGCATAGTCTTCCACACATTTAGATCCTCACTAAGAATTCCCAGCTACTGATGGAAAGATGAAATAAGTTCCCTTATTTCATTAGCAGTGATACGTATATGCCTCAGGACTTCCAATGAATCTTTAATCACCTGTGTACCCTGTGTCTCAATCTGCACACACCATCCATCAACTACCTTCGCCCTTTTGTGGCATCTATCATAATCCTCAAGATGTGAAACTGTGTAATGTCTCCGTTTTTCAGACTTCGGGATTAGCTTGGTTTGGCGGCCCTCACAAGCTAATCGGGTGTTCAGAGGGGGTCAGATTGTGGAGCCAACATTGGGATTCCATTTTGGAGATTCAGATTATCAGTTCTGCTCTTTGTTCAGGTCATTTTGGCCAACTCACTATTTTTAGTAAGTAGGGTTTCAGGTATGGCCAGGATTGGCAGGGTGTCTGCACGGAACGTCAGACATCTCAGGATTCAGTTTCAGAGAATCTCCAGTTTGAGAGACTTAATATTTTTAGTAAGTCTATTTTTAGCAGTGGCTATTTCTGGCAGGGCAGTATCTATTTTTGGCTGGGCAGTTGGTCCTGGTGCTTTGTCAGAAGTTCGATGATTGCAGTCAGACGGTTCATGGCTTTAATTTTAAAGGTGTTATTAAATTAAGTTATATTGATTTAATTTAATAACTAATGACTTTATAATATTATATTATAAAGTGGGAGTATTTAATAAAGCCAATTAAGTGAAATATTAAAAAAGTGCTTTTTCGAAAAAGCTATATATTTTGCTCGAAAAAACACTTTCATTCATTCATTATGCAATCATTATTTTACTGAAGTTTGTGAAGAATTGCCCTGGCTAGGGTTTCGAGGACGGATTCCTCTTTCTGGTGATTTGAGCCATTGCCTGTAATGGTGAATTTCACAATTGTTTAATTCTGAATATCAATTCAATGTTGAGGTATATTGAATTGATTGAAGTTTCAATTCTAGAAGTTGAATGCTAATAATTTGTGAGAAGAAGTTATTAAATCTGAAGTTCTATTTCAAAATCGGTTAGCTGGTTATTGTTCTTGATCTGTGGAAGTGCAATGCAATAAGGAGTTATTGATTTGAGCATGAGAGATTGGAATTTAAGGTTGTTGCGATTCAGACCATTGAAATTGTATTGGCTGTATGGAATTCAGAATACATTGCTGGCGTTTATTTTCATTGACCACGTGTTAGCTATTTGGGCTGTTAGCTTCATCCTAGACTGGACACGTGATAGGGTCTGGAGTATTCTGCCTGAAGCTGAGACCTGCGTTCAATATTAGAGGCTCACGTGAGAACAGTAGTGGGAGCCGCTGCATTATTCTAGGTGCGGCTTACAAACTGGGGCAGGTTTATCACATGTGTTGACGGAACTATTGTGGTTGGCAAGCATTCGAGACTGTACTTATATGCTGCTCGCAGTCACATGCAAAAGCATAGGGTGAAGTGATATTAGAAGAAGCATTTTGCTGATTAATCCAGGTGCCATCCAGATAATGTTAGCATTTGATTGTTATTTATTTTTGCTAGATGGTAAAGTCGAATTAAGGATGTTAATTTCAGAATGTAATTCGCTGAATTAAAAAAAGTATTTGCTGGTTATGCTATCAAATTTAGCTTTGCATAGTCTATTGGGAAATTAGTTTGTTATTGTATACAAGTTTCATTGAATATTCAGGAAGAGCCAAGTACGGTTCTTTACAAACTGAAATAGAAGCAGCATCTTGGGAATTGTTCATCATGCTGATGACTTCAAGCAAGCGTGCATTCTCCTCCAATTTATTCTTCTTTTCCCACAATCTATCATTCCTCAAAGTAAGCAAACTCACCACATCAAGTGCATCTTGTTAACAACCTAGACGTGTTTGTCTTCCCAACTCAACCCTGCTGAATTTATAATCAGCAGCTTGCATCTCTTCAATAGGTTTATCAACAAGTGGTTGAGCTACTTCTGCATATTTATCCTCATTACTGTCAACCATGATTTTTGAAACCATCTTTGCCCTTTTCCTCTTTGGAACCTTAGCCTTAGCAAATTGCATACAATCATGATCTTCAGGAGGAATTTCTTCCTTCTTCCTTTTTGGAGTAATCATGTTGAGCCATGGAGGAAGAGAGAAAGATGAAGTTACTACTGCAGATGTAGTAACCAATGTGGTAACCGAATCACCCTGAGCAACTGTAGCCACAATGGGAAGAGTCTCTGTCTGAATAGCTACCGGAATAGGACTGTTGTGAGTCACCTCAGCCATAAATTGTTCAAATTGTGCCGAAGTAGTATCCATGATAACCTTTGATGAAATGGCCATAGAAGGAATAACCATAGAATATGTATCAAACACATTCTCATAACCTTGATACTGATCTTCTGACATAAGGGTTGGAGCAACTGATGATATAGGTAAAGCTTGTTCTATCAAAACTGAATCCTGTAATGGAGAAGCATGTCCCATGTTGAATGTGTTTGCAATTGTATCTAATGGAGAATCAGGTGATTCATCAAATGCCGGAGCAGAATCAGGAAATGTAGTGGCAATAGGCACATCCAGAGGTAGAGATACTGTAGAAGTTACCTTGTTTGACTGAGGCATCTCATCTTCACTAGAATCTATCTGAATCCTCTGAGAATGAACAGTCTTTACCTCTATCATCCTTCCTGTAGCTTTACCCCCTTTGATTGTGAGCTTGGGTATGGATGTATCTGCAGCAGGAATCTCTACAACTGAAGTAGATGCCCCATCTTTACTTTTACCCTTGATTTCCAGCCTCAAACCAATCGGACCAGCAGGATCAAAATCTTTTCCTAGCTTAATCTTAATACATTTCAAACCTCTTCTCTTTAACCAAATGTTGGTGTTAGCAAGAATTGATTGAAACCGATCCCAAACAGATGTGCTTTCTTTTGATGACCATGTTGGAGGAAGAATAGGCAAATTCTCTACATGATGTTTTGTATAGTCTCGATCAAGGATGTCATCATCATCAATAACACTAGGAGGAATCTTTGCAAGATTAAAATCAACTATTTGCTTGGTGGTTAACCGGCAATAGTCCATTCTCCGAATATCAAGCTCTGAACGCAAATCAATCCATATATCCTCAAGACGATGGACATGGATAAATTGTCTCCTCATCTTGTCGTTAAGGCCTCTCCAATCAAAACAGGTCCTTGACATGAACTTCTTTAATGTAATTCTTTGAAGCTCGAATTCCATGTTCTTTGCCTTAGGGACGGTATCTATAGAATAACCACCAATCTTCAAAGGATTTTTTGAAGAAATTCCTACCCCGGGCCTGTGTAGAGTAGATTGATATGCCTGAACTGCCATAAGCTGTCTTGCTAACTACATCAGAATGATTTTATCAGTGGGAAACCATGGAAGTGTATATGGTTCTCCTCTGAATATCCCACCCGCATATAGGTGAAATTTGGAAACTGCAAGAAAAGGCACCCATATTCATTCACCTTGGTCCAAGCTTCATCTGACACACGTTTGTTTGAAAGTTCTTTATCAAACAAGCACATATAATACCCATATAAGGCGTCTTGGACCCTGCGATAATGCAACCGACTAGCCCTGAGTGGCAACTAATCAAAGTACTCCCAAACAAGTACCGCTGTCCTATCTCCTTTAGTAGCAAGTCCTAAAAAAGAACCCAAGGCAGCAGCAATATACACCAGGTAAGAGTTCATATAGAACGTTCCAGTGGTGGTGACTTGAGACAATTGTTCACAAAGAGTGTCACTAATCATCTCTCCCCAAAAGATCTTCTGTTTACTTCTTACAATCAGAAAGATGTACTTATACATCCAAGGCTCGAAGGTATTGGAATTTTTAAGACCTCCAATACGACTAAGCAAAGTAATTAGATCATTGATTTCCTCCTTGAAATTTGTACGGCGTACCCCTTTTGGCCATCTTACAAGATTTGGCCTCTTGCTGATTAACCAATTTTCATTAACATATTTGATACAATATGTTGTGTCTTCATTCCATCTGCTCAAAGCTTTTTGCTTTGAAATATTGATAACCAGCGGAGCGGGAGGAACTCGAAAGATCCTATCAATAGTCTCAGGATCCAAACTGATGATTGTATTCCCATCATGTCTTCTGATAGTTCTGGATGCTTGATCAAAATTCTTGGCGCAAGCAAATACAAACTCCGGCTCAAGAGATGCCAAGGGAAAAGTAGAAACTGCATGTATACCACTTTGTTTTATGCATAACATATCCTCTGTTACAGCAGCGTCCATCCTCTTGAGAAAATCATCAATGTTCATGTGAGCTATATCTGTGTCCTTTACATCATCACAATAAGAGATGACTTGAGACGGGGGAATGGAATTATGATACTGATCATACTGATACTTCATTTTCTTCTTTTCTTTGCCCCTACTTGGTACAATTTCGCTTGACATAATAAGATTATGAGCACAAGTAACTGTGACACAAAAATCCCAAAACATAAGAACATCATCAAAGGAAGGATCCATTGCACATTTGTTAACATGGAGTACAATCTATGAAATTGCTTCATATGAAGTGCAGCAAGGGAAGAAATCCGTTTTATCTTGAAAATATCATGAAAAACCCAAAAACGGGTTTTTGAAGGATGATTGCATATATGGACAGCGAATGGTGAAAGGAAACATGGATGTGAATGAAGGGATATGACGTTGTTTATATGATAACAATGAAACCTTTCTGCCAACATGAGTTTGAAGTCAAGTAGCAGCAACATAAAGGTTAATGGAAGTGGGTTTTTACGGAGTGAAGACACATGATAAATGAGAGGTAATGCAAAGTGGTCCCATCTTCTTTTTTGGAAATAATTTATTCAAGAACGGGGTTTTTAATCCCGACTGCATATGCAAAAGAAGAGATGTCTTTGCATATGCATCTTTAGAATAATGGAGATAGAAACATATGTTACAAATCTGGAAATAAAGAAAATGAAATAAGAACAAAGACATCTTCAGCATTTGAAAGAAAATTTACCTCACTTTTTCATAAGACAAAGGAAGAAAACTTCTCTGCAATCTTTGAAAAATCTGGAAAAGATTATGAGGATTTTCGCAATTTAGAAATGTTGAGAAAGAACCTATAAATAGAGTTCAATCCAAGACTCATTCTTTCAAAAGATAAACATCTGTTGAAGTCAAGGATTGAATCTTGACAAGTGTTGGATAAATGAGAAAATAAATGCTGAATAATAGCAACAAGTTTGAATAAATCCAACACATGCAATGGCATCTAAAAACAGCATCTAGGGTTTTAAATTCAATTGGAAATGACAATAAACAAGCTGGAAACAAAAATGCTTACCCTAGAATCCACTTTCATTCAAAAACTCATGGATTTAGATGATGTTTATGACCTCCAATGAGCCGTTTTTGAAGAAAAATGGCAGAGAAACATGCTGAAAATAAACCAAAGCATGTGCTCTTCAAACAAAAATCGCCACCCAGCTGTTTACTTATCAAAAACGCATTTTTTTGATGAAGAAACACATGTTTTTAATGTGTTAAAGCCTTCAAAATCGCCACTAAGGGAAGACAAAGTTCAAACGTATTTTGAAGAAGTCAAAACCATATGCATTGAGGAATAAAATCGCCACCACGCAGCAATATGGTTAAAAACGCATTTTGGGAAGAGATTATCATATGTTAATAAACATATGTTATGGCTCACAAAATCACCACCAAGCATGGAAGTGAAAAATGGCTTTTAAAAAGTCATAAACATGTATTTGATATAATATGTTATGGCTCATAAAATCGCCACCTAGTAAGGGATGATTCATAACGCACTTTAGGAAATCAATAGCATATGTTAATAAACATGTCATCGACTTAAAAATTGCCACCATGCATTGAGGATAATAAAAACGGGTTTTGAATAATAAATAGCATAAAACATATGCTATCCAACACATGTAATGGCATCAAAAATCGCCACTTAACATGACTTAAGGAAAAAACATGCTTTATAAAACTAATAACATATGTTCTTTATTTAAAAATCACCACCAAGCATTGATATCTTTTAATGATGTTTTTAAAAAGACAAGAAACATATGTTAAGAGGTCCAAAAACACCACTTAACAAGTAAATCGTACTTTTGAGTGATAAAAGCACATGTTTACGAGTCTTGCATATGTAAATGAATTCAAATTCTCCACTTACCATAAATTAAATAATAAAATCTTATTTAAAATATGCAGTCGCAGATATAAACTCCACTGATTTACTTGTGAGGACTTGGCCATGAATTTTAATAAATTTAATGCATTTGGATATATGCACTTAATAATTAAAAACCCACTTTGCACTTAAAAATATCTCATGTAATTAAAATTAAACTAATAACCATAGTTTTTAATAAAATAACATTAAAAATAGACTTAAAAAGCCTAGTTTTATTAAAACATTAAAAACTATGATCAAATCAACTCAGAATGAGTTGAAATTTTAAAATGGATGATAAAATCCAATTTAAAATTTAAAAATAATATTAATACGTGCAATCACCATTAAAAAGTCCACTTTTAAAGGATTTAATAAAATATGCAGTCGCCTGGAAAACCCCACCTTTTACCCGATAACTTGAGCTAGAGAGCTCCGATCGAGGTCTAAGTTAGCTCGAAATGAGCGGAATTCAAAGGAGCATCAACTCAAAGGGAAAACAAAACTAGAAACTACTTTCAAGAAAGGGAAAAACGAAGAAAAGACACGAAGATTACCCAAAATCAAGTGCTTGCAATCAGAGAAGAAAAACTCATTTCGACAAGCCTTTAGGAAAATAACTTGACGACAATCTTCTATAAAAAAATAATAATAAACAATACATAAGATGCAATTCAAGGATTACGAACTGCTTCCATGATATGTTATTAATATGTTGTAAAACATAGAGCATACACCTACGAATCCATGAGAAAAATTACGTAGGGTTGTCTCAACTTTGTGATGTCAAAATTGAGGACAACAATATCTTATGCAGATTTGAAACAAATAAAAGCATGCAAATAACCAGCAGATATATTCGAATAACTAGCAAATATAATCTTATTAAACTTCTCAAAAAATGGTTTGCATTATACAACACCAATACAAAAACCATGGATTACAACATCCCAATCTGAAATACAGCAAATAACAGTAAAACTGGATGATAAGAACCTGTAAAACAATGGCGAACTCTGATGTGAATCCACACCGGAGATGAACTGGGTTTCCGTCCAATCCACCGAGAAATCCTGGAGGTTTCGGTCCTTAGGTTTCAAATTCGAAAGCTGAAGCTTCTCGAATTCTCAATGAGAAAATAAAAATCCATAAACTGAAGAAAACACAATGAGACTCCAAGCCTCGTCTTATGGCTGCAGTTGTGACTCTTCAGTTTCCCCACTTTGTCTCTTCATATTCCCACTCTGTCTCTTTATATTTCCACTTTAAGTTACTTTTAAATAAATATGACCATTGAGTTATAAAGTGATATAATAAATAAAGTGAGGGATCTTCCGACATTAAAACGGAGGACCAAACGAGCTCGGATGACGATGTGTAATAGCTTTCCGAAAAGCTCTCGGCGAGACGCTCCAAGTCCAATACTAAAATGCCAAGAAATCTAAATCCTACCAGCTTACTATAAATAGTAAGTACCCTGGAAACCTGGGAAACTGCTCCAATTGGCCTGAAACCGAAATCACCTAGGCCAATTATCTCCCTAAACACTGCCAGTCCTCGGTTAGCCCACTGGACCATGGTAAAAAGGCTAACGACACGGCACGCGATAATGTGCCCCAAAAAAGGGGACATTACAAATCATCCCCTCCCGAAGATCGCTTGCCCTCAAGCAATCGATATCTACATGCTGAGATCAAAATACCTGGATCCCAAACCAACCTCAAGGAAGCTACTCCACCAAACTATCGTGTGAAACTGAAACAAGTGATATGCCCTGACCTGTGAAGCCACTCACATATCAACAAAATAGCAACCCATCTAATGTCAGGATCCCAAATCACCGCAGGATCAATTGTACCAATCTGCCCTGTGCTGCCATCATCTGTGAGAAAGTCCTCAACCCAACTGAGAACCTCACTCCAACTGGGATCACTAGCGCCTCTACGATCATATGCAAGGGAAAACCAAACCTCATACTGATCGGCTCCCAAAATGAAAACCAACCATAAGTATGTCCCTCCTGGATCCCATAAGCAAAAGGGTCATCCATCTCCCCAGCTGGCTGAAATATCCTAACGCTCTATGCCCACACTGAGTGAGACACCAGAAGTGTCCAACTGCCATAACCCTGCCCCTCTGGCCTGTAGCCCGAACCGGAAACTGCACTGAAGAGGCAAGCTATCAAGACTGTCGGACAAGGCTTCCACCTGCAGGCAAGGAAGCGTACCCAACCAATCACTCATCCCACTTCTATCCAATAATTGAAAAAGAAAGTCTCCCGTAGGGGGGCTGAATGGAAAACAACAAGGATCCCATACAATAAGGCCAGCATGCGATGCACTGATCAACTATACTGGAAATCCTGAATCAACATAAGGATTCCATGACTGTTGCTCAATACCCGGAGTCATACAATGTATACTATCGTGTGAAAGATTCACACCAACCAACATAACCACCATGCCAAGCTCGATAACCCCATACTGAATAAGCTCTATCTGATCATCATCTTCATGCCTAAAATATGTGATGATAGAATTACCATAGGCTCTGGATGTATCGGTATGATAATGTAGAGGAGCTGCAACCGTGTGAAAAGAGGAGTAAACCAAGGGATGCTCATCAGCACGAGACATCTCATCATCAGTGAATGGTAGTGCAAGGGTAGGCATATCATCCATCATGCCACAAGACATAACTGCCCATCCTGGACTGTTGGTGAAAAATCCACACTGCTCACCAACTAAGCTCATCCCACTGCTACTCCAACCTGGTGACCAAGACTCCTTTCTAGTAGCTGACCCTAGGTCCCAAATCCTGTAGCCAATCTCATCCGCATCATGGGAGTAGGAAATAATTTCCTCGTCTAGCTCAAAGAGGGGATTATTAAAAGTCAATTCAGCACCCATCTCAAACAAGGAATTATCGATCGCCTGAGCAAAACCGCATCTGAACATCATCGAACCTTCCATGTACGGGTCAAAAGAAAATTGATGAGCACTCCATGTTAAAGTCTTAACCTCAAGGCTGCCATTTATATCGTTATGTGAATTCTTCTCATTCACAGCTGACTTACAATCAACATCATGCCCATTTGCCACTATCTCATTGTTACATTCGGAACCTTCTTGAACCAACTCACCCATATTAATGCCAAGAATGTTTTCTTTCGTGTCCAAAGGTGTTAAGGGGGTAGGGACAGCACTATGGTCAAAAACAAATCCATCACAAGAAGAGCTCTCACCAAAATTAGGGGCCAATTCACCCGATCCAATGAAAGCATCAGCACTGACAAAGGAGTTGGAGACTTCATCTTCAGCTAATTGAATTACATATTCACATGAGCTGACAACATGCTCAACAAGTGCACTAGTGTAAGCAGACTCGTAGGATACCTCTACCTTCAAGCTACCTATTAAGAGACTTGTGCAATCGCTTACATTTTTTCTTAGATCAAGTGCAGGCTATAAATCAATGGAAATTGGTTGCTCTTCCTGTAACCTCTAGATTTGTTGCTCCCTCTTCAGCGTCTCCATCATGTATTGACTCCATATTTGTTTTACACTTTCCTGCTTCGCTGACAACCTCATTAGGCTTTTCTTCAATAGCTGATTTAGTTTTTTGTTCACTCATGGGCTGATTAATGATAGCTGGAAACTCGGCATATAAATTTCTGCACCTAGCTTGTGCAAGTAGGTCTCGGGCCAATTCATGGTATTGCTTCTTTGCCAATAAAGTCTTGTGCTGCAGCTTTGGATGAAAGTCCATGAAACTAGAGAAAGTTAAATCTCTCCAAACCTTTGGAGGAAGTGAGTTATACTCATCTGACATGCTGAGTAGTTTTGTCCTCTTATCAAGTTGTGAAGCCTGGGCTAACTGTTGTTGTAACTTAATAAGATCCTTCACGACCTTTTCCGAACCATGCATCTTTATAAAATGTTAAATCTCAGGGATTGATTGTGTCAGCTTTTGTGATTGTTTGGTATGAAAGAGTATTGGTTTACAAATCAAAATGAGACAAGTAAGTTTGCAAAAACTTAAGTACCACCACAATATTAATTTATTGTCAATCTTGACTGAAACCTTCCCACCATAAATATCAAAACCAACTTGATTCACCTGCTGTAACAGTAAATTTAATTCCCAAGTAACCTCATACAAGAAGGGCATTCGTTACTTACACGCGTCCTTCAATCACCTCCAGAATTTCGGAAACAGAATATAAATGGTTTTCAAAACTTATATCCCACAACTTGCTTGTCAGAAAAGTTCAAAATTAGATGATCGACGGCAAGGATGCTACACAATTGTTGTTCTCTCTGCTGTAATGATCCCAACTGCCCGATACTGAAATTTATTTATGTTTTTGTCTGCAAGTGTTTTGATTTTTTGGAGATTGAAACTACTCTAGTTTGTGCAAAGGAGATGTGTATTGTTTCCTTAAGTTCCCAGTGACGAAGGAAAACCCATGAGTATAAATTTCACTAAATTTCCAAGACTGGATGCATATCATCAAGTAGACTAATCTTATAAGGCTATGCAGCCCAACCTTCACTCAAGCCCAAATCAATGTCTTCAGATGTTGGAATATGGAATGCCTCAAAGAGAAACATCACCAAAATTGTATGCCAAAGCGTGGAATGAAGACCGTCCAACTCCAGAGTTATTCTTTCAAAACTATGAACAATCTGAGTACCTCTCAGTGCTCTTTGCAAATTCTGAGAAACCAATGCTAGTCTGAAGTTGCCCAATCACTTCTTACACTGAATGAGCAAATTGAAAACAACCCACTCCCCATCCTCTTTCTCTTACGCACAAATTATTTTGATTTCATTAAGTTCCCAAAATTGATAGCTGTCAGTATTCCCTGAGAAAAGAAAGATCTCCAGTTGTGTTTTGACAGAGGCAAGAACCATTACCGAGTGTCGTAGTGCTTGCAGAATGCTGTGTTAGACATAGCCATTCTCGTTGATGCAACCCGATACACTTCCTTTGTTATTTCCACAATTTTATAATTGTAAGCCACTGTTTCCACCAGTGCTAGAGGTGCGGGGATCACCACCCACGAGTAACCATTTGATCGCAACCTTCTCGGACTGGGTTGTGCATAGGAAATGTGCGACTAGTTCCAGAATATCACCGCCTCCCTATTGCGTGACTGGCAGTAGTGCCAAAGGGAGATTACTGTTAGCGTAAATGAGATAGGAGCCCGGTTAGTATCGGTATCGCTGAGTGTAACTCCAGCCCAATACTCCAATATCTCCTTCAACTTTCCGCACGCGGTTGCCATAGTTTGTGAATTAATTCGAAAACTGCTCTTCTGTTACCTCTCCGGACTCGTATTTCTGTCTATACGAGCTTGTTTCGATCAAAGATTGTCTTAGTTTCTGATGATCTCGTTTTGATGCTCAAGGGGAAATTTCACACACTCCTACGCTTCCTCTTGAAACAGCCTCGTGCCCCTTTTGTTGTGTTCGACGGTCTGAGTGTCGACACACTGAGCACAAGTAACCAACTCGCCTCCACACCCCATGCTCAACAGGACTCGGCCACAACCTCTAGCTCGCGTTATATGAGAAAGAGGACACAGACGCATCAATACAGAGGACTAGTGTTGGACTAAGCTGCAATCACTAGCATTTGGCTATCCACATGAGAATGGTGGCTACACTGTCGGCAATGTTCTCCGCTCACGAAAGGAGTTAAATTTATAAATTCCAGTACTCCCGACACCATCTTATATCTTTGCCAATTATTAGAGGGTTGTCGATGCATTCACAAATAATATCGTGTACAAGCGCCGTTAAAATAAACTCGGAAATATTTCTTAATAATCAACAGGTCCCACAGTCTATAAACGCCTTCCGCTTCAAATTATTCACGACATATATTGCGTCATAGATATTTAAGCCCGCAGTTGTAGTATTTGCAAATTCCTCAGCATATAAAATGTTAGATAAAACATTAATTGCAAGCTCCTATAATTTATTTTCTTTAATATCTCACAGACCCCACTACAGTGACTCGCCTGCAGATAGTCGGATACTGCTGTGTACACTCCCTCACGCAGAACTGATAGGTGATTATCCGTGCAGTGTGGAGCTGGGCGAAAGGGAAATTTCCAAATCTCTGGTGCTTGAGCTGGCGCACCTTGCTATGGCTATGATAATGCTTAAAACATATAGCGTGTGGTACTCTCCAAGGACCAATTCCGCTAAGGGTGTCTTCCCTACCGAGAATAGTATTGCATGCAGCGTTTGATGAATATTCGGTTACCTCCCACTGAGACTCTAAACAAAAGATTGGTTCAGTACGACTTGCTTCTGAAGAAAACTTCAAACACTGCTAAAAACTCTGTGACAAATAACATTCAGACAAAATAATCTCTCTTCAAACCACTTCTCACTTGACTGAAAAACCTCACAGGCTAGCAGAATTCTTGGCTCTAATACCACTGTAATGACCCAAACTGGCCATTCTCCGAATTTCACAAATATATCTTATGCAGATTTGAAACAAATAAAAGCATGCAAATAACCAGCAGATATATTTGAATAACCAGCAAATATAATCTTATTAAAATTCTCAAAAAATGGTTTGTATTATACAACAGCAATACAAAAACCATAGATTAAAACATGCCAAACTGAAATACAACAAATAATAGTAAGACTGGATGATAAGAACCTATAAAACAATGGCGAACTCTGATGTGAATCCACACCGGAGATGAACTGGGTTTCCGTCTAATCCACCGAGAAATCCTAAAGGTTTCGATCCTCAGGTTTCAGATTCAAAAGCTGAAGCTTCTCAAATTCTCAATGAGAATAAAAATCCATAAACCGAAGCATACACAATGAGACTCCAAGCCTCCTCTTATGGTTGCAGTTGTGACTCTTCAGTTTCCCCACTTTGTCTCTTCATATTCCCACTCTGTCTCTTTATATTTCCACTTTAAGTCACTTTTAAATAAATATGACCGTTGAGTTATAAAGTGATATAATAAAAAAAATGAGGGATCTTCCGGCATTAAAACGGAGGACCAAACGAGCTCAGATGACGACGTGCAATAGCTTGTCGGAAAGCTCTCGGCGAGATGCTCCAAGTCTAATACTGAAATGCCAAGAAATCTGAACCCTGCCGACTTACTATAAATAGTAAGTACCCTGGAAACCTGAGAAACTGCTTCGATTGGCCTGAAACTGAAATCACCTAGGCCAATTATCTCCCTAAACACTGTCAGTCCTCGGTTAGCCCACTGGACCATGGTAAAAAGGCTAACGGCACGGCACGAGATAATGTGCCCCAAAAAAGGGGACATTACAGACTGATGTTCTTGGGTCATGGAGACCAGAAGATCTAGGAGATCCACATTTGGATGGTAAGCATCATATGATATGATGTTTCTCATATGAATATGAGATGTATGGTTGAGGAATAATGAAGAACAATTGTGTTCTCATTATATCTTGTAGATAGAGATCTACTATCATAGATGAGAGATCTATGGCATCATTGGATGAGGAATCCAATTTTATGTTTTGTGCTCTGAGTCGCGGAGACTCGTGGATCTAGGAAATCCACATCCAATTGATAAACATCTTGTGATTTGATGTTACCATGATTTTCATATGGATATGAAATCTGTGGTTGGTAATGATAATGAACATGTGTGTTCTTATCAAAATTGGTAGAATGGAGATCTACCTTCATAGATGAGAGATCTATGAAATCCATTTTGGTTATGTTTTTGTGATAAAGAATCCATGAGTGGATCTTTGCCTCAAGTCCAAGAGGGAGTGTTGATATTATGGCCTTTTCGGCAAATATATCATGCATTGGATAAAGACATTTCGATATATAAATAATAATATTAAATATGAGAGATATTTAATATTTATTGTTTATTAGTAAATCAATTTAATTGTCCAACTTAAGTCAGGGCCCAAAGTCGGCCTCCTTAAGGAAGTATATCTTATCCAAGTCGGCCTCTTGAGGAGGCACTCCCAGCACATATAAAAAGAGGGATTGATTCTTGGAGGAAATATATCATAAACATAACATATTGTCTCCTTCCAAGAATCAATCAAGGCAGCGAATTGGAGCAGCATTTTAGAGCAGAATTCATGCATGAGAAGCAGTGAAATACATTGGCTTGAAGGTGAATTACTTCTTCCTTGGACTGCAATTTTGCTCTGCCCTTAATTGCAGCAGATTATATCAGATCCATAGGTGCAAAGTCTGACCTAGGAGGGGCGATCTATCAGCAGATCTCAAGGCAGACTTAAGGAGACTCCAGTCTGATCCAAGGTCAAGTAAAGTACAGATTGGTGACATTTTGGAAGCCCTAGATAGGCTGACCTGGCACATTCATATCCACACACCTTGGAGACTTAGAAGGGACTGATCTGAAGATCATTTCAGAACTACAATCCGGGTACTATCTCTCCTTGCTCTTAATCATTTCTTTATATCCTGTGCTTAGTCTTGAAAGATCTCTATAGCTTGATCATTCCTAGATAAATCTGGAAAATATTAACAAGTTTGATACACTTACTATTTATAGTAAGTCATTTATCCAGCATTTCTACATTTGGTAGGGCACCTGGACTGGCCTCAGTTGTAGTGATGACCCTTGGCATCTTTGTAGATCAGGTTTTCAAGGATTTACTAATTATAGCAGATCAGGGGTTAATAGAGATGGACCCCTACTATTTTTATTAAGACAGTTGTATGCATAGTGGATACAATTGTTAACTCTCAGGTTCAGTTAGAATTGAGAAATAATGATTAATGATGGAGTTATAACATTATAATTATTATTAAAGTTATACTTTAATAATAATTAATTCTTAAGTGCATATCATTGATAAATTAAGTGGACTTTATCTAAAAGGGAGTTTTAAATGTTTTTAAAGTACACATTATAATAAGTGATAAAGTGTTATTCAAAAGAGAGATATAAGTGTTTAATAAAGTAGACTTTATATTTTAATGTGTGCATCAAAAGGAGGGGAATATAATTAAATGTTATATTTCAAATGAAACAAAAGAAAATACACTTGTAAGTTATGGGAAGTGTATTCATGAAGCCTAATGATTGTTTTATTACTTGGGAATTATAAAAGCCGAAAGGAAAAGGAAATGGTTCATTCTTGATGTATTTGTTTTTTTGGTGAATTTGTGTTGTTGAGAGCCAAGGGTTTTCAAATCTTTGATCTGATGGAATTGTAAATTCTGTCAAGATAATGCACTTTGAATTGGTGAATCATTGCCAGTGAATTGTGCTTGTGATGGTCTTATTCAAAGACCATCACTGTGCCACAAATGGGGACTGATTTGTGAGAGGGGTTTCAGCGTTTTTTATTAAAGGAATAATTATAAGTTGGCGGTTGGTAATTTATTGCAGATCACAGCATTGTTTAGTGGCTGCATTTGAGTTTGAAGGCTGTCGCAGCTTCCTTTAAAGGCTCGGCATCAATTTATAGAGGCTGCGATATATTTATAAGGGCTTGCATTTGAGTGTAGAAGGCACGTTTTGGTCAAAGGGTGCCGTCATTTCTTGTTCCATGCCTGACGTCAAGGGATTCTCCCTCCTCAGAGCTGCAACATATATCAGGGAATTCAACAATCATTACACATTTAGATTTCCAGGTTCTTGTCATGGCAAATAAAGTTATATTTTTATGTATTGATCATTATTTAAAATGAATTCAAATGTTTGAATTGCAATAAGAAAAATTCATTGTGAATGGTTTGCAGCGGTGAGTTTGTATGCAAGCTGTATGATGAAATGCCATGTCTATACTGCTCATAATCATCTTACTAGTTTTCATGACAAGTGTATGACGTAATGTCAATCAGTTGGAAGTGTTGAGTTTGCATGCCAAGTGTTTGATGATTTGTCAAGTAGCTGTAGTTATTATTTCCAGTTACTTATATGCATGTAACAAGTCCAAAAATCAGTCAGTATAACACTCCTATGACATTTTTGGTCAATCTTTTATGGTTAGAGTGATATGGAATTTTTTAACAAAGCGAGAAATTTCATTAATGTGAGCCAATTCATACAAAATAATAAATGAATACAAACTTGGCTATCTTTATTAATAAAATAAAAAAGCTTTTATAGCTTTAAAGAGAAAAACTTCCTCCACAATTTGAGAGATACAATCTTTTAAATAAGAAATCAGTTGAGAAAAGATCTCAACTTTTCCGTGAAAATCTCAACTAGCCCTTGATTCTAGAAAACCAAAAATATGTCGTCACACCAAAATAATAATGATAATCTCCTAATACAAACAATTAGTGGAGATAACAACTACATATTTAAATTATAGGAATATAATCCTTATCATTCCTCCCAACCATAGAAGCATTGGCCTCCAATAATATAATGGAAGAAGAAAAATAATGTTGATGTAGTTGATGCTGCTGATGACATAGATATCTAATGAAATTGGTGATTCAAAAACTTGGAACCCATATCCATGCTCAAAATCAACTGAAATTCTCCCAGCAAACAAGTTGCTAAATGGCTAAAATACCATACAAAATGTGTTGTGATCCAAATGATAAGGCAAATTGAAGCAGAATGTACTTCAACGAGAATCTGGCATGGGGACTTTCAAGCCCTGAGTAAAAAATATAATCCCAGAATCATGGATACCAAAGCAAACTTGTAAGGAAAATGCCTGAGGAGTGGGCAAAATTACTACTAAAAATAGTATTACAAAAAAAAGCCCAAAATGTTGGTAGATGATGCCAAACATTAGTTCTCAGAATCTAATTCCAAGTTTTGCATCATAAAATATTGCCAAAGCAGCATAAGATACGGATAAAATTAAATACAAGAAGCTAAGATGTAAGCACAGAGTTGTAGAGCCGGTGAACCTCTAGCTGCAAATGTATTTGTAGCTTTTGTTACAAGATATGAAACTGAATTCCGTCAAAGACCCATTTGAGGAATTGAAGAGATCTTTCCATTGATATAAGATACATCCTCTATTGTATTCATCGTAGAGAAAAAATTCACCCCAAAATGCAAGATAGGCGTAGTCAAGTTTTTTCAGAGCGATAATACTTCAATCAGTGAGAACTCATGAACCAAGAAACAAAATCAAATTCCGTAAAATACCCATTTGAGAAGACAAAAAACCCTTTAAAATGAGCTATTATAGGCCTTCTAAAACAATTTGTAGAAGTTGTGTCACCTCCGTAATCATCATAGTCCACACAAATTCAAGTGAAACAAAATATATTTTTATTTTTAAGCTAAAACTAAATCATACGGACATGAATATGAATTCTACAGCCCATGATTTAATGCTCCGATACCAATGATATGGAAATAAGAAAGCTAACCAGCAGTCAGATATGAAATTTGCAGACAAAATAACTAATATCTTTGCAAAATAACTCTTTAATTTCATAAGAAATCAGTTGCAGCATACAAGACTGAAACAATACAAACTGAAACAAAGAACAGCAGTTAAAGACTTTGCAGGACAAGTGCTTGACAATATTCCTTGAGCCCATTGTCAAGTGAATTCAGGTAGAAACGCAAGGACTATTAGAACCTGTTAGGGTTCTTACAATGGTATTAGAGCAGTTTCCTGCCATCTTGTTGCGGGTGGAAATAATTGAGCTCACATGTTTGATTTTGAGTGACTAGTGTTAGCTAAATATTTTGTAAGTTACCGTAGACACACTTCTTTGGGATATTTAGACAGTGTATGAGAAATAATCTCACCTCTCAGCTTAGGGGAGGCGCCCTTCTTATTGCTACTAATTCAACTAGAACTTAACAAGAAACTCAAATTTAATCTAAAATTGGGTGTTTCACATATCACTTCCTCTTTCTTCAGGAAAGATTTCACTTTCATTAAAATGCACTCTACAAACTAATGACCTTTTATAATTTCACCTCTAAGTATTAGTTTTTAATAATATATTAACAATATATTATTAAAATTCCTAATATGTTTATATATTAATTGTACTTTATATTTCATTGAATATAATGCAAAAGATATAAAAACTATGGACAATTTTATTAGTCGATTGCATGTTCTTTTATATGCAATTAGATGTGTAATGTTATTTTAAAATTTCCAAAATTTATAAAGGTCAAAGCTTTTATTTAGCATTACATATATTATAACATGTCAAAACAAGTGATAAGTCATATTAAATCCCCGACAATATAAGGAAGTCGGACATTTTTCTCAACGCTACATGTTTTATTACATGCAAAATTGGATGAAATGATATTTGCAAAGACTCCCAAAAGTCCCAATAATAATATGAAGTCGGGCCTTTTTTGTATCGTTGCATATTTTGAATAGCCAAACACCCAGTTTGAAAGAAAAAATGCGGAAAATTCTCAAAAATGCTAAGTCTAACTCGCAGTTCCTAAGCACGTCGAGCCTTAACTCAACCAAACTCTTAGTCCTTCATTGAAAAACGCAGAGTTATTAGGTTTAAAAAGAATGAGTTTGCATTCTATAATCTTTCCTTCATCAAGTGCCTAGCTTTCTTTTGCGTCTGCATTCTTGGACGCCTTTCCAGCGTTTTTAGGATCTCGTTTTGCATCCTCTTTGCCAATTTTTGCATTGTAACAAGTATGGGCATCCATTCCTAGACGTTTTTGTTATTTATCTCTACATTTCTACATATTCCTAGATCATTTTATTCAAATATGTGTTTCATCTGCAAGGATTTTGGGTCATTTTTTTTAAAACATGGCTATATTTACCCTATTCATTGTCGTTTTTGGCTTATTTACTGATGTTTTTGGCTCTCCAATGTGTTTAGGATACCTTATGCTAGATGTTTTCTGAGTTTTTCTTCATTTATCGGCTGCATCTAGGGTTTTCTGTATATGCTTTTGATTAAAAACAGGATTGCATTTGTTTTTGGTGTATTCTTGAAGCTTGAGGACTCTTCTTTGTCCTTATATTCTTCAAATTATATTTGAAGTCTTAATCTGGTTATTATCCAAATTCAAAATGTCTGAAAGAAAAACTAAGCATTTCATTTTGATCAAACCTCCAAAAACATTGTGATACGCAATTCGAAAAATCAGAATTTTTCATTCGCTTGCAGCCATAGATGGAAATTTTACATGCATAACTACACTTTGAGAAATCAGAAATTCCCTTTCTTCTCCATGAGATAAGAAATTGCAGCAATATTTGAGAAACTTGCATACATACATTTTTTGAAATCAGCATTCTTCATATCCACCATGTAGTTGCAGCATGTTTTGTGCGTCTTCATATGTAGCTGTTTCCAAAATCCCAGTGTAAGAGAAATAATCACCTCAAAAATTTCCGACAATAGTTTGTTCCAAATCCACTATGATTCCAAAATCGGGATTTTTGAGACCCATTCTGTTACATGTAATCAAAGTGTAACTACCCCAACAAATCTCCATACCTAGTTTATTCAAATCAGGGATTTTTACACCAACTGCATCTACTGTTACATGCAATCAAATGCGCAAATGTATCTAAAATCTCCTACAATACCCAAGATTTACCCTTTTGAAAAAGAAATTCCAAGTGCAAATCGGGGGTTTTTGACCCGATTGCAAGATGAACTATATATGCAACTACACATGCAATCCTAAGTGCAGTTGGGTCCAAGAACCCCGATTTCACTTTAAGTCCTATGTTTTTCCCTAGTAGTAGGAGCTTTATGGTCCAACTGCATAAATTATTACAAGTTGAGCTACATGCAGTCAAATCTGCAGTGCATCCCAAAATCCCCGAATTGCATCCCTAGCACACAAAAGCAACTTTTCCTTTTTAGCCTTAAGCTTTGTTTGCACACATGATCTATCAAGTTTCAAAATCAAAGTGTGATCTAAATGAGGCATGATATGGAACTAACATCAACACTTTCTGATGTTATGTTATTTTGGTCTTTTCATCTCAGTGCTACAAGTGTTCATCCAATTTCAGAAGAGCCAATCACTACTCCAGAAAAGAGAATGAAATTCAAGTTCCATAAATATCTGACTAACATCACGCCTACTTGAATGGTCTCAAATATGGATGAGATCAAAGATACAAAGGTCAAGCATGTGGATATGTCTGAATTTGTTCAAAGGACAGAAGTTGCAAATCCAAAAGATGAAATGCAGAAAATTCTCAAGAACCATATGCGCCTTCTCGCAACATTTCCTGTAGCAATACTGGAACCCAAGTTTGTGATGGCATGTGCAACACACTTTGACAAAGGGACTCGAACAATCAAAGATGCAAAGGGTAAGATAATTATGAGGCTGGATGCAGAGGCCATTGATAAAATTTTCCATTTTCCTTCTGCTCTAGTATATGCAGGTATTTCTCATGAGGATACTCTAGAGTACTGCAACAAAAATGAAGATGATTGCAAGAGGGAGATTAATACTGTGTGGTTTGTCAAATCAAGGCAATCAATTTCAACCTGGTGGCCTACAACGCTGTACAGAACTAAGTTCAAGGAAGATATCAATGACATGATTACTCTTCTTGGAAGAATGCGAGGATTGAAGAAATCCAATGTTTTTGAGCCTTGGATGTTTCAGTACATTGCCATTGTCAAAAAGGAGAAGCAAAAGATTTTTTGGGCAGAATTAATCAATGACTCTTTGTGTGAACAATTGGCAAAGGTATCCACTACTCATACATTCTACATGAATTCATATCTTGTGTACATTGTTGCATCTTTCCGAGCATTACCGGGACTATCATATGAAAGGGATAGAAGCAAATTACTAGTATGGAAATACTTCAGTCAACTACCCATGGTCATAGTAAGACACCATTAGCATAGACTTCAAGATGCCTTCTTTGGAAACTTCATGTGCTTATTTGACAAAACACTTGAGAACAAAAAGGGTTTCAAAAGCAGTATGGAGAAAGGTAAATGAGTATGAGTGTATGTTCCTACAATTCCCAACTTTCACTTACATAATTGTCGGATGCTTTGATGATCATCCCTACATGTTGCCAAGATATCCGACCGATAAGATTGTGCTAATGGAGTTGGGAAGGCAACTAATGTATTTACATGCAAGACAATCTACGTCTCATAAAATTGTACTTGTAGTCTCCACTCAACATCCCTTGGTGATTGGCAAGTGTTCGCTTACTTCTTCAGTAAAGGTTAAGGCAATGGAAACTGAGTTGCAAGAGATTAAGCTTAAAATGTTCAAAATCAAAGGTGATTTTGATTACCGAGGCATGAGGGGCAAAATCCGACAGTCTTTCACTCGTGTCCACTATATTGAAGATGTCTGGGTAGATTTCTGTATAGATAAGGACATCAAAAGGATGGACTATTGCAGATTATCCCTGGAATAGATGATTGATATGGATCTTGTTGATATTCCAGAAGGAATGAAAGATGATGGAGACATACTAGATCCAAAGTATGAGGTAGCAAAATTTACATCCCTAGACCTCCCCTCAATTCACAGGTCATTAAAAGAAATTTTTTCCATAACTGACAGATTCCAATCAATCATGGCTAATACCCACACTTGGCTGAAGTTTTATGGTATTAAGATGAGAAGATTTAAGTCAGGGTTAGATGATGATACAATTGGACCTATGGACCAGAAATCAGAGGTAAGAGGTAAGAACAAAGATAATGCTTCCTCCTCTAGAACTACATTGAAGTTGAAATTCAAATCAAAAGAGAAGACACAAGAAGGTCCAGGTAAAGAAAAGAACAGGGGGTAATACTGGAAAGTCTTGAAGAAGAAGAAGATCAACAAGAAGAGGAAATACAAGTACTTCTAGAGGCTCCAGATGCACAAACTACCCCTGCTGAAACTACACAAGAATTCAATCTTGCAAATGTATCTAGTTTCATTATTGATACTAATGTTGATTCATTCTCAACAATTTTGACTCCACTTGTAGCACCTCTTGCATCATTTCAAGATACTGAGCCTATTCAAAGTACGCCTCATGGCAACATGGCCGGTCTTTTCTCTTATGGTTATCATCTGTGTTCACCCACAATTCCTTTTAATGGAAGGCTATTCTACCCTTAGTGACTTTGAGAGGTTCATGTCAAAATCAATGCCTCATGTCACTACATGAATTACCCCTACTGTTGTACAAACTAAAACACCAGCCATTGTTTGCATCACAACATGTACCGAACCCAGCACATCACAGGCTACAGCTGAAGAGACTCATGTTATCCTATCTAATCTTCCTTCTTGGCTCAGTACTGTTGTTCCTAAGAGAATGAAACAAGAAGTCTTGCCAAACGTTTTCGACTTTGAGCAACTGAAACAGGTCAAGACCAGGGGTGCCAAGAGAGCCAAAACAATTTCAAGGGTTCGGATGGACAAAATAGAACCAAATATGTGGAGATAGCAGAACCCCTTGCAGAAAAACCCCGTGATGAGATGCAGCTAGCTGACTTCAAGATCACCAGGTTAGATTTGGGCAAACAAACACATGTTGGATTGGTCAACGATGCTCAAGAATCTGTAGCACTACTAGTACAAGAGCAATGAGCTTAAAAAGAAGAAAAATCAGCTAAAGGAACAAAATGAGTTACTCACAGCAGTAATTCAAAAGATTACCAGTCTCAAACAAAGTTGATCCATTAGCATCTTCTATTGCAAAAGAATCTATTAGACAGGCTGAGAGGGCTAGAGAGATGGCCATAGCCATTAACACATGGGTGGATCAAATGATGGCATAGGGAATAGAGTTGATAAAGAAAGCACTTCAGGGGCTCACATATGCTAGAATAGTGACATCCCAGTTGAATGGAGTTCTAAGAACTTTCAGTCAGAACTTGGAGTCACTTGAAACGGACTTGGAGATTTGGAATAAGTTTTCAAACTTAAAGTTGGAGATGCTATACGAGAATCGGGTAATACCTTTTTATGAGAACTACATTAGATCCAAGGAGCTTTTGGTGAATAGAGGCCAAGTCATTGAGGGCCTAATTACAAACTTGGAAGTGTCCATAGAAACATGTGCTGAAAAAGAGCAGGAAATCAACACCCAATTTGTGAAGATATCATGCAAATTAGTAAGTGATGACCAAGAGGTAATGTCAGAAGATGATGCGGTCTCAGAATTCTTGCTAATGGTTCACTTGAAGCTTGAGGCAAATCACTTCACACTGGCTTTTATTCACAAGCTCACAGGTTATCAAACTTCGCTCAACCTTCTTCAAACTGTTCTTGAGGAAAGCGCTACTATAGTTTCCAGATGCTCAGATACAGTCATAAAGACAATTGTTGTTGCCGAGAACACCATCGCGCAAAATCCGAATGAAATTCAAGAGAGCATTCACTAGTTTCGGGTTTTCATGGCACATAACGAAGAAGAGTGAAAAGTGCTTTCAGGCACTCAAATAAATTTTTCAATACTTTCTACGATTTTAGATATGCATTTTGTTTTTAGTTTTGACAAGTTACATGTAAAGCATAAAATTGCAATTACATATGTAATGGCACATGTGAAGTAAAAATTTGCAATTACACATCTTGCTACATGTAATCACATTACAGAGGACTGTAATGTTGAATAAGTCAACCCTAGGTAGTTAGTTTTCCAAGTTTTTCTCATAGCCTCTCTCCTATAAATACAAGAGGGCTCATTGTAAATAATCATCTTTATGCATTGCAAGAAATCTCTGGTGAAATTGTGCAAGTTGATTTTTGAGTGAATAAAATAGCGAGTATTTTCAATCTTTGAGTTGACAATTGTGGAATTAATTGTGCTATTATAAGGAGGTTCTTAAATCTGATTTTGTATAGACTTTGTGCTATAATTGTCAATTTGAGTTAATTAGAAGTAAATGCATAGACTTTGAGCTGTGGTTCATAGTGATAATAGAAGTAAAAAAGAAGTTTCATGTGTTAAAGTCTTTGTGCTTATCATATTGTTGCTTCATAGTTTAAAACCATTTCAGGACAGTGTATAAGTCTATGAGCTTATATATATTCCTTAGTCTGTAATCAACTAGTACACTTAACAATTAATCTTTCGATTGATTTTGAGTTTATTAGTATTATTGCTCCAACTAGTACTTAGAGGTGAAATTATAAAAGGTCATCAATTTGTAGAGTGTGTTTTTATGAAAGTGAGATCCTTCCTGAAGAAAGAGGAAGTGATATGTGTAACACCCAACTTTAGATTAAATTTGAGTTTCTTGTTAAGTTCTAGTTGAATTAGTAGCAAGAAGAAGGGTGCCTCCCCTAAGCTGAGAGGAGAGATTATTTCTCATACACTATGTCTAAATGTCCCATTTCGTAAGAAGTGTGTCCACGGTAACTTACAAAATATTTAGCCAACAAACAGCATTCTTCTAGTTTTTTCAGTTATGGAAAAGTCCAGGAAAACAATTAAACATGGAAACCAGTTGAATAGCATGATTATTTCCAGGAAGCAGTCAAATGCCATAATGAAAAACTTGGAGAAGATTAAGCAAAATCAAAAAAGGATGGATGAATTGCTTTCAAACCCAGCGACCATAGACAGTTTAGCATGGTATATGACATCCATTTTTAAGGGGTCTACATCACAAAACAAAAAGAAAGAGAAACAAGAGGTCTCTAGAGGTGGGACATCTAGAAGTCTTAACAATGAATTTTCAGCAATTGGTGACCAACATCCAACTGATCCTATAGAGGGTAATAATCGGATTTACATTACGAAAAATGTTGGGCACAAGATACTACTTCATGATGAAGAATTGGAAGTCATGGTAAACCCAAAAAGTGTTATGGGGGTGACCGTGAGTATTGGCACCCATGATACTAGTGCTGAGAACAAAAATTGCACGGAAAAGTTAACTCATAACAATTCTGAATTTTATGGCAGAAGCATTAATTTCTTGCATAAGCATGAGATAACGGTGTTCACACATGTGCAAGATGGTACCAGTGAGATGTCACATGAAAGCACTCAAGAAAAGGGAACTAATGATGTATTGTGTGTTGTGGACACATCATGGCGAGCCTGATCTTTCACATCAGACCTTAGAGAATGAATCAAAATTTCATTTGTTGGTAATAAGTCCTAGGATTGCTCTTCAAATGGATTTGCAATTACATTGGAAGTGGGAGTGTGTGAGGAGACTATTATAACAACAGCTTCCACTTTACCTGATGAGCCATTTGTTGCGGTGCTTAGGAGTAGTACCTCAGTTGTCGATGTGTGTGCTGATGATAGCACACATGAAGCTTCTTTTCATGAGGTGAGCGATGTCGATACAGCCTCATATCACAATGCAAATTGTGTGTCAGAGAGTTTGCATGGGAACCAGGAATTTCAGAGACATCATTTGGTTGGGCAACTAAAGGTTGATGACAGAATGATTGCCACAACCATAGAACACTTTGATGTTACTCGTCGGATGTTGACTACCTATGGTTGGAGTACTCTTGTGAGAGATGAGCACTATGATGGTAGTTTTTCCCTTACAAAGTTTCATACACTTCGAGAAGCTATCGAAATAATGAAACAAAACTATTTACAGTTATTGGTTGATAGAGAATATCTTCTCAAGTGGGGTTACACTTGCTATGATGTGCTGAGGGGAAAGGAAAAGGAGGTAGATGAGCTCACCCATGAGCTAGGAGTGACGATGGATTCATTGGAGAGCACCCAATTGGCCCTTCAGGAGTCATAGTCGCGATTAGAGGAGTTTTCCATGGACTTGACATTGGCACAGTCTTCAACAACTTCAGACACAGTTCAATTTCCTACAGGGGTAGATGGTGATGATTGGTATCCACGGGTTGTGGTGATGGATGCATTGAGGGTGTGGTCACATCCATCACAGATTCTAGTGTAGTAGTTTCAGATGGGATGAGCATATTGGGTGAGAGCAGTAGAGAGCCACTGGTTGCAATAGGTTCTCCTGAGGTTAGTAATATAATAGATGATGCAGGTCAGATTGCTAATAGCTCTTGTGTGGTAATGGTGGATTCTCTCGAGAGTTGTGTGTTGGTACACAATGCTACTCCATCATCATCACAAGATATTTACAGGGTGTCATGTGGTTGGGAGTATGGATCTCATGATGATTTCTTTCCCTCTCCCGCAAGCAAATCGGTTGTTTCATCTCATGCAATTGATGGTGGTAGACATCTTGTTGTGTCACAGAGTCAGAGTGATCAGTTGAGGGTTGCCGGAGAACAAGTTGATTCTCCCTCATATTGTTTTTACTGCACAGATGCGTCTATTGAGTACCTGCTTGATAGTCTAGAGTTTCAAGAGGGACCATTTAGAGTTACTGAAGCTACTCTCATCCGAGGTTCTCACAGCATTCAACATTTAGCGGGAGCGATTGTAGATACTCTAACTACAATGCTTATTCACAGAGATTTTGTGGTTGGGTTTGCAGAGAGGATTACCAGAGGCCCTACCCAATCATCTCTTCGGGGTCAGAGATTGGAGCCATCTTCTGATTCTCGAGTTATTAGTGATGAGTCATTGACAGAGATTGGAGCCTTTTACCATAAATACACAGTGAGGAGTGCTCATCATTTTTCGTTTGATCTACATGTGGAGGACTTGATGATGTGTCGATGTGGATTGCCTCCAAGATTATACCATCCTTTGTGGGATGGGTATTCACCATCTACAGTAGATAGATTCAGTAGCTGCAAGTTGGTGGGGGACAGCTTGTAGAGTCATCACATCCATGGCATCTTAGCAGAGGATGGAGATAGTGATTGTGATACAAACACCTTTAGTTCTTATCTCCATAGTACGATTGAATTTCACACTAAAGGGGGATTGATAGACTTTAGAGGGAGGTTTGGTATAGTTGATGGTTCCAGATATTCTCACCTCCTTATGATGGATGAATGTGAATTTCATTTATACTGGGATCGAGGTGGTGGCAAGGTTAGCACTACAGGTTGGATGGGTCACATTGGGCTGCTTCACCATCTACAGCATGGTGACATTGTGATCAGATTAGCACAACAGAAGTCTGAGGTTGTTCTTCTTGGCAGGCATCTATTTAGGATTTGGGATCCAAGTATATTTGGTTGGACACTCTTCAATGTGATGTGGGGGGCTACCCATGCATCGGGGTTCCAATTTGGGTCCACCAGGGAGTATTGTAGTGTGTACATGGTGTGGATTACTTGCAATTTCACTTTCGATTTTCATGTACATGAGTTCCTTCAGGTGCACAATTTCCGTGCGTAGAGATTGGACAAATTGGTTGTTTATTTCTATGCAGTTGTGGTTATGCTGCAGCAATTGTGTTTCAGTGTGGGACATTTCTCAAACATCTTTTGGATTTCCAATTCAGTGGAGTTTATTTGCAATCGTAATTGCTTGGGGACAAGCAATCTTAGGGAGGGCAGAATGTAATGTCCCCATTTTTCGTGAGCATTATAGTTCGTGGGATTAGTTTATTATTTAACTCTCGTGGGCTAATCAAATGGATAGAGGGTCTTTGTTGACAATGCCAAAGGCTATTTTCCCACTCCAAAGGTCAGGATTGTTCAGGTTTGCTCTTTGTTTGGGTCAATTTGGTACACTTACTATTTATAATAAGTCATTTATCCACCATTTCTACATTTGGCAGGACACCTGGACCAGCCTCAGTTGCAGTGACCACCCTTGGCATCTTTGTAAATCAGGTTTTCATGGATTCACTAATTATAGAATGTCAAGGGTTGATAGAGATGGACCCTTACTATTTTTATTAAGGCAATTAGATCCACAATGGATATAATGGTTAACTCTCAAGTTCAGTCAGAATTGAGAAATAATGATTAATGATGAAGTTATAACATTATAATTATTTTTAAAGTTATACTTTAATAATAATTAATTCTTAAGTGCATATCATTGACAAATTAAGTGGACTTTATTTCAAAGGGAGTTTTAAATGTTTTAAAAGTATATGTTATAATAAGTGATAAAGTGTTATTTAAAAGGGAGATATAAGTGTTTAATAAAGTATACTTTAAATTTTTAAGTGTGCATCAAAAGGAGGGGAATATAATTAAATGTTATATTTCAAATGAAACAAAAGCAAATACACTTGTAAGTTATGGGAAGTGTATTCATGAAGCCTCATGATCGATTTATTACTTGGGAATTATAAAAGCCAAAGGGAAAAGGAAATGGATTCATTCTTGATGCATTTGTTTTTTTTTATGAATTTGTGTTGTTGAGAACCAAGGGTTTTCAAATCTTTGATGGATTTGTAAATTTTGTCAAGATAATGCACTTTTAATTGGTGAATCATTGCCAGTGAATTGTACTTGTGATGGTCTTATTCAGAGACCATAATTGTGCCACAAATGGGAACCGATTTGTGAGAGGGCTTTCAGCGTTTTTTATTCTAGGAATAATTATAAGCCAGTGGTTGGTAATTTATTGCAGATCGCAGCATTGTTTAGTGGTTGCATTTGAGTTTGAAGGCTGTTGCAGCTTCCTTTAAAGGCTCGGCATCAATTTATAGAGGCTGTGATATATTTATAAGGGCCTGCATTTGAGTGTAAAAGGCATGTTTCGGTCAAAGGATGCCATCATTTCTTGTTTCATTCCTGACGTCAAGGAATTTTCCCTCCTCAGAGCTGCAACATATATCAAAGAATTCAACAATTATTACACATTCATATTTCCAGGTTCTTGTTATGGCAAATAAAGTTATATTTTTATGCATTGATCGTTATTGAAAATGAATTCAAATGTTTGAATTTCAATAAGAAGAATTCATTGTGAATAGTTTGCAGCGGTGAGTTTGTAAGCAAACTGTATGATGAAATGCCATGTCTATACTGCTCATAATCAGCTTACTTGTTTTCATGACAATTGTATGACGTAATGTCAATCAATTGTAAGTGTTGAGTTTGCATGCCAAGTATTTGATGATTTGCCAAGTAGCTGTAGTTATTATTTCGAGTCACTTATATGCATGTTAAACGTCCAGAAATCAGTCGGCATAACATTCCTATGACATTGTTGGTCAATCTTTTATGGTTAGAGGCATTCAAAACATCAATTGCAGCACACAAGACCAAAACAATACAAACTGAAAGAAAGAACAGCAGGTAAAGACTTTGCAGGACAAGTGTTTGACAATATTCCTTGAGCCCATAGTCAAGCAAATTGAGGTAGAAACACAAGGAATATTACAGAGGTGGAGTTAGAACCTGTTGGGGTTCTTACAGATATTTTCTCTGCTGCGACAACTCTAATTTCTTCTTTATGATTGGATGGACTAAGACTGTTAAGAGTCTCCTAATTTGATCATTCATCTATTTGAAGAATCTTCACATTGTATATGAATGATCACTCTTTGTAACTGTCATCAACATGTGTGCGACAACAGTCGTGTTCATTCGCCTTCCTTTCATTCAGGTCGACATTCAAGAGCATTATTATCGTGTGGCACTTGGAATTCTATGAGTCTCATGTTTCATAACTGCTGGTCATTGAAGAGTCACTATCGTGTATCTTAAGTCACATCACGTGGTTGTTAAGACCATAAAGACAATGTAAAGTCACCGCTCAGTAACTGACATGACTTCCTGTAGCATCGGGCCTTTTTGTTTTCTCAGTGGAATGCAATCTTGTGTCAAGTTTTGAGTATTGGTTGCAAGCGTCGATGTGTTAGCTAATGATATTTATGTTTTAGTGAATACTATCTGCAGAGGGTGTCACTTTGTATGGGCAATTTATTGCAGGAGTCTTTTGTTTATTTTTATGCGTATCTATTGCAGATTGTTATCTGTGTGTGATTTATCATGAGCATTGTATAGTGTATCATAAGTTTTGTATGAAGACATTCATCAATCTATGAGAGTAGTATTAGAGTATATTATTGTAAAGAGGAAATAGTGTAGCGTTCATTAAGGTGAGAAGTCTAAGTAATTTTTGTGTGAATTGTATTCAAACTCATTCATTATTAAATAAAGTGTTTTTTCTTGGTGTGGCTGGGTTTTTTCCCTCGAGGAGGGTTTTCCCAGGGTATCTCTGGTGTTCTTTTGTTTTTTAGATATCTTCTCTCTATTTATGCTATTCTGGTTTTACATTTAACATGGTGTCAGAGCGAGTTTAAGTAGGATCTAGAACAAGAATTATTCAAGCATCGAAATATTCTTTTCTTCTCTTCTAGATTGATTCTTTCAAGTTTCAAAAAATGGTGAATGGACTCAAGGTTAAAGATAGGATGGATGGTGCATCCAATTTCACATCATTGAAATTCAGAGTCCTTATTTCTCTAAAAGAAAATTATCTTCTAAACTATGTGAAGACTGATGTGGCTGAACCAACCGATGATATTGAGAAAGCTCAATGGAGGAAGAATAACATTATGGCAAGGAAGGTATTGATTGATTTTGTAAAGGATCATCTTGTGCCTATTATATCCAAGTTCAATTCAGTTAAAGAAATGTTTGAGAGTCTTCAAAGCTTGTATGAATTCAACAATACTAGCAGAGCTCTGGCCTTGAGACGTCAACGCCTTCATATAAAAAATGGCTAGAGGAGAATCAGTTATCTCCTTTTTCATGAAGATTACAGAATTGAAAGATCAATTTAGTGTTGTTGGAGATCCAATTGAAGATAAAAACCTGGTTATGTTGGCCATGAATGTAATGTCCCCGTTTTTAGACTTATGGGATTAGCTTGGATTGGCGACCCTCACAGGCTAATCAGGCGATCAGAGGGTGTCAGTTGGTGGAGCCAGTGTTGGGATTCCATTCTGGAGGTTCAGATTATCAGGTCTGCTCTTCGTCCGATTCATTTTGGTCAACTTACTATTTTTAGTAAGTGATATTTTGGGTATGGCCAGGATTAGCAAAGTGTCTGCACGGAGTGTCAGATATCTCAGGATCGAGTTTCAGAGAACCTCCAGTTTGAGAGACTTACTATTTTTAGTAAGTCTATTTTTAGTAGTGGCTATTTCTAGCAGGGCAGTGCCTATTCCTAGTTGGGCAGTTGGACCTGGTGCTTTGTCAGAAGTTCATTGATTGCAGTCAGACAGTTCAGTGGCTTATATTTTAAATGTGTTATTAAATTAAATTATTTTGATTTAATTTAATGACTTATGACTTTATAACTTTATGTTATAAAGTGGAGTTATTTTAAAAGTCAATTAAGTGAAAATATTAAAAAAGTGTTTTTTCCAAAAAGCCTATATATTCTACTCGAAAAAGCACTTTAGGCATCCATTATTGAAATCATTTTTTATTGAAGTTCATGAAGAAGACAAACCTGGCTAGGGTTTCGAGGACTGATTCCTCATCTCGTGATTTGAGCCATTGCCTGATAATGGTGAATTTCACAGCTAATTGTTTCTGAGATTACAATTCGATGCTGTTGTATATCAGAATTGTGGAAGTCTGAAATCTGAATTTGAAGTTTGCTGTTGAAGATTGTGTTTGCTACTTCAACCCATCGAAGTTCTGGAATAATATTGCAGAGGCTGGTGAATCTATGTCCTGATAATCGAAAGTGATATACAAGAGAAGATTATCGAATTTTTTATTAATTGCTATGCATTCTTCATGCTGCGATTGCATACCAGTGGAAGACGTTTTAATTGACAACGTAATTACATTGTATTGGCTGCAACAAACCAGAATATGGCACATGACTTTGTGGAGGCTTGCGGCAGCAATATTCTGGTCATGTATTTATCTAACAAGGCCGTTTGCAATTTCCTTGGACCCGCATTCAATTCTGGGCCAGTCAACGTACGGATTGAATACAGTCACGTGTAGCATATCTCAGAGTGGCTGCTCATTTATTGATGTCTTGACAGCTACAAGGTGGTGGCATAAATTATATGGAGACATGACAGCATAAGGTGGATTTATGGTAATACGGGTGCTTGATAAATTTTCAGAATTAGTAATTCATGTAATTTGTTTGAAAATAAGGTTTCTAATGATGAACATTTAAGAGGAAGCCATTTGTCTAAATTTGTTAATTCAAGCTTGGTGAATTTATCTTCAGAAATTGCTTGCATAAATATTATTGAGAAATAGTTGCAGTTGATTTCAAAATTATCAATAAAAATCTAGGAAGAGCCAATTTGGTTCTTCAAAGTGGTATCAGAGCTTTTTTCCTGCCATCCTGTGGGGTCTGAATTCATTTTTATTCAAAAGTTTTTAAAAGTGACCAGCACTTCCATTTTCTCTAGCCATGGATAAATACAGGAGATCCAATTCCGGAAGTCGTCATAGCAGTAAGGGAAATAGAGCGGAATTAAATGCTTTAGTAGAAAGCATGGAGAGACGTAGACTACATCAACAGAGATTGGCAGAGAGTTTGTCAGATCCAGTTATAGTAGATAGGGCAGCGAGATATATGGTCTCTACCTTTAGAAGGTTGACATCGAGTTTGCAGGGGAGAAGGCTAGAACTTTCTCCGACAGTTGTCCGTGATGCTAATGTTCCTACATCTAGTTCAGCACCTGCTATTCCCATACGCAGTGCTCATGATGGATTTATTACACCGGAACCAGTGGATGTTTCAGTGCCATTGGATGACAGCAGTGCTGAGCATCACCGGGTTGAGGCCCCCAGAGCAGTCACTACGGATTGTTCAGGGGCAGTTGATGTTGCAGTTATCACTGAGTGTTCAGACTCTTTCATGGAGGGAGTTATTATTGGAGATGTTTATGTCAGTTGCAGTAGTGTTGCTCCAGTTCAGGAGGCAGTTGCTTCCTCAGATAGGACCAAGGCATGTATGGAGTCTCCCAATGGTGAGGTTGGTGATCTGGGTATTACAGCGGGGTCAGTTGATGACAATTCGTGCTCTAGCATTATTGGTGCACAGCTTGACGTTGAGTCATGTGTGCAGAGACACGTGTCCGCAGATGAGATTTCAGCAGGAGATGTGGGAGCTGATAGTATAAACACATCTGATGACACTTTTGAGGATGTTGTGAGTTGCATTGGAGATGACACCCCCTATGAGATGTTGGGTGATGACTACGAGGAGCATATGAGCTCTAACAGCTTAGAGATTTATGATAGCAGTCGCAGTGTGGGATCAGTACAGGAGACAGTGGTTTCTTCCTGTGTTGAGGATGTGTGCATGGAGCTTTTTGGTGATGACACTCAAGATGGGAGTGTTGCAGTTGATTTGGGCGACATAGTCTCATGCCACAATTTAGTTGATTCACATGATGACATTAAGTCGTGTATGCAGCCAAAGTTAGTAGAGGAGATGTAGATAGATGATGTGTACACTAGCATTGCAGATATCTCCGATGCTGAGAGCGAGGATGATGAGTGTTGTAGTATCTCCAGCTTTCTATACCTGACTTTGGGTGTAGATTCAGCATTGTCATATGGTGGTAGTGGGTTCCAGGATTATGTGTTACAGGGACTCACAGATGAGGACAGGGAAGCTTATGAGTGGCAGGAGTTTGTTACAACCAAGGCTTCTACTTTTAGAGATGGGATTACTTCTTCAGTAACTCATGAGGAGGTGTCTCAGGATCTGGACTGTCAGATGGTTGCAGAGGACGAGGTAGCTGGAGATTGTGTTGAGTCAAATTCAGCAGTAGCTTCCTCGGGGTTAGATGAGGATGTGTCCGATGCCTGTACTCAGTTTGTAGATGTGTACTCAAATGAAAGTACACAGAGAGAAGGTGATCTTGAGGGGAGTTTGTTGGATACAACTTCCTCTCATAGTGTAGACAATGCATTTGAGGTTGTTCATAGGAGGCCCGTTGTGCAGAGTCACCATGTCATAGGTTGTTGCGAGTTGATGAGAGAGATATTACTTCTACTCTCGAGCATTTTGATGCCGCTTGTTAGTTGTTGGCTGTTTATGGTTGGGGTGCTCCTATGACAGATGAGTCCAACGGTGGTTACCTTTCTTTGACAGAGATTCATTCTTTGCGTGAGGCTATCAAGATTTTGAGACAGAACTACTTACAGTTGGTAGCTGACCGAGATCACCTAGTGGAGTGGGGGAGTACAGCTTATGAGGCACTGATGGACAGAGAGGAGGTGAGTGAGCTTACCCAGGAGCTCACAGCGACTACTGAGGTTTTAGAGGACACTCAATGGGCTCTTCAGGAGTCGCAGATCCGATTAGAGGAGGTGACCGTGGAGTTGGAGCATTTACGGTCTACACCAGCTCCAGACCCAGTTCGATTGCACATTGAGGTGGTTGGTGGTGAGTTTGCTCCTACAGTTGGTATTGAGGAACAAGATGTTGTGGCAGACACATCTGTTCAGGATATGGGAGCACTTGGTACGGTTGAGGTAGGAGTACCAGTGGAGTTGAGCTTTCAAGTTGATTTGCTTCCCTTAGCTAGAAGTGAATCCATTTCATCATCTCACATAGCTGATAGCATGGGACAGTTGGTTGTGCCACATTTTCAGAGAGATCAGCTGTGGATTGCGAGGGAGCATGTTGACGCTTCCACGTATAATTTCTACTGCACCGAGTCTTTTATGGAGTATTTACTTGAGAGTGCAGATGTGCAACAGGATTTGTCATGTCCCTCTATTCGAAGACCCTTGGACGATATCCTCAGCTTATTTTGCAAAATATCTAAAAAGACAAATAATAATAAAATACAAGTAAACGATATAATTTATAATAATATATTATTAAAATAATAATATATTAATTAATATTAAAATAATATAATACAATGCTAATATTGAATAATCGAAATATAAAGGTTGATATATTGAATATTAATATTATTATAATATAATATAATAATATATCTATCAATATATATTATATTATATTTTGTAATATATATAATAATAATCTTCAAATATGAAAATAAATTAATTAATTAATCATAGTATAAATAATAATATTATTATTTAAATTCATAAATAAGAATATTATAATAAATAACAATATAATTATTATTTTTAAATTAAAATACAAATATTATATTTTAAATACATAAATATAAATTATACATATATAATAATATTATAATTTATAATATGCAATAATAATCATAATATGCAATATAATATGAACATTAGAAAATAAATAAATAATAATTATATAATTAACAATATAAATAATAATTAGCAAGTAAATGATATTAATCTATATTAATATAATTTAATATTAATCCATTGATCGATATAAATCAATGAATCAAACTATTATTTATAATGCTAATTGACTTGTGATTAAGCAATGACTACCATTCAAATACTGGTCTCTCCGTGCAAGAGTCGTGACCTCTCCCTACACGGGTATATATGTCGAGTCTCTAAATCAAGAACAGGGGGGAGAAATAGGAAGCATGGAGAAGGAGAAAGCGTAGAGGATTCACATACAATAGAAATGAAAAGAATAACAGATCAACGATCATACTAAGAGTATCGAGCCTGGGAGCGATGGAGAGGACGAAGAACATATATTCTGAAGCATTCCACATTTCACGGGTAGCCAACATTATATTGATATGAGAAATGCATGAACGTGTATTAGATGGAGTATTTACTGAATACTGAATACTGAATACTGAATAATGAGAACGGAGAAAACATATTGGGTATGGTGCAATTAATAACATTGGCACCGATTACAAGTAATGATAAGCATGATAAATAATACCAGCAATTCAATCTAAACAGCGTCTATCATTAATTGTTAACAAGGAATGATTACGAAGTGACTAATAAGTCCATTATGGTCAAGACATGACTCCTCGTTCCCAAGAGGCATGACCGCTCGGAAGATATGGTATAAAAGAGAGTTCTATAATTGGAAGGGAGAAGATCAAATCGCACATTGATGGTATAGTCAATCAGAGATAGCACCCCTTACATTGCATAAACCATTAACATCGGGAGCAATGATACTTATATATCGACTATTAGTAAGAATCAAAGACATTACCATTTCACAAAAACTACATCTAAGAACTAATCAGTTTGGTTATATTGGATTACTACACATCGCATTCATAATAAGAAAATCAATACTATCAATTCCATCACATTAAAGGCATCTAGATTTAATCCAGATCAACCCTATTGTCTGAAGCATTTGAATATAATCTAACCACTGTATAAGTTGATAAGTACTATATCAGATAGGGCTGCTATCATTGAGTTAGACACAAGATCTTTTGGGCAATATCGATTCCACATTAGCACTTACACTATCTACATTCATAAGTCATCAATTATAGTAGAAAATAAGGGTTTTGAGGAAAGGAGTTCCTTAAGTGATTTAGGGTCATTAAACAATTGTTCCTATTTCCTAACTCAATGGGAAACGGGACATTACAGGATTCTTATAGTGTCTGAGGGTACTCTCATCTGAGGCTCCTGTGCTATTCGGAGGTTGGCTGGGAAGATCGTGGAGACTCTTTCTACTATGCTTCCCCACAAGGATTTCAAGGTTGGGTTTGTTGAGAGGATTGTTTAGGTTCCTATCCAACCTGCAGTTAGATTGGAGCCATCTCTTGATTCCCAATTTGGGCATGAGGGGCTATTGACAGAGATTGGGGTTTCTGACCGACATTTCACAGTGGGGTATGCTCATCATTTTTCTTTTGACCCTCAGGGGGAAGATTTGATCTCACGCAGGGGTAAACCGGCTCCAGTATCCTACCATCCATTATGGGATGGATTAGCACCATCGTTTGCAGACGGATTGGGCAGTTGCAAGTTAGATTACTTGCAGTATCCACATACTCAGGGCTGTTTATCAGGGGACAGAGTTGATAACAGTGATTCAGGCACATTTGGTCACTGTTGTTTTCCCAGTGCAGTTGGGTGAGTGCTGGATAGTCAGGGACTCAGGTTTTGACAGAGTTGTTATTTCAGATGGGTTGAGTTCCGTTGGGTTGTTTTCAGCATCGACATCTACAATTGGTTTACAGATGTTGTTTTCAGTGGTGTTTGTTCTGTTGATGTTGGTTCTTTCTTCGCAGGAGTTTGGTGGGAATCAGGACATTACTTGTGACCATCCTTGGGATCCGGGTGGTTTATGATGTTGCTTGTTTTCCTGATTGCTTGAGGACAGAAATCTTTGGGAAGGGAGGACTGTAATGTCCCCGTTTTTAGACTTATGGGATTAGCTTGGATTGGCGACCCTCACAGGCTAATCAGGAGATCAGAGGGTGTCAATTGGTGGAGCCAGTGTTGGGATTCCATTCTGGAGGTTCAGATTATCAGGTCTGCTCTTCGTTTGGTTCATTTTGGTCAACTTACTATTTTTAGTAAGTGATATTTTGGGTATGGCCAGGATTAGCAAGGTGTTTGCACGAAGCGTCAGATATCTCAGGATCGAGTTTCAGAGAACCTCCAGTTTGAGAGACTTACTATTTTTAGTAAGTCTATTTTTAGCAGTGGCTATTTCTGGCAGGGCAGTGCCTATTCCTGGCTTGGTAGTTGGACCTGGTGCTTTGTCAGAAGTTCGTTGATTGCAGTCAAACAGTTCAGTGGCTTATATTTTAAATGTGTTATTAAATTAAATTATTTTGATTTAATTTAATGACTTGTGACTTTATAACTTTATGTTATAAAGTGGAGTTATTTTAAAAGCCAATTAGGTGAAAATATTAAAAAAGTGTTTTTTCCAAAAAGCCTATATATTCTACTTGAAAAAGCACTTTAGGCATCCATTATTGAAATCATTTTTTATTGAAGTTCGTGAAGAAGACAAACCTGGCTAAGGTTTCGAGGACTGATTCCTCATCTCGTGATTTGAGCCATTGCCTGATAATGGTGAATTTCACAGCTAATTGTTTCTGAGATTACAATTTGATGCTGTTGTATATCGGAATTGTGGAAGTTTGAAATCTGAATTTGAAGTTTGCTGTTGAAGATTGTGTTTGCTACTTCAACCCATCGAAGTTCTGGAATAATATTGCAAAGGCTGGTGAATCTATTTCCTGATAATCGAAAGTGATATACAAGAGAAGATTATCAAATTTTTTATTAATTGCTATGCATTCTTCATGCTGCGATTGCATACCAGTGGAAGACGTTTTAATTGACAGCGTAATTACATTGTATTGGCTGCAACAAACCAGAATATGGCACGTGACTTTGTGGAGGCTTGCGGCAGCAATATTCTGGTCACGTGTTTGATCTAACAGGGCCGTTTGCAATTTCCTTGGACCCGCATTCAATTCTGGGCCAGTCAACGTACGGATTGAATGCAGTCACGTGTAGCATATCTCATGGTGGTTGCTCATTTATTGATGTCTTGACAGCTACAAGGTGGTGGCATAAATTATATGGAGACGTGACAGCATAAGGTGGATTTACGGTAATACAGGTGCTTGATAAATTTTCAGAATTAGTAATTCATGTAATTTGTTTGAAAATAAGGTTTCTAATGATGAACATTTAAGAGGAAGCCATTTGTCTAAATTTGTTAATTCAAGCTTGGTGAATTTATCTTCAAAAATTGCTTGCATAAATATTATTGAGAAATAGTTGCAGTTGATTTCAAAATTATCAATAAAAATCTAAGAAGAGCCAATTCGGTTCTTCACAATGAATGGTCTCCCTCATTCTTGGGAGTCTTTTATTCAAGGCATTAGTGGAAGAGATTAATTACCCAAGTTTGATTGTCTTAGAGCTGATTGTATTAAAGAAGAATTCAGATTAGAAGCAAGAGCAAATGGACGAAAATCTCATCATAAAGAAGATCATGTTCTTGCTGCTCAAACATCTAAAAGGAAAGGAAGAGAAGGAAGAAAAGGAAATTTCAAGACGAATAGAGATAGGAATTCAGATGCAGCTCCTGAACCAAAGAAGAAGAAGGATCTCTGTAGAATTCAATGTTTCAAATGTGACAAGTATGGTCACTTTGCCAGAGATTGTTTAACAAGAACAAAATATCAAGTTGTTGTTGCAAATGTTTGATGCTTCACCTCATAAAGAATCTAGTGACAATTCAGAGGGATTTTTATTCATCTCAGCCCTTTCAAGCAATGTTCCAACTGATAGTTATACTTGGTTGATTGATAGTGGTGCTTCACGTCATATTACAGGATATCGAGAGCATCTTTCTAACTTGGTGGAAAAAGATACTCATTTGTAAATAATAATTGGTGATGATGTTTTTTATTCAGTGCAAGGTATCGGAACTACTTCTTTTCATCTAGATTCAGGCATCCCTCTTCATTTGAGTGATGTCTTGTTTGTTCCAAGAATCAAGAGAAATCTGATTTCAATTTCAGCGTTGGAGGACAAAGGATATCAAGTTGCATTTGTTGAAGGTAAAGTGGTTGAATGGAAGAAAAACACTAACATTAAGTCAACTCGTGAAATTGGTGTTCGTCAAGAGAGTCTATATAGACTTTATGTTTGTCCTATTCAAGCTTTAGCACATGATTCCATCAGTACAGGTGAGTTGTGGCATAAAAGGTTTGCTCACTTAAACTTCAGAACTCTTTGTTCCGTGGAAAAGATGGTTGTTGGTCTTCCAAAGCGTAATCAAGAGCATGATGGTATTTGCAAAGGTTGTGCTCTAGGTAAGAATGTTAAAGGTCCTTTTCACAATAGTGAAAGTAGAGCAAAAGAGATTTTAGATCTGATTAATTCTGATTTAGATCTGATTCATTCTAATTTCTGCCTAGTTTTCGTAATCTCTAAATTTCCTCTGGATGGTGGTATTTTCTAGTAGCCTTTGAAACCCCTTTGTCTAGCAATTGCACATTCTCACTATTGTTGGACAATTTTTCTACACATAACCTTAACCTTATTTTCACTAACCCTAACCTAATATTTTTTCTTGTGAAAAAAAATTTATCTTTTTGGCTTATCAATGCATTCCTTGAGAAAGATATTTGCCAATATTATGTTGTTCATAGAAAAAAAAGCAAGATCCTATAGGCAATTAAATAACTAGTTCAGAACCTAGTCACTTCAAATGCACCTTGAAGCTTATATTTCGCATTTCTTGAACCAAATTAGGTTTTGCATTGTTAATAGAGCATTTCATCCAAAAAAATGTGCAAATTACGTACATATATGTGGCATGTGCAACCCACTCTAGGTTTGAGTGAATTGACAAAGTCTGGTTTACTCCATGTTTGTTCATAAGGTCTAAATCAAGGGACATAAAGTTTGAACAATACACAAGTAAATGAAATGCAAAACCTATGCAGAAGCCACAAGGGAGGTTTTTTACTACAAAGTGGCATCTACTTCAACATAAACTAAGCTAGCAACCTTTACCATCTTTTTCGCTAAAGTCGACTAGAGTTAAGGGATCTTAAACCCATGAAGTTGGTGAAGTGAGAACACCAAGTGAGGTTTATTATTCGCACTAAGACAATAAAACAAGAGAAGTTAAGGAATGAACTACAAATGTTGAATACTTGTTTCTGTTAGGAATGAATGTTGAATGCTTGGCAGTCATTTTGTAGCAGTTGTTGTTGCATTCATGACTATGATTGTCATTGATGTCAACACAGTGATCTCCTAGAGACTTGCAGAGAAGCAGACAGTGTTTTGATTAGCGCAAGTGGGATATTGCAGTTGGAGATATGTGATGTTGAGGTTATACTCTTTGATATGTTATATGTCTATGGTTAAGAGCGCAGACAGTAATTATTTTATTCGTGAAAGTTATGAGCATTTTGGTGGAAGCAGTATTCAGGCAATGTTCCTGAGTAGCTGTTTTTGGAAATCGGATGATATCTCCTAATCGGGATAGAATCTAGTTTTGTGCAGTTAAAGGGAAGTTTGAGACACATTGTTAGTAACGTGGTTCACAGTGCAAACTTTGAAGTCGCACGAGTGAAGAGTTATTGTATCTGGAAGCTGACAGTTTTGTGTAATTTTGATATAGCGTGTGGTAACTTTTATTTTGTAATTGTGTGCCGACTCAATTGTAATTATTTGAGTGTGGTATAAAGGAAGGAATGTTTTTCCTTGTTGATATATGAGAAAAGAATGTGAGCATGGTATGATTGAATGCGAATGTATGCATGAAGTGAAGAAGAGAGCCTATGAAGTTGTGAAAGAGAAATTGTGAAGGAAGACATGCGAAGTTCAGAGATCTGAAATTGAGATCTGATGTAGCAGTGAGTGCGGTTTGGCACAGTCAGAGAAGAGGTAACATATTATTCTGTTGAAGAATGCAAAGATTATTTGGACAGTGAGTTCAGTGATCTTACCCTGAAGCTGTTTGGGCAGTGGGTCCTTCTGTCTTCCATAACTCTTAACAGGGTTAGAATCTTTTAACAGGGATTCAAAATCTCCTAACAGGGATTTATATGTACTGAATGTATTTCATAAGACTCCTAACAGAGTCCATCCTTTCACAAGGAATATTCATATTAGTGCATCTTTTGTGGGCATCATTCCCACCGGGGTTTACTCTTTGATCAAGAGTTTCCCTAGTCAACATATCTTGTGTTATTGTGTCATTGTGTATGAATATCTTTCTATGGTTGGTAATTATATTGCTTACATGGTTAAATGTTGTTGAAGTTGATAAAAGTTATAATTATCTGATAACTGATTCACCTCGCCCCCCCCCCCCCCCCCCTCTCAGTTATCTTGGTGGACTTTACTTTCTAACAGTTTCATTCCATCAAACAACTAAGCCTCAAACTACCAATGAACCCAAAATGTCACAAGTTAAAACTTCTAATAGATGGCCACAACCAATCCATTCAAACACTCACTGCATTCCAGAAGCAAAGAATCAAATCTCCTTCCATTTCTTTCACTCTTCAACATATGTGCATAAGAGAAAACAAGATATTCCTACAACTCATCCATAGAACACCAATAAAAAATAAGAATCTTCATATCACCTCTCTTGCTGCCCTGTCTCTCAGTTTTTTTTGCTTGTACAAACAAGAAACCAGACTTTTTGAAATATGTAAAACATACTGAATGCAAAAAAGAAAAGAAAAACTCTCTTCCTTAATGTCTTAGTCTCTCGCAGGCATCAATCTAAAAGAGGCTTGAATGGAAGAAACACAAAGATCAAACTCATCAGAATAGATCAAGTCTATTACAAATTAATAATGTAGTCATAAGACAATAAAAAAGAGTCTTCCATGAGTGGTCCCCTATATAGCAGGAAATGTTAAAAACCCATTGCAAAGAAGCCTGCTAAAGTAAAAAGTGTTTACATAAAAATAGCAATCATATAAGAACTGGAGTTAATCCATCACCACATGATCATTGTATTCATCTTAAGAGTTCCCTTGGGAGCAAGGGAAGGAAACAGGTTTATATTAAGGGCCACAGAAACTGCGTTCACATATGAAGCATGGTTGTTCTTAACTTCAGTTGTTACTTCTCTAATCTTAACTCCAGTTTTCTCATTATTAGCTTTAATTATTATCATGCACCATCATATTTCAACCAGTTTTGAGGAAGCTTTCAAAAATAACCACCAAGGCTGTAACAGAGCACGTGTGGGCTATTCCACAAATATTTCTCCTGCATAGATTTTGCTCAAGATCTTGCATTATTTAACTAATAACATCATCCATCTTCAGTTCACCATCCTAGATGATCTCCAGCCCTCCTCTAATGCACTCATCAAGTGAGGCTCTCACATTAAAATTCTTGATGAGTCCATGAAGCTGATTGTTACATGATGCAGTTCTCCCTAATGTTGACTGATACTTGATAGCATTAAAAAAAAAATTCAGGGCCGGCCGGCCTTCAACCAATTGTGGAGGGATGAGGAGGGGGAGATAAGGAGAGATTAACAGAATGCCTTCCCCTTTCGCATCCTTGCAGTTCTGAGGTATCATTAACATAAGAGAAACAAATGCAATGGGATAATTGATTTTCCACGGAGAGGAGAAAAGCACTAACAGAGATGCACACAAAATGAAGACACGCGAAGACCCTCTCTCCCAATCCTATTGCTCATTATACCACTCCAACAGAGAAACACACCCATCAAGGCCCAGCACAGCACAATATAACTTCACTCAAAAATACCTCTCGAGAAGGAAAATTGACATTCTCGGGAAGGGGACGGGCAGAGAAGATCTGAACCAGAGGTTAAAACAGTAGTGCTAGAAACCCATGGACATTCCTTGAAAAGTAAATTCGGGGAGAAAGAAAGGAGAACATAAAATCTAGTAGTTGGTCAAAAAAATAAGAGAGACTTGGAATATGCCTCAAACAATCCTTGTCACACATACCGGCCAACAGGGAATCCAAAATTCAAAGCATAAGAGCTAGACAAAGGAGAAAAATCTGCAATAGCCTCGTATTTTGAATTTTGTACCAAATCTCACAGAGAAACTTAACAGGCCCAAAGAAAAAACAGCCCCTTTCAACTTTCTTTTTCAAAATCATACTTGACTCCAACAATCAGAAATAAAAAAGTACCAAGCCCTTGCCTACTGACCAGGCTCAGAGATAAAACAGAAGCCACCGACAATAAAAGTGAAAGGTAAAGTAGATATTGGTGTGGTGGGTTGGCGGGGCAGGCGATTAATTAAAAATAGAAGCCACAATCACTCCCAAGCCACCTATTAATCACTTGATAGGCCCGCTGAAAACACAAAATTTGGAGAGAACCCAAAACGTTAAGGACAATAATCAATGGTTCTCCCTTTGTAATCAAGAAAAGTTTTCCTAATAGATAATCATGGCAAAGACTAGATACGATGAAAATAGAAAAACTAGCATTCCTATTTATGCCAAAGATAGTGAGAAAGGAGGAGTGATTTGCATTTTTTTGTTAAAAATGCCTTGGGATTCATCAGAATAGAGAATCAACCATAAACCATCTGCAGTACCTTCGCTGGCCAAGAACCTGACACCTTTACTTGCTCTCAGGTCAGCAAGGCTATTACCATTGGGAAGGACACTTTTCAAATTTGCTGCCCCATCAACAATACCAGCTAGTCCAGGATTACATTTGCACCTCAATAGAAATTTATTTTTATTGTTCCGTGGGGAGCAGGTTGCCACACCACCTTCCGCTTTAAAGTTGTACCAGTAATTAAGTTATTGACACATTATGAGCAAGAAATCAACCATAATTTTTGCATATAAAGGTTATACGAAAATACAAACTTGTCCGAAGCCTTCCAAACCCCACTTTCCTTCAGAACATTATGTAGTATTATTCAGAAACAATGGCAACAAACGCTAACTACCCCCAACTTGTTTAAACCTCTATAATTTCAAAGTATTGAATCAGTATTCTTCAACAATTTGAAATTTGGCAGATTACTAGCTGGTAATTGCGAATAAATAAATACAAGGCACCAGATATAAAAACAAAAGGGTGAAGAAAAATTACGATTTCTTGGCCTGTTCCAACGATCGCGCATGACCAAAATGAAAGAGATCCCAGATTCCATCTGAATACACCCTAACTGGCTTTTCGTTTGTCGAGCTTTTCATGGGCTTCAAGGACGGATTCAGTTCGAACCCCTTCTGCCCCTCCAAGACGCTTATTTTATTATCTCCTTCCTCTGTCTTTTGAGGTCTGCGAGCCAGTTTTGCTGTCTATCCAATCAAATTTGACCAGGGAAACAGATTATATTCAAAAAAATTAGCATCAATCATGTAATATATATAAGACAAATCAACGAGCAAAAAATTATGCTAAAAACCTGATAACAAAATGAGATTGCGTTGAATGAGCACTGAAATTTTCAGCCTGAGAATTTCACTAGACATTGTTAACATGCTGTAGGCTTAGGAAAAGCGAATAACGAATGGTACACACTTCGCTGCACAGAGGAGATATTCTGCCACGGAATATGTCCGGATTTATCTCTTTGTATGGCTTTTCACTCGCAGCATACGAACAAAATGGAAGTCATTCCGACGGCAGACTACCATACTCGTAAAAGAAGAATCCTGCTTCCCGCCCCGTCACAAATAATGGCCGTTGTAAAATATTTATTATTCAACAAAAGTAGAGTGTTTTTTGAGGATAAGAGTTACTATTAATTTATAAATACTTATGATACATAAAGGAGAATACAACACTAGCACTTGCATCCAAAGAAGGTACAAGGGATAAGTTAATAAGTGTTTGATCTTTCGAAGCATAAGTTTTGGTTTACATATTAAAAGGAAGTGTGAAAAATAGTGTACTTGCAATTAGAAGATAACCTAAAAGAGTGAATTACTACAATTATTCCATTTATCTTCCTCATTTGATCAAAACTTTTGACATTTTCAACTTGCATGCATTCTTTATAACATTATTAAAAGTGATAAGAGACGATCATGTATATGCAAGCATTATATTTACTATTGAAATGATAGTGTTCAAGAAATTCTAAATGTCAGAAGACACCTTGTGGTTATCACAAGGACTATCCTCCTTGCCAATATGAGACATTGTTGTTGTCACTTAAAATTTCATTTCTTACAATTTTTTTCTTGATACCAATTTTCTTCTCTCAATATTGCTAGTAACTGGGATGTGTATAAGTTTTAATCAAGCATTTTACTTACAGGTTGCAAAGTGAATTTTTGTTGGTACATGGTTATGGCTTTAACTATGCAGTGTTTTTAAATAAATATTTAAGATCACACTGCATGATCCATCATCAGGAAGAGGAGTGTGTCTAGATTGCAGAGCATGATCATAATCTTTCCTCTTTCTTTTTAAGGAACATTCTCTACAACACGTGCACATTTTTATTCCCTTCCCGATGATGGATCACAAAGTGTTATCCAAATATTGACATTAAAACAGTTCTACATAATTAAGGCTAGAAGTAAGCACTTGCCCTACAATAGATGTTGACATAATATGTACCTTGAGTGATTTTTTGTTTATTGTTGATCAGAATGTATAGTATAATTATTCAATCTTAGTTTTTGTTTCCCCGAAATAGGTCCATCCAATGTAAACCTCACAACTTGCAGCACTGGTTTACAATTTACACCTTTAATTCGATATTTTTTTAAAGCAATGCTTCAAAATTTATGACTCTAATTCAATGATTTCAATGTGTTCCTAAAACACAATACTAACAAGCTATATATTTCATAAATAATATTTGATTCACAAATTCCTTCAATACTAACAAAGCACCTACAAGCATACAAAATGTGGAATCATAGACAAAGCACCTGAATTGTTTGACAAAATGCCTCAAAGAGATGTCATGTCAAGGAATGAAATGAAATGATTGTACAATGTGCATAAAGTGGATTTTGCAAGGAAGCTTTGTTAAAAATGAAAACCTCTACCAACATTGTGAATTAGCATATCATCTAACTAGCTAGTAAACTAATCTATCCAAAACTAAAACTCTATCAAACAACATTTGTGTTTGCACCATGCATATTATTTACAAATGAACTTACTCCAACATACCATCCCTGTGAATAGAATCTTTCTATCACCCTTCCAATATAATTTCATATTTGTACTCTTTTATTTTTATAGTACTAATTTTCATAAGCTTGACCTGACCTTCCTTGTCTTCTATCAAGCATCGAATAATCCCAACGAAAGGAGGTGTATTTCCAAATCGAAAGAGTGCACAATCTCCCATACTAATTTTATGGCCATCCTAGAAATCCAAATGAAATCAACCCTTTCTCCATGCATTTTTGTTGAAACTTATATTTACACAAAATGAAACAAGTACAATATGCAAACCTTTCAATGATATCAATTCAAAGAAACTCATTGAATACATCTAATTGTTGGCATTCTAGAGATTGAACAACTTTGGGTAACAATTTACTAAAGGAAAGACCATAGATTGGAATTACCTACAACAAGAAAAATATAGTATACATGCTTCTACTTAAGAGACTATTGTCCAAAATTGACGATGAGCAAAAGAATGTGAAATTGAATACATGTTGTTGTGCATGTTTCTCCCAAGCAAACAAGAAAAATGCAGGAAATTACAGAAAGGGATGATCATGGCAATGCAAACAAATTTACACTAGATGAGCCAAGATATGAGCCCAAAAAGCCTACTTTCTTCAGTTCTTGATTCTCTATCACATGTAAACTATCAAATATAACTTATCTTTTGTAACTTCCTTTGATTTTAAAATTCTTATGTAGCATCCTTTATCAGCCTACGGTAAATCATATGGAGCTTTGAATCCAATAGACATCAAGTTGCTCACTAGATAACCAATCCAAAGCATAAATAATTTTTAAAAATGATTCTACCTTTGTCATACAAGAAATTGGATATTTTCTAACACAAAACACAGTGTTGTTAGAAGCAATAAGGGAATTACAATCATCTCTACAACATTCACATTGAAAATTTTGGACAAACTAGAATTGTGCCCAGAAATTTACATGGCTTTGGTATAAAACCCAATGTATATTTAAAATGTATGTTAAAAGTCAAATTGTTCCCTATAAAAGCTTTTAAATAGATCTAAAATTATAAATATTTCAATAATTAATTTAATCACAAAAAAATATAGTATAAAAATTTTAAATGATAAAGATATTTTTCTTAATGTTTTTTTTAAATAAAAAAACAATAATATATTTTATAAAATTTAAAAGTGCAAATAGAAACCATAAATCACTTTGCTTTATTTATACTTTTTATTTATTATATTTTTATAAAACCAATATTATGTATAATTATATCAATAATAAATATAATTATAATAATATTGTAAAAGATTGTTTAATAATTTAAATTACTATTTTTAGAATTTTACTAATTTGTGCTTTTTAAGTTTCTTCCTTTATTTTCTTAATGTGTCTCTCTTTATACCTTAGTTCTTCCTCTACTATGCAATACTCACATTTGTTCATTCGTGGCGACTCTGTTTTTGTTTTGCCACACCCAAATCTACATGGGAGAACTATAGTGGAGGGGACAACAATAAATAGTGATTAAGCTAATCTTTAACGGCCAATCAAAATTTAGATTTATATTTAGATTTGTTTATGTTTTCTATGTGCATCATTTAAGATGCATATTTTTTGCAAGAGATATTAGTCAAAGGATTTTTGGCGCTATGTAATTGGAGTTTCAGATGTGTTTGCAAATTATCAGAGGTTTTGTGAATATTAAAGAGACTAGAGAATGCACAAATTTGAGGTATGTTGGTAGATTGTTAGCAAAAAGATGTTGTTACGAGCTTCAAGGTCAAAACAAGATCCCAAACTGGTGTAGGGCACCCTGATGAAGATAGGAGGGTCACATGGGTGACTAATTAGTTTGAAGAAGATACAAGACCTATAAGATCTTTGCAGTGTTGTAACATGGTTATTAAGCCATTTGATGTAATATATTTGTTCAATGAAGGATGTAATAGCATTAAGGATGCATATGAAACAAATGATGTAATTGCCAAAACATTGGCATAATAGACCTAGAGGATAAGGATAGATCTTAGGAGATTTTTAAAGGTTTTAGAATGTCATTTGGGTCCTGAGAGGACAAAATCCAAAGTTAGAGAGTCTTACGAGTTATATTAAATAAGTTTTAAAATTTAAAAAATTTGAAAGTAACGACTAGTTGTCAAGAGGAGGGAAACTATGAAAATGAGTTTAGTTTGTGATGTTTAGGAGGTATAACCAATTTGGATTGGATGAGGAAGTTGATAGGAGTTTATTTAAATATTTGGAGGATTGAGATTGAGAGGAGTATGGTCTGGAGCCAAGCATTTGTACGAACTGTGCCATTTGAGCAATAAAAAACTCAATTTTCTTGCAATTTCTCATAGTTTTTGAATGTGTCATTGAGCTCCATCTTTGTGAATGGTTGAGACAAATTGAAATTACCTTATTTGAATAAATTTTTTATTCCTTCTATCAATTTGGTGCATTTTTATTTGCTTGGTCTGTAGGAGTGCAAGGTATTGCTTTGTTTTGAGATGTAAATGGTTTGATCCATCCCCTTTTTGTAATTACTATCACTTGGGGATGGATCCTAACAATGTATAGTATCATTCTAGCCATGTGAATGCAAGAAGGAGGAGTTTTCATGTGGGTACTGATTGGAGAAGTTTGGTGGGGTTAAGGAGTGACCTAGGGTCATGAAATTGAGCCATAGGTATAACAGTGGGAGATCTAGCCCTTGGAGGGGGTTATTTTATGTTTGAATACATTAGAGGATAGTCTAAGGATGGTGAAACAACTTTTATTGGGTTGGAATATTGTTGGGAGGCCAGACATTGAGCGAACCCTAGTTTCTAGGGGTTTTTGAGACCAAATTGGGAGGTTTTGTATCAAGAATTGTCATAGAGTCAAATTGATTACAAAATCTTCTAATTGAAGTCATTTCTAAGAATGTTGAATAGGGAAAGGTCTGAGAATTTACCCATGATAGGGTTCCTTTGTTAAATGAGGGAATTAGGCCTATTTAGCAAACTGGAATCAACAATTTTAGAACATGATGTCTCAAAACAAGTGGGGTTGATTTTGGGATATGTTTATAAATTTTAAAAGGGTATTTGGATCCTTGATTATTTTTTAAGTCTTTTAGGAATATTTGGGGAAAAGTGTCATTTTCTGTCTGGTCAGGGCTACTAGAAACAGTCCGAGAATAGCAGTTTGGTAGTATGAAGCCAACCATTGCAAGTTGTGAATTTGAATGAAGGATTTAAGGTGTTTGTAAGGTCTTCAGAACCTTAGGAAGATGAGGAACACTTTGCAAGGGTGTTGAGGGTGATAGATTGTTTTATTAGGTACAACCATGAAGTGAGAAACTTGGGTTAAAGCTTGGATGTGAAGATATGGGAGGAGAATTTCAATTTGTGGAGTCTAGGATGGTAGAAGAGGATATAAATGACCTATGATAGTTCTATGGTATATTTTATGGTCCTTAGATTGATCTTTGATTGAAGAATGAATAGGATTTTGTTACAAAACAAAAGTAAGAACACACATTTTCCTATGAAGATTACAAATCCATCCCTAGCCTTTGCATCAGTTGGTATCAGAGACTAGGAGCATCCTAGGTGAAGAGTGTGAGGGAAGAATCTTGTGGATCTTTTTTGTATTGAATCCTTGGTGAACCCTTGGAGTTGAGTAATCCTTTGAGGTGAGTTCCTGAGTTGATCCTTTGCATCAAATGGACAAAGATTGAAGATTGAAGGTAAGAGGTTTAGAATTTGATAGCAGGTATGGTGATCATCATGATTAAAGAGTTGGGTACAAGATACAATCAAATATATCCTATATTTAGGACACAATGCAAATGCAAAGGTAAAGTTTGTAATGTTATTGTTTCAAGTGGTTCATTGGCTAATCTAGTTTCTATTGAAATAGTTAACAAGTTGAATCTGGAGAGGTTAGCACATGATATGCCTTACAAAGCACAAGGGTTGAATAATGAGGACACAATTGATGTGAGAGAATAGGAATATGTCTATTTCAATATTGGATCATATGAGGATGTCACTTTGGGTGACATTGTACCCCTAGTGGATTTCCATTTGATCCTTGGGAGGACATGGAAAGTGGAGAAGTGTACCCTACATGATGGAGCAGAGAACACCTACACTTTTATGGATGGTGGACAAAAGATGGTCTTGAAACCATTAAGGGGAGATAAAGAAGCATGGAAGGTGTCTTGGAACACTACTATGTTTTATAGGGTTGGATTCCTTAGGCAAGAGGAATATGAAGATGAGAAAGTTGCAAAGATGGAAAAGGAAGATGATTTGGAGCAGAGGTGTCTTGAAGAGGTGAATGAGGACATGGATCAGATGAAGGTCCTAGATGTGGAAGACAAGATGTAAATTTTTCCATTAGAAGGACAAAAGGAGAAGATAAACATGAAGGAAAAGAGAATGCAATAGATGGATGAACAACAAGGTACAAAGGTTCATGAGGAGATGAAGAAGGTTGCAGCAGAGCATGGTGCTGAAGACAATAGAGATGAGAGTCATGAGAATGAAAAGGCAATACATATTGGGGTAGTTATGTGTCCTTTTGAGGATGTGAGAAAATAGATCATCCTTGTGAAGATGGAAGAGAGGTCTTGTGAAGAGGCTTTGAAGGTGAAAAATGGAGTGATTGGATGCCAAGGAGAATGGCATAGAGAAGATGAGTTAGTACAAGTCTTAGAGATAAAGAAGACCTCAAGGGATGAAGAGTTAAGACTCTTGAAGACATAGATGATGAAGAAGACCACAAGTTGGTACATGAAGATGACAAACAAGATTGTTTGGCCCATTAAGAGGCTAATTGAGAAGAGGAAATTGTTGAAGAGAGAACCTACTGATATAAGGGTTCTAAAGGATGGCTATGAGGTAATACAATGTGATGAAGAGGGTGGAGCAGCAAGTCTACAAGGATTTGATAAAGAAATAGATTTATGGGATATATTTTAATCCATAGAGGAAGAATGGCGATGCAAAGTTGAATCAGAGATGAAGAGCCTAAGCATAGGAAAAGAAGATGACAAGAAACCAATGGTAGTGTCGGGAATAGACATCGTGGTATAAGTAGCAACAAGGAATGCTCACAAGGAGACCTTGGAGAATGAAAATCTTTCAAGAATGGTGATCTCACAATGTGATAATGGAGTGGAGGATGAAGTTTTGAGCCAAACTTATGTTTTGGTACATGGAAAAGTGGTGATATTTGTGTTTTCTAACATTTTTATTGTAGGGTTGCTATATGGTGGAGATGAACCATGAATACATGGAGATGAAAGGTGAAGAGTTGAACACTTGGCATGAGACCAAGTACATGAAGAGAAGGTGCAAGAAGCCACATAGAAGGAGATATAATTTTGATGTCGGATACAAACAATTAGTGCCTAAGAGGAGGACAAGAAAGAAGCCAACAAATCCAAGGGACTTGGATTATTTTGATCCTTGGGAGTATGGTGCAGGGCACCCTAATGAAGACATGAGGATCACTTGGGTCACTAATTATTTTGAATAAGATACAAGACATATAAGGTCTTTGCAATGTTGTAACATGGCTATTAAGCCATTTGATGTAATAGATTTGTCCAATGAAGGATGTAATAGCATGAGGCTACATATGAAACAAATGATGTAATTGCCAAAACATTGGCATAATAGACCTAGAGGATAAGGATAGGTAGAAGATGATAGAACTAACCTCTGATAGGTCTATGGTATATGGTATGAGCCTTGGATTTATCTTTGATTTAAGGATGAACAGGATGTTGTTACAAAACAAAATTAAGAACACACATTTTCCTATGAAGATTGCAAATCCATCCCTAGCCTCTGCATCACAAACAGTCCACATGCCTTATCTTCCTTTGCACATTTTTCATATGGTAATGGGGGTATTTGTATTACATATATCAAAATTCCTCTATCCCTTGTACTTTGGATGGACATTTATCCCTGATGGAAAAAGAAAGAAACACCTTTGTAGACTACTGACGGTCATTCTAGGAAGCTATACTATTTTAGAGGCAAAATAATTCACATTCGTTATTAATGCTTCCACATTTTGCAAGCATGCCTAAAATAGAAACATAGATGGTAAAATTTGGACTTATGTCTATTGACTATTTCAGATGAAAAAATTGTTTAATTACCAATCTTTATGTGCAAGTAAAGATCCTCATCTGAAACTTTATCTTGGCATCTTTGCTCCATGCGCTACATTGATGCCTATTGAGAACAAAAGAACATAGTTCAAATTTAAAACTACCTCCCTAGATGTACGCACAATCATAGATTGGAAGAAATTTGGTTTTCTGAATGCTATGGTAAGTGATTTACTCTTGTGATTTAGCATACGAGTTATAGTGAAAGCAAAACTTTCTTCCTCATAATGCAATTTGAGTGTATGTAAAAGTTTGATTTCTTTTTCTTACACTGTAGTTTAATTTTATCAGAGACATGATTACTAATTTGAAATGGTGATTGTGTGTAGGTGGGTCAAATCCATTGTGAAAATGTGGATTAGGGCCTATGTTACTAGAAACTAGAAACCAAAAATGGAATTGCAATGACAACGTGATGAGAAACCCAATATCAAAAAGTTGCAGTTAAGAAATGATTATATGTGTGTGTGTGTGTGTGTGTGTGTATTGTTGGAGTTTTGCCAGCAGGCCAGTATTGGGATGGGTACTACAACACTTGGTGAAGGTTTTGCAAATGAGGATGCAAGTAGAGTGGGTTTAACCATGGAGGAAACTCTGTAGTTAAGCGCGCTCAAGCTAGAGTAGTACTGGGATGGGTGACCTCCCGAAAAGTCCTGGTGCTTCACCTCTGTGAGCATCACCTAGATCCAATTAGTGCTAAGTGTTCCATTTCATTCTCATGAGAGATGGGTTCGGTGAACCACTACTCATGAATCATGGGTCAATGAGTTTGACTCAAAAAAACTACACAGTTAAATCCTGATAGCAACATCACAATGTTAGTGATGATTTAGTTATGGATGCATAGTCTGTTGATGAGTAGAAGTGAAGTTATGCAGTCGCTATTCGCTAGTAACAGTTTCCTGTGTTTATTCAGGAGAGCCGACAGAGATTTTATTGGTTCTTGAGTTGCACCTATCTTTAGGGTATGCACCCTTGGAGTTAAGCTTAGAGAAGAGTTATTGATGTTTGGTTAAGATCGCATGAGTTAATTCATCTTACAGAGAAAGATCCAGTTGTTTTGGTAGACCCGACAGTGTGTAGCGTGCATCTACAATTATCTTATTGGACAGGTCCCAGAATGTGTTGTGTGCATAGTAGATCCAACATAATGTTTATTGGAGTTTGTTATGGTTTCTCTAATATGATTTCAAGGTGGTTCTAACAGGTCGACTTGATTATATCATTTAGAGGAAATATATTTATAGGCATTCATTTGTGATTGTTGTAGTGTGGTTTATGGTTGATTAAGAAGAGAAGAGAAGAGTGTGCGAAGTGTTGAGCCATCAGAAGAAGGTCTACATGACCAAGTAAAGTACTTGTGCTATTCATTAGAATTGATCTAGATAACAGGTCAAAGCGCATTTCACCAAGATCCAGATATAGTGTGTATATGTTAAACAAAAGGTTGTAGCCTTCAACCCTTTGAGTAGTATGCTCTCGGATAGTGCGTCCTCTCCCCTAACAGGGACAATTGTAAAAGACTCCTAATAGGGTCCGACCCTTGACCGGGTCTACTATACTTAATATATTGTAAAGCAACTCCTAACAGGGTTAAGGATCTTCTAACAAGGATCATTATACACTAGTACAGAATATCAGTGGGTATCAAGTCCCACCGAGGTTTTTACCTATTTGGGTTTCCCCGTAACCAAAATATTGGTGTTGTGTTCATGTGTTATTTCATTGTGTTTATACTTTATGTTTAAGTATACTTAATTGGTTAAAGAATTGAATCTTGTAGATAACTGATTCACCCCCCCCCCCCCCTCTCAGTTATCTCTTGGGACTATTCCTAACAATTGGTATCAGAGCCAAGTGCCTCGGAGAGAAATTTTAACAGCTTGAGGTTGATCAGATGACATACTTCAGGAAAGAAAGTCCTAAGTTCAATGGAGAGAATTATCTTGATTGGAAGAACAAGATGGTGACCCATTTACAGTGCATTGGTTTTGAAGTTTTTGATGTAACTATCAAAGCAACCAAGATACCTACCCTAGAAGACCTTGCATAGGATGATGCTACCGATAGGCAAAAGGAATTATTTCATTAGAATGCTATTGGTAAAGAATCCCTTATCAGCTCCCTAGTTGATGGTGAGTTTTCAGAAATAAAAAAGGTGGATACAACCCACAACATATGGAAGCACCTAGAAGACATATTTGAAGGAGACAAACAAGCAAAGGATGCATGCAGAAAAACATGGAAGAAAAGATACAATGCATTAGAAATGCTGCCTAAGGAAAATATCAGAGCTTACAATCAAAGGATAAATGAAGCAATTGCTGGAATCAGAAATAATGGTAAAGAGATTTCAGAGGAAGACATTATGGACAAGTTAATGACTACTCTCACTCCTGAATATGAAAGCAAGATCAACATCCTTGATGAGACCATGCAGCTTACATCTAATTTTAAGAGAGAGACTTTGATCAGCAAAATCTCAGCTTTTAAGATCTCAAGATTGAAGACAGAACCTAAGAGTGAGACAACCTTCAAAGCAACAGTTCATGGTAAGAAATCTACAAACACTTTTGGTAATTTTGATGATGATGATGAAGAGAAAACATTAGATGATTTCATTGCTATGATTTCCAAAAGAGAAAAGAAAGGAAAAGGAAAATATGAAGGTCAATTGCCATTTAAGTGCTTTTCATGTAATAAGATCGGTCACTTTGCATCTAAGTTTCCTACTAGAACTAGAAAGTTCAAAAAGGATTACAAGCCTAAGTATTCTAAGGAATGCTACTATGTTGGAGATGGAGTTTTAGATGAAGAATCTGGTGAAGAAGAAATTGGATTCATTGCTATTATAGACAAAATGAATAATAAGATAGTTCATGAAGATAAGAAAGAGAATCAAGAGCTAGCATTGATTTCACAAGCTGACATAAGGACAAACTGGATTATAGACAATGGTTGTTCACATCACATGACAGGTGATAAAGGTAGCTTTGTTCATTTGGACAAATACAATGGTGGTATGGTCAGATTTGGAGACAACACTCCTAAACCAATAGTTGGTAGAGGAGCCATCACCTTGGATGGAAAGAACAGTACTGATGATGTTCTTTATGTTGATGGTTTGAAACATAACCTTCTCAGTTTTGGACAATTACTTGGAAAAGGATATCAGTTGGAGTTTAAAGATGAAAAATGCATCATAAACAACAAAGATGGTGTTATGATTGCATTAGGCTCAAAGATAAGAGGTAATGTTTTTCAACTCAATTCATAAGCAAGTTGTTTTGTTGCTAAAATTGATGACAGTTGGTTGTGGCATAAAAGACTATGTCATATCAATTTTGATAACATAGTAAAGATAAGCAATGTAAAGGCAGTAAGAGATCCACCTATCATAGCAAAGCCAGTTGATACTATATGCAGAGAATGTTTAATGGGGAAGCATGTGAGAAACTCATTCAGGAGCAAGCAAAATTCAGTAGAGAACAAGTTGGATCTGATTCATACAGACCTATGTGGTCCAACTCAAAAAAGATCATACTATGGTGAAAGGTATTTCATTTTGTTTCTTGATGATTATACTAGGATGATGTGGGTTGCATTCTTAAAAGATAAGTTAGAAGCATTTGAGAAATTTAAAATATTCAAAGCTAAGGTTGAGAATGAATCTGGACTAAAGATAAAATGTTTGAGATCGGATAGAGGAGGAGAATTCACCTCTGATAGATTCTATGAGTACTGCGAAGAACATGGCATAAAGAGACAGTTAAGTGCACCTAGAACCCCTCAGCAGAATGGAATTGTAGAGACAAGGAATAGGATCATTTTTGATATGGCGCGCACCATTATGATAGAAGGAAAATTTGCACACACCTATTGGAGAAATGCAGTCAATACAACAGTCTATACCATCAATAGAATTCAATTGAGGCCAGGCGCTAAGAAAACACCATATGAACTATGGTTTGGTAATGTTCCCATAGTAAAATACTTCGAAATCTTTGGAAGCAAGCACTACATGAAGAGGGATGAAGCAGTAGGAAACTTTGATGCAAGAAGTGATGAAGGTATTTTTCTTGGTTACTCTACTAAAAGTAAAGCTTATAGATGTTTCAATTTAAGATTGAAAAAGATCATTGAAACTACTCATGTAAAGATTGATGAAAATTTTATGATTCAAGAAAGATATCATGATTACTCACCCATGATTGAAGAACCTATACCCTCAACTAGTGAGACAGTCATTGAAGAAATGTTTGACAATATTGATGTATTATTCAATGACCCTAAGACAAGTGAAGAAAATACTCCTAAGGCTGATGAGTCAGCATCACCTAAAGTTCCAAAGTTTACATCTAGAAATCATTCCAAGAAAGACATCATTGGAGATCAGAGTGGCAAAGTCTTAACAAGATCACAAGCAAAGAACTCACTAGCAGTAAAGCGGTATGTTTACTATCTCATATTGAACCTTTAAGTGTTGAAGATGCTTGTAATAATTCAGATTGGCATGATGCTACGAAAGAAGAACTTGATCAAATTATTAAGAATGACACTTGGGAACTAGTCCCAAGACCTAGTGATAAGAATGTGATTGGAACAAAGTGGATATTCAGAAACAAGATGAATGAAGATGGTACATTAGTAAGAAAAAAAGAAAGATTATTATGTAAGGGATATGCGCAAAGAGAAGGCATTGATTATTCAGACACATTTGCACCTATGAGAAGATTAGAAGCTATTAATTTATTTCTAGCTTATGCTACAATAAAAAACTTCAACGTTTATCAGATGGATGTCAAGTTAGCATTCCTGAATGGAGATTTGAAAGAAGAAGTATACATTGAGCAGCCAGAAGGATTCACCTTATCAGACAGACTTGATATGGTATGCATATTAAAGAAGGCCCTATATGGACTTTAGCAAGCCCCTAGAGCATGGTATGAGAAACTAGATGGATACTTAACAAAGATTGGATTCAAGAAAGGAGCAACAAATTTTAATCTATTCATTAGAGAGACATCTGAAGGTCTACTACTTGTAGCTATATTTTTTGATGACATTATCTTTGGAGGCAATGACAAGCTCAGTGCTAAATTTGCTAAAGAAATGCAGAATGAGTTTGAGATGAGTATGATTGGTCCTATCAAATACTTTTTGGGACTAAATGTGCAGCAGACAAAGAAAGGTATTTTCATTAATCAGTCAAAATATGTGAAAGAGATACTAAAGAAATTCAAGATGGATGATTGCAAGCCAGTAGGAACCCCTATGATCACTAGATGCAAGCTTACAAAAGAAGATGACTCACCAGCAGTAGATATAACATTGTATAAGTCTATGATTGGTAAACTCATATATCTTACTCGGACTAGACCTGATATTTCCAATGCAGTTGGTATAATTGGAAGATTTGCTGTAGAACCTAAACAAAATCACCTCATGGCAGTAAAAAGAATATTCAGATACTTGCAGGGCACTATAGATTATGGTCTATGGTATCCTAATTCAGAAAATGTTGACCTTCATGTGTACACTGATGCAGATTGGGTATGATGTGTTGATGACAGAAAGAGTAGATCAGGTGGAGCAGTGTTTCTTGGTGATAGACTTGTCACTTGGACAAGCAAGAAACAAAATTGTATTTCTCAGTCAACAATAGAAGCGGAGTATGTTGCAGCAGCCTTGAATTGTTCTACAACTGTTTTGATCAAGTAGATGATAAAGGATTTTGGAATTTAGATTGATTATCCTATTGTTATTCACTGTGATAATACTAGCACTATCAATATGTCAAAGAACCCTATGATGCATGCAAAGACAAAGCATATTGAGATCAAGTATCACTTCCTAAGAGAGAAAGTGGCAAAGAAAGAAGTCAAGTTGGACTACGTGAGTACTAAAGATCAGTTGGTAGATATATTCACAAAGCCCTTGCCTAAGGATACTTTTGAGTATCTCAGGGAGAAGTTGGGAGTAATTCCCTTCCCCGATTCTACTTAGAAGAAAGAAGGAAAGGCATCAGTCCTCAGGGACTGATGAAAGGTTGACTACTCTACCTCAGGAGTAGTATCGGTGCTTAAAATGAATGGCACCCTTTGCCATTGATGTCAAAGGGGGAGTAATATATAGAGTCATGAAAAACAAAAGTAAAAAGAGGAGTAATATACTAAGGGGGAGCAGTATTCAGTTATGACAGCAATACAGTTGAGGAAATGGAGAATATTAGAAAATATTGCAGCAGATGGAGGATTCATCTTTGGGGGAGTTTTGATGAGGAAATGAAGAATGTTATAAAAGAATTGTTCATTTGGGTTGGTGGTGGTTTTTCATTCCACATGTTGCCATCAATGCCAAATGGGGAGATTGTTGGAGATTTGCCAGCAAACCAGTACTGATTGTATGTTTGTCATTGATGACAACATATGGAAAGTAGCATGCGTGGAAGTCTTATGTAGTAAGCCTTCAGTATATGTAGCATGGACATGATATCAGCATGATATCATGGGCGCAGAGGTTAACTATTAGTATAGACAGTTATATAGCAGCTTATGTCAGCAGTGTTCCTGACAAAGTAATAGACAGTGTTCTATGTATGGTTGTTTGTACAGTTATCATGGAGCCTTGCACACTTGGATATATTTTGAAGACATGTTAGTGATGTTTCAATTATGGACGCATAGTTTGTTGATGAGTAGAAGTGAAGTTATGCAGTTGCTATTCGCTAGTAATAGTTTCATGTGTTTATTTAGGAGAGCTGACAGAGATTTTATTGGTTCTTGAGTTGCACCTATCTTTAGGGTATGCGCCCTTGGAGTTAAGCTTAGAGAAGAGTTATTGATGTTCGGTTAAGAGTGCATGAGTTAATTCAGCTTACAAAGAAAGATCTAGTTGTTTTGGTAGAGCCGATAGTGTGTAGCGTGCGTCTACAATTATCTTATTGGACAGGTCCTAGAATGTGTTGCGTGCATAGTAGAGCCGACATAATGTTTATTGGATTTTGTTATGGTTTCTCTAATATGATTTCAAGGTGGTTCTAATAGGCTAACTTGATTATATCATTTATAGGAAAGATATTTATAGGCAATCATTTGTGATTGTTGTAGTGTGGTTCATGGTTGATTAAGCAGAGCAGACCAGAGTGTGCAAAGTGTTGAGCCATCAGAAGAAGGTCTATGTGACCAAGTAAAGTACTTGTGCTATTCATTGGAATTGATCCAAATAGCAGGTCAAAGCGCAGTTCACCAAGATCCAGATATAGTGTGTATATGTTAAACATAAGGTTATAGCCTTCACCCCTTTGAGCAGTGTGCTCTCGGATAGTGCATCCTCTCCCCTAACAGGGACAATTGTAAAATACTCCTAATAGGGTCCGACCCTTGACCAGGTCTACTGTACTTAATATATTGTAAAGAAATTCCTAACAGGGTTAAGGATCTTCTAACAAGGATCATTATACACTAGTACAAAATATTAGTGGGTATCAAGTCCCACTAGGGTTTTTACCTATTTGGGTTTCCCCGTAACCAAAATATTGATGTTGTGTTCACGTGTTCTTTCATTGTGTTTATGCTTTATGTTTAAGTATACTTAATTAGTTAAATAATTGAATCTTGTAGATAACTTATTCACCCCCCCCCCCCGCTCTCAGTTATCTCTTGGGACTATTCCTAACATATATATATTATAGTTATACAATTTTATATAACTATGATAAATTATAAATATAAAATTATTTAAAAAAATATTTAAAAATCTATTTAAAGTTAGTTTTTATTTATAAAATAATTTAAATTATTTAATCACGCATTTTTTAAAAATAACATCATATTAATTATGCTTATAAGTTTTGAATAAATTATTTTTAAAAATATATGCTTATAAATTTTGAATAAATGTCTTTAAAAAATATTTAAAAAAATACAAACATGAACCAATTAATATATTGTCCTACTACATATTGCAAATATGGAAATCTACCTATCTTGAAACTAAAAGTTTTCTACTTTTAGTTTATTAATAAGTGAATGGAGATTACAGTCCTGCATGCTAAACTGGAGATCAAACATTAACATTAATAATGTTACATTAAAAAAACTCAAGAAAGTGCAGAAATTTATGGAGATAAACATGAACATTACTGATGTTACTGTAACAAAAAATGGGAAGTGTAGAAATTATGGAGATAAATATTAACATCACTAATATCACAGTAAAAAAAGCTCAAAAAATGAAAAAATTACTTATGGGATTTGTGCAACCATTGAACAGAAGAGAAACAATCATTTTGCAATGAGAAACCTATTGCTGCCATTGAAATGCAAAATGCAGTCCAAACATCATGTTTCTAGTAACAAAGGTTAGGGCAGGACAGGCGCGTCGTTCGACCACGCAATGCACCTCATTATGAGAGTAGATGGGAGAAGTGAGAGTTTAAAAGTTGTTCAACTACTGACAAGATTGTGGGGAAAACCATGGTCACATGACTATCATGATCGTGAAACCAATTATAAACTGACTAAAACTACTTTCCAAACGTGAGACAATTTCATGCATGAGAAAATTTCGGTTGCAAGCAACTTCAGAGGAGAAGCCTATCCTCTTAATTAAATAAGTGTCATGTAGTGGGAGTACTTTCTTTTTAGTTTAGAAATTAATTGTAATTATAGAAATTGAAC
>BSBK01006006.1:0-25000 GCA_027943335.1 Chamaecyparis obtusa
TATATATATATATATAGACACACACACACACACACACACACACATATATATATATGATATTATGAAAAATGAATTGAAATCATTCCCCAGAGAAGGTAGAACTATAATAAAAAAGAAGGAAAGATCACATAAGATATACAAAGAAGAATCTTTTCAGACCATGACCTGGAGACCAAAAGAATCAGTGCTACCAAGTTGCAGATCCAAGAAGATTACACAAGGAAACATTTTACGAACAATAGAAAAATAAAAGATAACATTAAAAAAGATATAGAAGAGTAGAATTACATATAGATGAATTATACAATAGGTTCAATTCCATTATCACCTTGCCCCCAGTAAAGCAACAAGGGTTGTATAAAAGAATCTAACAACATTCAGTAAACACATCATGGGAGAAGCATCGTACAAAAAAAAAATACACAACAAAGGCTACCATGAGGAACAAGACAATCAAGCATGCCGCCTACTCTCCCCATCTCATTCTATATCATTTAGGGAAGGTGGGTAACTCGAAAGAAGGACTACATCCAACACAGTAGAATGATAGCCAATTCTAAACAAGGATCCTCTTGAGAATCATCATGTTTGACACTAGGTGTAACTATTAATTATGATGAAAGCATATTAGATAAATTAATGTCAATGTCAATATTCTCATAGTCATCATTAACATCATCAAGAGTATCTTGTTCATCCAAATGAATCAAAATAGGATCTCAGATAGGAATAGAATCATCATAATCATGCATCTTAGCATCATCATTAGTAACAACATCATGCATAGGCTTATCAGAAGAAACTAAAGAATTTGAAGAACAAGAATACAAGATTTAGCTTGAGAATGATGTCTTTTATGATGTTCATTAGCAGATTGATTACTTTTTTCTTTACTTGAAATGTGTTAAGAACTAGGAGGAACAATTATAGGATCCTTCACAGGTTCTATAGTATTATCAGCAGTCAGACAAGTAATAGTAGGAGCTTGATTAAAAAATGTAGAAGCCATAGATAAAGGAGGTATAGAAGGTCTAGGAAAAAGACCATGATTAAGATCCATTGGAGGTACACTTAATTCGAGAATATTACGATGCTTATAGGCTTGATATGAACATAAAAGATTATCAAGTCAAGGAGGACATGAATTAGCTAAAGAAGGCCAAAGGAAGTCAAGGGTAGCACAATTTCTAGGCCTAGAAAGTTGATATAAACTATGATTAACTATCTTCACTTCTTCATCATGAACAAATTTAAGACATTTATGGATAGGTGAAGCAATATAATGTTTGAAAGTAAAGACCACCAAGATAACTGAGAGGGGGGCTGAATTAGTTATCTGATAATTATAAATTTTATCAACTTCAACAACATTTAACCATGTAAGCAATATAATTACCAACCATAGAAAGATATTCATACACAATAACACAATGACACAAGATATGTTGACTAGGGAACCTCTTGATCAAAGAATAAACTCCGGTGGGAATGATGCCCACAAAAGATGCACTAATATGAATATTCTTTGTGAAAGGATGGACTCTGTTAGGAGTCTTATGAAATAAATTCAATACATATGAATCTCAGTTAGGAGATTTTGAATCCCTATTAAAATATTCTAACCCTATTAAGAGTTATGGAAGATAGAAGGACCCACTGCCCAAACAGCTTCAACATCAAGATCACCAAAAACACTGTCCAATTGATCTCAAGATTATTCAAAAGAATAATATAAAATATGTTACCTCTTTCCCTATGCCAAACCGCACTCACTGCTACACAAGATTTCAATTTCAGATCTCTGTACTTCACATGTCTTTCTTCACAATTTTGCTTTCACAGCTACATTAGCTCTTTTCTTCACTTCATGCATACATTTGCATTCAACCATAATCAACCACTTACTTACTTATTATAGAAAGGAAAAAAATTCCTTCCTTTATACCACACTCAAATAATTACAAATGAGTTGGCACATAATTATAAAATAAATGTTTCCACATGCTACATCAAAATTACACAAAACTGTCAGCCTCAAAATACAATAATTATCCACTCGTGTGACCTCAAAGTTTGTGCTATCATCCATATCATGATAAATGTGTCTCTAACTTCCCTTTAACTATGCAAAACCAAATTCCATCCCGATTATGAGATATCATTTGATTTCCTCAAACCGCTATGCAGGAACACTGCCTGAATACTGCTTCCACCAAAATGCTCATAACTTCCATGAATAAATAAATTTTTGTCTACGCTCTTAACCATCAACATATAGAATATCAAAGAGCATATCCTCAACATTGCATAGCTCCAGCTACAATATACCACATGCGCTAATCCAAGCATTGTCTACTTCTCTACAAGTCTCTAGAGGATCATTGTGTTGACATCAATGACAATCATAGTCATGAATGCAACAACTACTATAGAATGACTATCAAACATTCATTCCTAACCATCTCCCCCATTGGAATTGATGGAAACATAGATGAAAAACATCTAATGTTACAAAAATCCAATACTGCAACATTGCTGCATCAAACAAATCTTGCTTCATTTTCCTATTCAGTTCTGTCCAACAGATGGTAAAATTGTTTTTTCATGTACACTTCTCCAACATTGACATCAACAACAAAAGTTTCATCATTATGTCAACAAAAACTCCAATGTCAAAAGACACTATTCAAAAAATACATTCACAAGAGTCCTCATGACTCAGCTCAAATACACATAGTCCCCCATAGAGGAAGTACTAGTATCTAGTCCAAAAAAAAAAAGGCTCATATACCACTGGATGGATGTAACCAATTGCATCATTACTCAAAAGTAGGCTGGGGCATAACCCCAAGCATACCTTTCAGATACTCAAATGTATCCTTAAGCAAAGGCTTTGTAAATATATCTACTATCTTCTCCTTTGTGCTTATGTACTCCAATCTGACTTCTTTCTTAACAACTTTCTTTCTTACAACATGATACTTGATCTCTATATGCTTTTTCTTAGAATGTAATATAGGATTCTTAGATATACTAATTGTGTTGATGTTGTCACAATTTATGACAACAGACTCAACAAACTTTATTCCAATATCTTTCAGCATTTGCTTCATCCAAATTATCTGGTTATAATTTTTTACTACTGCTACATATTCTACTTCTATTGTGCTCTGTGAGATACAATTCTACTTCTTGCTTAGCCAAGAAACCAATCTTCCTCCAAGGAAAAATACTCCACCACTGGTGCTTTTCTTATCATCAACATTGCCTCCCAATCAACATTTGTATATGCACATAGGGTAAAATCATTAGATTTTTCATACCACAATCCATAGTACATTGTGCCTCTTAAATATCTCAATATCCTCTTTACTACTGCATAATGTGATTCTCTAGGTACAACTTGAAATCTTGCTACAATTCTAACTGAATGTGCTATATCAGGTCTTGTATGTGTCTTGTATTCAATTGCTAGTGTTTCATTTGTGCTAGATAATTTATGTCTAGTTACCATAGGTGTTCCAATTGGTTTACAGTTCTCCATTCCAAATATTTTCAACAAGTCATTTAGGTACTTTGTCTAACTTACAAAAATACCATCACTGTTCTTTATTATTTGTAATCGCAAAAAGTATTTCATCTCACCAATCATACTCATTTTAAATTCAGTCTTCATTTCATTAGCAAATTTGTCACTAGCTTCATCTTCTCCTCCAAAAATAATGTCATCAACAAAAATAACTACAATCAACAAACTATTTTCAATTTCTTTTGTGTACAAATTGCTATCAGCTATTCCTTTTGTAAATCCCAATTTTAACAAATACTTATCTAATTTGGCATACCAAGTTCTAAGTGCTTGCTTAAGTCCATATAATGCTTTCTTCAGTTTACATACCATGTCTCCCTCTTGAGTCAAAGGAAAACCTTCAGGCTGCTCAATGTAGACTTCTTCTTCCAATTCACCATTCAAAAATGTGGACTTCACATCCATCTGATATACTTCTCCTTGTTCATTCATCTTATTTTTGAATACCCATTTAGTTCCAATAAAATTCTTATCTTTAGGTCTAGGGACCAATTCCCGTGTCTTATTCTTTTCAATCTAATCTAGTTCATCTTTCATAGCATTAACCCAATGTTCATCTTCACAAGATTCACTAGTAGATTTAGGTTCAATTTGAGAAATCCAACATAATTGTTCTTGTGCCTTATTTCAAGTCAAAACTCCTCTTTTAATGCTTTCAATAATTTTCTCAATAGGATGATTTCTTGATAAATTCTTGTTAGGTGTCACTGTCTCAGATCTTACTTCAAGTGTCGGTTCTTCAATGACTTTATTGTGGCTTTCATTCATCAAATCACTATCAGTCTCATAGAATAGTTTAGTAGTTTTAGTGTTAGGCTTAGGATGAGTTCCTTCATCAGATTCATAATCAAGCATTCTTTCCAAAATTTTGAACATTTCATCAACTTTAACATTTGCACTCTCAACAATAGTCTTAGTTCTCTTATTGTAACATCTATATGCTTTTCTCTTCAAATAATATCCAAGAAAAATACCTTCATCACTTCTAGGATCAAACTTTCCAATGTCATCATCTCTCTTTATATATCATTTGCTTCCAAAAATTCTAAAATACTTAACAAAGGGTGCATGTCCAAACCATAATTCATAGGGTGTCTTATCTGTGTCTACTTTGATTTGTACTTTGTTCATTGTATACACTATTGTGTTCACTGCTTCTCTCCAGAATATCTTTTCCAAATCATTCTCAAATAGCATAGCTCTTCTTGCTTTAGTCATTGATCTATTTCTTCTTTTTGCAATACCATTTTGTTTAGGTGTCCTAGGGGCTGAAAACTGTCTCTTAATGCCATTCACTTCACAAAAGGTGTTAAACTTTCTAGAACTATATTTTCCACCTCTATTAGATCTCAAACATTCAATCTTTATTATAGATTCATTCTCAACTTTATTCTTAATGATCTTAAACTTATCAAATGCTTCAGATTTTTCTTTAAGAAATGCAATCCACATCATTCTTGTAAAATCATCAACAAGAATCATAAAATACCTTTCTCCATAGACTCCTCTAGTCCTGGTAGGACTGCTCAAGTCTATATAAACAATCTCCAACTTCTCTTTAGATGTGAACTTCTTACTGGGAAATCAACTTCTCTTTTGCTTAGCCATCACACATACCTTGCAAATCATGTTAGTAGGCTTCATAATTTTAGGCAAATCCCTTACTGCAAGTGTAGTACTTACTCTCACAATGTTATCAAAATTTATGTGACAAAACCTTTTGTGCCATAACCAACTATCATCAATCTTAGTAATCAAACATGTCATCTTAGTAGGATTCAACTGAAATACATTACCTCTGGTTCTAGATCCAGTTCCAACCAGATTTCCATCTTTATCCTTTATCACACAAGTTTTCTTAGTAAACCAAACTTGATATCCCTTATCAACTAACTGTCCAACACTCAAAAGATTACATTTCAAACTGTCAACAAAGTAAACATCATTAGTATTAGTATTTCCATTAAGAGTAATAGATCCTATACCTTTAATCAAACAAGGTGCATTGTTTCCAACTCTCACAATTCCTTCATCATAATTGTTAAACTTTATGAAATTTTTCATATCTCCAGTCATATGATGTGAACAACTAGTGTCTATAATCCAATCAGAATTCTTTTCAACTTGGGAAACTAAGGCTTTTTCTCCATTAACATCAGTTTTAGGATTTTCTTCTTTAATTGCTACAAATCATATGTCATTATTATTCTAAGTATCACTTTCACTTAGAGTTCTTTCAATACTAGTTTCAAGATCTTCATCATTAGCATAATAACATTCCTTAGATCTTGTAGGCATGAAATTGTTTTTGTGCTTCTTAACTCTCATAGGACATTTAGATGCAAAATGACCATATTCTTGACAAGTCCAACATTTAAAAATTTTCTTACCATCTGGTTCTCTCTTCACAAGCAAGGCAATACCTTCTTCAATCTTTTTGTCTTCTTAATTTCTAGATCTGCTTCTACTAGCATAATCTCCACTCACATTGATGCTTCTTGGCAAAGTAGGGAAAACACTAAGAGCACTAAATGTTGTCTCCATTCTAGTCAAGTCTCCTAATAACCTCAGGCTCATTTCTGCTACTTCCAATCTTCCAAGAAGAGTCTTTGTTGTAAAGTTCAAAGTACAAGGTATAACTTGTTCAATCATCTATGTTGTCTGTTTAAATACAAGAGTCAATGTCCTTAGAAATTTCCATATCACTTCATTCTTTGTCTTTGTTCCTCCACAAGATTTTATTCCTACAACAATTTCTAACATTCTACCAATATAGCTTCTAATAGATTCATCTTCCATCATTCTTATATCTTCAAATACACATATCCAATTATGCAATATAACTTTCTTTTCATGCTCATCACCTTCAAAAGTAGACTATAAAGCTTTCCAAATTTCATAAGATTTCTTCAAACATTTTACCTAACTGTACTCATTCTCTGAAAGGGATGTCAAAATTTACTCCATCAAACTTAGGTCTTTCTTTCCTAAAATTTGCCATGGATCTCCTTAAGTTGTTAAACTTCTCTTTCAAGTACCTGCTACTCTGATACCAATTGTTAGAAAGTAAAGTCCACCAAGATAACTAAGAGGGGGGGGTGAATCTGTTATCTGATAATTATAACTTTTATCAACTTCAACAACATTTAACCATGTAAGCAATATAATTACCAACCATAGAAAGATATTCATACACAATAGCACAATGAAATAAGATATGTTGACTAGGGAACCTCTTGATCAAAGAGTAAACCCCGGTGGGAATGATGCCCACAAAAGATGCACTAATATGAATATTCCTTGTTAAAAGATGGACTCTATTAGGATTCTTATGAAATACATTCAGTACATATGAATCCGGGTTGGGAGATTTTGAATCCCTATTAAAAATATTCCAACCCTGTTAAGATTTATGGAAGACAGAAGGACCCACTGCCCAAACAAGTTCAATGGCAAGATCACTGAACATGTTGTCCAACTGATCTCAAGATTATTCAATAGAATAATAGAAAATATTTTACCTCCTTCCCTATGCCAAACCACACTCACTTCTACACAAGATCTCAATTTCATATCTCTGTACTTCTGATGCAGGAGCATCCTGGGTGTAAGAGCAATCTTGCATCACCCAAAAATATTTCTATTTTTATTTTCAATAAGGGCTATTTTGTGCAGAGCTGCTATTTATGGAAAGTTACTATTTTTGGTAATTTTCGTATGTGCTCAGAATGATCTGATTTCTTTCTTGGAGGTTCATGTTGGTCATATAAGTCTGCCAGTAAAGTTTCATTGCCAGATCAAGTGTATATTGGAAGATATTGAAGATTTTTGGTACTGGCAGCAGGGTACAGAAACTTTGAACTCAGTTTTGAAGGCTTTAGAGGCCCCGGATGAGGTCAAAAATTTGGGTGATAGGCGCTTGCGTGGGTCAAGCCTGTAGAACGCTTCGTGGCATTTCCGAAATGGGGTTATAATAGTCGATCGGGTCAACTGGTGATGACTTATGGTCTTCGGTAGTTTGGCCACCTGAAATGGCAAAAAATAATTTTCTTCAAAATTTCTGTTCAAGTTTCAAAGGTTATCTTGAGCCGACTATGATGTAATAAAATGTAAAATAAAATAATTCTAAGTTTGGTCGGCCTTATTGGCTAAAATTCTGGAACCTTCCCAGGCGGTGGAAAGTTGCCTATATAAGGAAGGCTGTATTATTGTCTTAGGCAGTTCAGAATAGTTCTGGGTAATAGTTCGAGGCTTTGTCCTATAGAATATTGTAAGGGAATGCCCATGTGGCTTTGCATATTGTAATTCTGAAAGTTTGTAATTCCACATTTGTGGAGATAATAAGAAGCCAATTTTTCTGTTCTTGCATATTTTTGTTGTTGTTTCTCTTTTTCTGTTATGTGTTTGTGGTATTAAGGGGAGCACCCTTCATCAGGTGGTATCAGAGCAGGAGTTCTTGAGTGTGTAAACAGATCGCCGACTGTGAGGCAGTTTGCACCAGGACCGTGGCTAGGGTTTCAGCGCGCATCGCGAAAATGCCTCCACGAAGGGAATGTGGTGGAAGAGCTGGTGTTGTGACACCTGAGGTTAGAGAGCTGCAGAGACAAGTGCGAGCATTGCAAGAAGAGATTCACAGAGGAATGAATCTTAATGTCAGAGACGAAAGTGAGGATGAGGCCGAAGAAGAATATCAAGAAGGAGAAGTTGAAATTGTGAACCAGGAGGAAGAAAGACTTTTTCGGGCGATTTCCAAGATTGGGAAAAGACCTAAGATTGAGGTTCCTACATTTTCTGGAAATCTTAACCCAGAGGAATTGATCGACTGGATCAATGAATGTGAGGAATATTTTGAGTATGAAGATGTTGAGGATCCTGATAGGGTCAAATTTGCGAAGGCCAGACTGAAAGTTCATGCGAAGATCTGGTGGCAAGAAATTCAATTGGAGCGAAATAGAAGAGGGAAAGATAAAATCACAAGATGGGATCGGATGGTGGATAAATTAAAGCGACAGTTCATTCCTGTTGATTATGAGCTTGATCTACTAAAGAAAATGCAAAGTTTGAAGCAAGCAGGAAGATCTGTTCAGGAGTATACAGAGGAGTTCTATCGACTCCTCATCAGAACAGGCCATGCAGAAGCTGATAAGGAGAAAGTTGCCCGATACCTTAATGGGTTAAGGCCAAGCATTCAGAAGGAGTTGAATCTTATTCGAATGAACAGTATTGAGGAGGCATACCAATTTGCCCTAAAAGTAGAGGAAAAGCTGAACAAGAAGTTCGAGAGCAGACAAAATGGAAGAGGTCGCAGTGGACGATCTGGTGGACGGTCATATGGTGGCTGAAATGAAGATTCGAAAAGGAAGGATGAGGCTAGTAGCAGTCAGAATCAGCGCGGAAATAATTCCAATCGCTTCCAGGATCAGAATAATAGAGATCAAAGAGGAAGAGGAAGAGGACAAGGATCTGAAAGAGGATGCTTTCGTGGAACATGTTTTCACTGTGGAAAAGAAGGTCATAGGGCATTTGAATGTCCTCAGTGCCAAGGTAGAACAGACAGGAGAAATGAAGGCCAGGCCAGAGTTGCGCATGTAGATGAAGATGCTAGATCATCAAATTCTGAAGATGTTGAAAGAGGAGAAACGTTGATTAATAGAAGAGTCCTGTTGAGTGGTGAGAATGAACCTGAGCAAAGAAGGAGCCTGTTTCACACCAGGTGCAAGTGTGAAGGTAAATGTTGTGATATGATCATTGATAGTGGAAGCACTGATAATTTGGTGTCAGAAGAGATGGTGACAAAGTTGAAGCTCAAGAGACAGAAACACCCACATCCATATCGGATTGCCTGGGTACAGGATGACCACAAGGTCATGGTCAATGAACAATGCCTAGTGAAGTTCAAGATCAGCGGGGTACCAAGATGAGGTACTATGTGATATCATCTCTATGGATGCATGTCATATGTTATTGGGTAGACCGTGGTAGTTTGACAGATGTGCTGTACACGATGGTCGTGCGAATACCTATTTCCTGACAAAGGATGGAGTGCGACATAAGCTAAAGCCATTGAAGGAGACCGAAGAAAAGGTATGTGGTAATGCAAGAATAACATTTGTTGATGGAAGGAAATTCCTAGATGGTATGAGGCATGAGCATGTATGTTTTTCTTTAATTCCAAAAGCTGGTAAAGAGGAAGTAGAAGATGTTCTTGTAGAAGTTGCAGATTTGTTGAATGAGTTTCAGGATATTGTATCTGATAACGTGCCTGATGGATTACCACCAGTTAGGAAGATTAGTCATCAGATGGACTTGATCCCAGGAGCGAGTTTTCTGAATAAGGCAGCACACAGAATGACACCTACAAAAAGTGAGGAGTTGAACAGACAAGTACATGAACTGTTACAGAAGGGGTTGATTCGAGAGAGTCTGAGTCCCTGTGCTGTACCAGCGGTATTAGCACCAAAGAAGAATGGAGAGTGGAGGATGTCTACAGATTCTAGGGCAATAAACAAGATCACAATCAAGTACAGGTTTCCATTGCCACAAATGGATGATATTATGGACTGTTTGAGTGGAGCTGTGTATTTTTCAAAGATAGATCTGAAAAGTGGATATCATCAGATTCGGATCAGAGAAGGAGATGAATGGAAGACTGCCTTCAAGACAAAGGAAGGACTGTATGAGTGGTTAGTCATGCCTTTTGGGCTAACCAATGCACCGAGCACTTTCATGCGGCTCATGAACGAGGTTCTGAAAGAATTTCTAGGTAAGTTTGTCATTGTTTATCTAGATGATATTTTGATCTTTAGTAAGACATTGGAGGAGCATATGATGCATATTCGTATGGTATTTGAGAAGCTGAGAGAAGAGAAATTGTTGATTAATTTGAAGAAGTGCAGTTTTGTGAAGAAAGAGTTAGTGTATTTGGGATTTGTAGTTTCAGTAGAAGGTCTAAAAATGGACCCAGAGAAGGTACAAGCTATCCTTGAATGGCCTACTCCAAGGAGTGCTACTGAGGTAAGATCTTTTCATGGTTTGGCTAGCTTTTACAGAAAGTTTATCTGAAATTTTAGCAGTATTTGCGGACCCTTAACTGAAACAATGAGAGGCGATAGAAAAGAGTTTAAGTGGACTAATGGGGCAGAAAAGAGTTTTCAATTATTTAAACAAAAAGTTACAGAACAACCTGTTTTAGCACTTCCAGATTTTAATAAGGTGTTTCAAGTAGATTGTGATGCTAGTGGTACTGCAATAGGAGCTGTTATGAGCCAAGAAGGTAAACCTGTTGCTTATTTCAGTGAGAAGTTAAATGATGCCAAGAGGAAATATTCTGTTTATGATCAAGAATTTTATGCTATAGTTCAGGCATTAAAGAAGTGGAGACATTATCTGCTTCCTAAGGAGTTTGTTTTGTATACTGATCATCAAGCTTTGCAATATTTGAATAGTCAAGGAAAGTTGAATCAGAGGCATTTGAAATGGGTTGAGTTTTTGCAAAGTTATACATTTGTTTTGAAACACAGGAGTGGAAAGTCTAATAGGGTTGCAGATGCTCTTAGCAGAAGGCAACTATTGCTGACAGAAATGCAGATTGAAATGGTTGGGTTCAAGGAACTCAAGAATTTGTATCCAGAGGATCCTGATTTTGGTGAAGCTTGGAAAGCTTGTACAGAACCTGTTACTCTAGACAGGATGAAATTTTTGGATTTCATCATCCAGGATGATATGCTATTCAGAGGGAGTCAGTTGTGCATTTCAAAAAGTTCTATGAGGGAGAATCTCATCAAGGAGAAGCATAGTGGAGGATTGGCTGGACATTTTGGTCGTGATAAAACCGTTGCTTTGGTTGGTGAGAATTATTATTGGCCACAATTACAGCAAGATGTGAAGAAGTTTGTACAGAGTTGCAGAGTATGTCAGATGGAGAAAGGAGTGAAGCAGAATATAGGGTTGTATCAGCCATTACCTGTACCAGAGAAGCCTTGGGAGGATATCAGCATGGACTTTGTTCTTGGTTTACCGAGGACACAGCGGGGACACGATTCAATTTTTGTGGTAGTTGACATATTTTCAAAGATGGCACATTTTATTCCCTGCAAGAAGACTAATTATGCTATTCATGTAGCAGAATTGTTTTTCAGAGAAGTAGTGAGACTTCATGGTTTGCCAAAGACCATAGTTTCAGATCGGGACACTAAGTTTGTTGGATATTTCTGGCGTACGTTGTGAAAGAAGTTGAAGACAGATTTGAAGTTCAGTTCATCACATCATCCACAGACTGATGGACAGACAGAGGTGGTGAATAGGAGTTTGGGAAATTTGCTGAGATGTTTGGTTGGAGATAAGCCAACAGGATGGGATTTGATTTTACCACAGGTAGAATTTGCATACAATAATTCTGTCAATAGAAGCACTAGAAAATCACCATTCCAGATTATATATGGAAGTAGTCCAAGAAATGCATCTGAATTGAGGAAGATAGATAAAGGAGAAATAAGTAGTGCTGAAGCTGAGGATTTTGCAGAACACTTGAAGAACATCCATGAGGAGGTGAGGAAGCATATTACCAAGATGAACGCACAGTATAAGGCTAAGGAAGATGAGAAAAGGAGGTATAAGGAATTTCAGGTTGGTGATGAAGTCATGGTTCATTTGCGGAAGGAGTGGTTTCTAGTTGGTACATATAACAAGCTGAAAATGAAGAAGTTTGGACCATGTACGATACTGAAGAAACATGATTCGGGAAATGCATATGAGGTAGAATTCCCTACCGAGCTAAATATTTCACCAGTGTTTAACATTTCAGATCTGACAGAGTATCATGAAGGAGGTGTTGAAGATGAGATCACAGCAGCACAGTGGAGTATTCCAGCAACTAGTTCAGACACTAAGGAGATCGAAGATATACTAGACAGTCGTGTTGGCAGAAGCACAAGGAACGGGACATATGAAGAATATCTGGTCAAGTGGAAAGGATGACCTGTTGAAGATTCATCATGGCTGACAAAGGAGGAGGTTAGCTGTCTTGGCTTTCCTCTGCACACCTGAGTCGTGACAGGGTCACTTCTCAAATTACCCTGGGTGTCTGATGTAGGAGCATCCTGGGTGTAAGAGCAATCTTGCATCACCCAAAAATATTTCTATTTTTATTTTCAATAAGGGCTATTTTGTGCAGAGCTGCTATTTATGGAAAGTTACTATTTTTGGTAATTTTTGTATATGCTCAGAATGATCTGATTTCTTTCTTGGAGGTTCATGTTGGTCATATAAGTCTGCCAGTAAAGTTTCATTGCCAGATCAAGTGTATATTGGAAGATATTGAAGATTTTCAGTACTGGCAGCAGGGTACAGAAACTTTGAACTCAATTTTGAAGGCTTTAGAGGCCCCGGATGAGGTCGAAAATTTGGGTGACGGGCACTTGCGCGGGTCAAGCCTGTAGAGCACTTCGTGGCATTTCTGAAATGGGGTTATAATAGCCGATCGGGTCAACTGGTGATGACTTATGGTCTTCGGAAGTTTGGCCACCTGAAATGGCGAAAAATAATTTTCTTCAAAATTTCTGTTCGGGTTTCAAAGGTTATCTTGAGCCGACTATGATGTAATAAAATGTAAAATAGAATAATTCTAAGTTTGGTCGGCCTTATTGGCTAAAATTCTGGAACCTTCCCAGGCGGTGGAAAGTTGCCTATATAAGGAAGGCTGTATTATTGTCTTAGGCAGTTCAGAATAGTTCTGGGTAATAGTTCGAGGCTTTGTCCTACAGAATATTGTAAGGGAATGCCCATGTGGCTTTGCATATTGTAATTCTGAAAGTTTGTAATTCCACATTTGTGGAGATAATAAGAAGCCAATTTTTCTGTTCTTGCATATTTTTGTTGTTGTTTCTCTTTTTCTGTTATGTGTTTGTGGTATTAAGGGGAGCACCCTTCATCAACTTCACATGTTTTTCTTCATAATTTCACTTTCATAGCTGCATTAGCTCTTTTCTTCACTTCATGCATACATTCACATTCAACCATAGTCAACCACTTACTTATTACAAAAAGGAAAAACATTCCTTCCTTTATACCACACTCAGATAATTACAAATGAGTCGATACACAATTACAAAATAAAAGTTTCCACACGCTACATCAAAATTACACAAAACTGTCAGCTTCCAAATACAATAATTCTCCACTCGTGTGACCTCAAAGTTTGTGCTATCATCCACATCATGATCAATGTGTCTCTAACTTCCCTTTAACTTCCCAAAATTGGATTCCATCTCGATTATGAGATATCATCCAATTTCCACAAACCGCTACTTACGAACACTGCCTGAATACTGCTTCCACCAAAATGCCCATAACTTCCATGAATAAATAAATTTTTGTCTATGCTCTTAACCATCAACATATAGCATATCAAGGAGTATATCCTCAACATCACATAGCTCCAAATACAATATCGCACGTGCACTAATCCAAATACTATCTGCTTCTCTGGAAGTCTCCAAAAGATTACTATGTTGACATCAATGACAATCATAGTCATGAATGCAACAAAAACTACTATAGAATGACTGCCAAGCATTCATTCCTAACATAAAATGCATGGAATTTAACCATGGAAAACTAAGCTTAGCTTGAAATTGATTAGAAGTAGGAATGACAACAAAGGTAGTTTTCACATTTTTACTATAATGTTCAACCGGTAAGTTAATAGAACCAAATGATGGATAAAGAAAACCATTACAAGTTTTAATCCACACATTAGATGTATCATAAGAATTACTTTGAAAATTTTTCATAAAAATATTTTCTTGAGTAATAACATTGAATAAGGATGTAGGATCAACAAGACAACCACAGTTAGGTATCTTAGAGATCCTAGCATAAATGTAAAGGGAACCATCAGGAGCTTTAATAGTCTCAAAATCATCAAAGGTAATAAAAATTTCCTGAGGTCTTTTATTCTTAGGTTGTTGTCAATGTTTAGGTTGAGTTTTCAATTTAGGCTTAGGTTTTGGTTGAAGTTGAGATTGAAGTTGAGGTTGAATCTGAGGTTGAGGTGGAGATACAGATTGAAATACATGCTCCACTTTATTAACAATGTGATTAAGATCAACCATCTTTGAATCATACATAATCTCCATAGAAGATGGCTAAGAAATGGTATTAGTATCATGTGCAGTTAAAGGATTCATATAGATTTAAAGATTTTGATTAGGAGGAGAGATAGATTTGTTCGCACTACCATCAAGATTATCAATAGATAAGGAATTAGAGTCAATTAAGTCTTGAACCTTATGTTTTAAGGAATAAAATTTCTAAGTATCATGACCATTTTGATGATGATATTGACAAAAAGCTTTAGGATCAAAGGATTTAGATGAAATCGTCGAAGGTAAAAGAGGTTGAATATGAGGTAAAGTAATCATGTTAGAAGTTAACAACATATTCATAATAGAATGTTAAGATTCAGAAAGAGGAGTAAATGTATGATTTAATAAAAAATAACTAGATGTAGAAGTGGCATTGTGAGATGCAACAACAACTTGATCAGAAATAACATTCTCTTGTTTGTTTATCTTGACACAGTTGTTGAATTTTTTAAATTTGTTTGGATTAGGAAAAACATCACCCTTATCAACTAGAATAGGAGCCATTGGAGTGGTGCTCACAAATAGACTCACTTGTAATTGATAATGATGAAGTGTGACACAAATTTGTTGAAAAGAGGTAAATTCAGTAAGCAGAATCTTAACTCTAATATCCTTTTGCAAATTTGCAATAAACATACGTTGAATATCAATATCAGCAATAGTATAGGAAATCTGAGCATGCAAATTCTTAAATCTACCAATAAATTTAGTCAAATTTTCCTTAGCACTTTGTTTACAATGTATCAAATTAGTCAAAAACACTTGTTGGCCAAAGTTTTTTTGAAATTGTTGAATAAAAGCATTGACAATTTTTGGAAATGAATCAATGGAATAAGGAGGCTAGGAACAATACCATTGTAAGGCCTTGTCACGAAAATTTCTAGCAAACAACTTGGCTAAAATCCTATGGTCATGAGCATAATCACTAAAAAGGATTTGAAATGTCTTAACAAGAGGAACGGGATCTCCTTTTCTATTTTAATTCTCAAGATGAGGCATATCAACTTGTTGAGAAACAAGAGTATGAATGATGTCGAGGGGCAAAGGACTTCTCATGTCACATGTAGGAATGATAAACTTATTTTGAGTCAAGGATGCAAGTTGTTGTTGTAAAGATGACACAATTTGAGACAAACTAATGATTATTGAATCGCTAGAGGAAATAGGAGGAACAACAACATTAGAAACACTACGTAAAGTGTAAGAAGCTATAGGAATGGAAGACACGACTAGAGGAGCATTTGGAACTATAGTTGGTAGAGGATTCGAATAGGTAAAAGGAACATTATGATAAGAAGGTTATGATGTAGGAAGGGATAGAGGAGGAACAATAATAGGAACAAAGGGAACCGTCACAGTCACCAAAGAAGGAGTATAGGTAGAAACACTAGATAAATGAATAGAAGAAGGTTCTACACTAGTGATAGGAGGAATCAACCCTAAAGCTTGAGCTTCTTGAGCTAAAGGTTTAACATTTAAAAAAACATATACAATGAGATAGTGCTAATACATTTGCAATGATCCTAAAACCTTAACATGGTATTAGAGCCAATATGCAATTGTAAGAGAGTAGTTTGTTGATGGTGAATGTGTGACTATCTTAGAAAATATAGTCTCAATACGAAGACCATATCTCTCAAATGCACCATTGGATTTTGCTAAATTTTAGATATGTTGGTGGTAAACCAATTTACAAGAATCTCACCAGTGCGATTGAAGAGAAAATTCCAAGTTCAAAATTTATGACCGACTTTGTACGGGTCTATAATAAATAAATTTGAAAAAGAGCAAGGTTCCTTCTTTAAAAGCCTAACCACTTGAAGGGAGATCTAATAAGTTTGAAGAATGAAATATGTTAGTCCATTTTCCAGTCAATGTGAAATCCTATGAAAATGGCCCTTTCCCTACAATCTTTGTTAAGTTGTCCTGCCTGGCCTGCAGTCACATTTTTATCATGCGAAGCAGATCCCCAATGTTTTATGGTGTGTGCCCTTAGTTGTAGGTTGTTCATGTTGTCACCATGCTCTAGTCTAGATCATGTCTCCTAATTCACAAAATCTAGAGAGTTATTCAAGTTTTAAGGTCTGTAGGAAATAGTTTCAGAATATGCCTAAGTGTCGAAAACCCATAGTGTTGTCGAGAACCCATGATGTTTTCTATCATTTGTATGAAAACCCTGGTTGTTTTCAACCTTGTGCTTCCTATTTTTGCACGCTTGTCTTCTGGTGTCAAAAACCCTAGATGTTTTCGATCCTTCACTATTGTAAAAACTTTGGATGTTTTTGACCTCATTTTTCTTCCCTTTTGCTGGCATTCCTTGTTCGTTGGTCTTAACTGCGCAAGTGTGATCGGTTGGTGGGACCTTTTCCTTCCCAAGGGGTTAAACTTCAATAAGATCTCACGGTTGTCATTATACCGCTAGGGAAAGCTGCTCATTTTTTAAGATCGTGGTATAGTGACAACCATCGATCTTCTTCGGTGATGCAATGGACCGTGGGATTGCTATCAGAGGATGCTAAGGTGGTAGAGTTCTATTGGATGCAAAGTGGTGATGTGTGAAGTTTCCAGTCACGGGCCCACTTGTCAGATCCCTTTGATCTTAGGGCTATCACATGACTACAAGGAATATTCTTTCCCCTTGCGATCATTCGACAACCATCTAATCTTCCAGTGATTCACAAGGGCAATAGTACAGTGGGTCCGGTTCTCAGTTTGTCATGACATGTGTTCTTTTCATTGGTCAAGGAGTAGTGACTTGGTTTTTTGTCAGTGGAGCCAAGGGTTGCAGTGTTTAAAGGGGTCTAGTTGATCAGTCTCCATGATGAGGTTGTTCCTGATTGGTCGGCGAGTGATAGGGTGGCAATCTCATGGCTTGTCACATGTTCACATAGCCCAATTTTGGGCTATGCGATCATGTGACAACTATTTGGATGTCACGGTTGTAGAGTGAAGGCGAATCCATGGTGCCAGTGTTGCCGATTTGTTTAGTTTTGATTAGTTGCTGACTAGTGACATGGCTGTTGACTTTTTGAGGGGCCCGCAACTGTTGTGAATTAAGTATGACCACCCAATTTGTCAGGAAGGAGGTGGATCGACGGCCATGTTTTAATTTTTGCCAATTATCCATTGCATTTGAATTCAAATTTGTAGAAGGGTTTGCAGTGACATGAGGTACCATAATTTATGGTTTCTTTGACAGTTTTTGATTTGGTTTGGTGGTGTTGGTTGTTACAATGTGATCCAGGGCTCCTGTGGTCGGTTGCAAAAGTTATTTTGTACTTGGTGGAGTTTTTTTTTGAGCTTGAGAAGCTATTTGTAGGTGGTTGATTTGACTGGTTTTCATGGCTATCCCTGGTGTCCTATACTGAGCTCATAGGTTTTCATAATTGTAGATCTGCTTGAGATTTGTTTCCTCTAGGTTGCCTGTATTTCCTACCCCTGCATTAAATTTTTGGTTGTTTCTGGTTGGTTTAGTCATTGTAACCCTAACCCTAGTCACCCTAAGCTTGATGCAATCTCTTTGAGATTCCCAAGGTGGCTAGTGGTATAAATTTTTTTATTTTTTGACTAAGGGTTTGAATTTTAATCAATCCAGAGGTTCTGATTATAGTTAGTTCCAGGGGTTTGTAGCAGGGCTATATCACATTGCATGTAAGCTAAATAGAATTTCTAGAAGTCTTTTGCAGGTTATTAAAGTGGTTTGATCTCTGTCCTACATTGATCATGTACATGACTCATTATAATTAATATAAGTTTTTCATGCTTCCAAGTCTCTCCTTGGTGTCATTCTTGTGAATCTTGGATTTTCTGATCCATTGCATAGGGTTAACTTTGTGTATGTTCGTGTCTTTAGTTCTTGATCTAGGATCAAGTGAAATATACTTTAGAGGGGACATAGATTCAATCTTGGTTGTCTACAGAAGGATCTTATAAGTAGTGGATGGGCTGGAATGTTTATATTTATGGCTATGAGTCTTTGACAATAGTCAGTTCATGTTTCATTATTTGTATGTGAGGTCTGCCCAATGGATAATGGCACTGATCAAGGATGAGTACATTTAGTTGAGTCCAATGTCTGATTGGCTCTTTTATACCTTCCCTATCCTCATTAATCAAAGACCCTTTTAAGTTTTAAGTATTATTGTTGGTAGTAATACCCTTCACAAGGCCATTTTATACCCAATAGCAATTGAGATTCAATGAATTTTTGGTTAACATTTAGTAGTCTCTTGCTATCATTTGCTTTGTTTAATCTAGTCCAAAGTCCTAAAATGCCATAAGTTACTGGATTAGGTGCACCCGCCATGGTTTTGTAGAGCCAGAAGTGAAGAGGGTAGTTTTGTCCCTATAGTTGGTCTAGTTGTCTTGTAGAGCTCTCATACTTGGAATTAACCACTCCTAACATTAGTCTCAAGGCATATTGGTAGCCCTAAGTGGCATAAGCATTTTCAAACACCAACAAAATACTTGAAATTTATAAAAGATAAGTATTTCATGTTTTATTAATGCACATAATTTTTAAGTTTGTAATTCATGCTATACTATTGATTAGTAAAATCTTGTATACTTCTATCATTGGTATTTCTGGTCGAGATAGTTTAGTGAACTATTTGTAACCTCTCTCTAACATACCTTTAGTATAAAAGTACAAGATAATTGCATTCAAGGGAGAAAGAACTTGATGCTTTCAAACAAATTGATGATTGAGACTAGATGCAAAGGGAGTCTAACATTTCAAAAGAGGTTAAGAAGTTGATAAACTTGAGCTTCAGAGAGAGTAGATGGTTCACTCAGGGTGACCCCACAATAGTGGGTTACACTTTTTTAGAGATGCTGATTTTTGCTGAAATAACACATTTTTAATAAAATATGATGATTTAAGCCTTGAGAGGTTCCATTTGAAGGACTTAATTACAAATGTTTAGCTCAAAGCGTCTTAGATAAAAAATATATTGATATAACATCTATACTTCTCATTCATACCTATAATGGAGTCTCCTTTGCACCTATTAAAATGCTGACAAAAAATCACTTCAAATTTATCTTTTGGAAAATCAAATGAATCCATTTGACAAAACTATCTATATAGTAAGGTACTACTGAGAAAAATCTTTCCAATGATTATAATGTTAATACATATTAATTTTATTATGATTTTATATTTTTAGTTTTACTAAACATAGATATTTCACCGTATGTCTACCTCTATGTTGGACGGTTATGGAAAAATAGTAAATGAGAGAAATTTTTTTTTAAAAATATCTATGCCCTAGGTATTGAAGTTATCTTTCTATCAAAAAAAGTAAAAATGAAATTGGACAAATACACGACAATTTATAAGCTATGTAGTCAAGGTATGTCAAAATTACAGTTTAGTCAACTTCAAACATTAATAAAATATGAAATAATCATGATAATTTTGTCAAACCATTTGTATGCCCTCCATATGGATGTTAAAAAACTAAATTCGAAAGAATCACATTGATATCTATTTTAGAAAAAAAGTTATGCTCTATGAAAATAATGTAACTCTTTGAAAATGACATTTTGAGCAACATACCAGTTTTTGTGGGAGAAAGAAAAAACTATACAAATAAATTGAAAAATAAAAATAAAAAATATATTTAGAATCTAGACAAAAAATCTTAAAAGACTCTAATTTACTTCATGTTATAATTTCAAATGGTTTAACGACAATATGCATCCGAATCTGATTATTTTTTTTTAAATGTAGAGTTCAGTGTTCGTTTAGGCAAAAAAGTGTAACCCAATATTGTGGGTTCACCCATCAACTTGTGACAATCTTGATCATATTGATTGAGAGGGATTTCACTATTTAAGGTGAACAATTTTCAGGTAAACTTGATATAATTGATTATTATAATAATGAATCATGAATGTTTTTAATGGGCCTACCCCCTATGTAAATCATGAGGAAGTGACGACTTCCAAATGATTATCACTTGTATGTGTAGAAGTTATTCGAAGGTGAGGATCTTACAATAACTTAAATCATGATATACATTATTTATAATTTTGAAATTGATCATGATGAATTAATACAATAACTAAGTGCTAGATGTCATTAAGTTGACGTTCTATGAGTTGTTTGCATAAATATATCTTGTAAAGTAACAACTAAGTGTTAGATGTCAAATTGATAGTCTATATGTTTCTTGTATAGACACATCTTGTAAAAGCATCAACTAAGTGTTAAATGTCATTAAATTGGTGGTCTATAAGTTGTTTTCATAGATATATCTTGTAAATCAACAACTAAGTGTTACATGTCATTGACGGTCTATGAGTTGTTTGTATAGATATATGATAGATATTTGGTGAATATCATGTGTTGATATTTTGCAAGCCAGTACCTTATTAAGTACTTGGTGAATATCATATGTTGATGTTCTGATAGGCCAATACTAATGAAGGGTGCTCCCCTTAATGCCACAAACACATAACAGAAATAGAGAAACAACAACAATAATATGCAAGAACAAAAAATTGGCTTCTTATTATCTCCACAAATGTGAAATTACAAACTTTCAGAATTACAATATGCAAAGCCACATGGGCATTCCCTTACAATATTCTTTAGGACAAAGCCTTGAATCAATACCTAGATCTACTACCCAGAACTATTCTGAACTGCCTAAGACAATAATACAGCCTTCCTTATATAGACAATTTTTCACCGCCTGGGAAGGTTCCAGAATTTTAGCCAATAAGGCCGACCAAACTTAGAATTATTTTATTTTACATTTCATTACATCATAGTCAGCTCAAGATAACCTTTGAAACCTGAACAGAAATTTTAAAGAAAATTATTTTTTGCCATTTCAGGTGGCCCAACTTCCGAAGACCATAAGTCATCACCAGTTGACCCGATCGGCTATTATAACCCCATTTTGGAAATGCCACGAAGCGCTCTACAGGCTTGACCCACGCGAGCGCCCATCACCCAAATTTTTGACCTCATTCGGGGCCTCTAAAGCCTTCAAAACTGAGTTCAAAGTTTCTGTACCCTACTGCCAATACCGAAAATCTTCAATATCTTCCAATATACACTTGATCTGGCAATGAAACTTTACTGGCAGACTTATATGACCAAAATGAACCTCCAAGAAAGAAATCAGATCATTCTGAGCACATACGAAAATTACCAAAAATAGTAACTTTCCATAAATATCAGCTCTGCACAAAATAACCCTTATTGAATATAAAAAAATAAATATTTTTGGGTGATTCAAGATTGCTCTTACACCCAGGATGCTCCTGCATCAGACACCCGGGGTAATTTGAGAAGTGACCCTATCACGACTCAGGTGTGTAGAGGAAAACCAAGACGGTTAACCTCCTCCTTTGTTAGCCATGATGAATCTTCAACAGGTCATCCTTTCCACTTGACCAGATATTCGTCATATGTCCTGTTCCTTGTGCTTCTGCCAACATGACTATCCAGTATATCTTCAATCTCCTTAGTGTCTGAACTAGTTGCTGGAATACTCCACTGTGCTGCTGTGATCTCATCTTCAACACCTCCTTCATGATACTCTGTCAGATCTAAAATGTTAAACACTGGTGAAATATTTAGCTTAGTAGGCAATTCTACCTCATATGCGTTTCCTGAATCATGTTTCTTCAATATCCTGCATGGTCCAAACTTCTTCATTTTCAGCTTGTTATATGTACCAACTGGAAACCACTCCTTCCACAAATGAACCATGACTTCATCACCGACCTGAAATTCCTTATACCTCCTTTTCTCATCTGCCTTAGCCTTATACTGTGCATTCATCTTGGTAATATGCTTCCTCACCTCCCCATGGATGTTCTTCAAGTGTTCTGTAAAATCCTCAGCTTCAGCACTACTTATTTCTCCTTTATCTATCTTCCTCAATTCAGATGCATTTCTTGGACTACTTCCATATACAATCTGGAATGGTGATTTACCAGTGCTCCTGTTGACAAAATTATTGTATGCAAATTCTGCCTGTGGTAAAATCAAATCCCATCCCATTGGCTTATCTCCAACCAAACATCTTAGTAAATTTTCCAAACTCTTATTCACCACCTTTGTCTATCCATCAGTCTGTGGATGATGTGATGAACTGAACTTCAAATCTGTCTTCAACTTCTTCCACAATGTACGCCAAAAATATCCAACAAACTTAGTGTGCCGATCTGAAACTATGGTCTTTGGCAAACCATGAAGTCTCACTACTTCTCTGAAAAACAATTCTGCTACATGAATAGCATAATTAGTCTTCTTTCAGGGAATAAAATGTGCCATCTTTGAAAATCTGTCAACTATCACAAAAATTGAATCGTGTCCCCGCTGTGTCCTCGGTAAACCAAGAACAAAGTCCATGCTGATATCCTCCCAAGGCTTCTCTGGTACAGATAATGGCTGATACAACCCTATATTCTGCTTCATTCCTTTTGCCATCTGACATACTCTGCAACTCTATAGAAACTTCTTCACATCTTGCTGCAACTGTGGCCAATAATAATTCTCACTAACCAAACCAAGGGTTTTGTCATGACGAAAATGTCTAGCCAATGCTCCGCTATGCTTCTCCTTGATGAGATTCTCCCTCATAGAACTTCGTGGAATGCACAACTGACTCCCTCTGAATAGCATATCATCCTGGATGATGAAATCCAACCATTTTGTCCTGTCTAGAGTAACAGGTTCTCTACAAGCTTTCCAAGCTTCACCAAAATCAGGATCCTCTGGATACAAATTCTTGAGTTCCTTGAACCCAACCACTTCAATCTGCATTTCTGTCAGCAATAGTTTCCTTCTGCTAAGAGCATCTGCAACCCTATTAGACTTTCCACTCCTGTGTTTCAAAACAAATGTATAACTCTGCAAAAACTCAACCCATTTCAAATGCCTTTGATTCAATTTTCCTTGACTATTCAAATATTGCAAAGCTTGATGATCAGTATACAAAACAAACTCCTTAGGAAGTAGATAATGTCTCCACTTTTTTAATGCCTGAACTATAGCATAAAATTCTTGATCATAAACAGAATATTTCCTCTTGGCATCATTTAACTTCTCACTGAAATAAGCAACAGGTTTACCTTCTTGGCTCATAACAACTCCTATTGCAGTACCACTAGCATCACAATATACTTGAAACACCTTATTGAAATCTGGAAGTGCTAAAACAGGTTGTTCTATAACTTTTTGTTTCAATAATTGAAAACTCTTTTCTGCTCCTTTAGTCCACTTAAACTCTTTTCTATCCCCTCTCATTGTTTCAGTCAAGGGTCCACAAATACTGCTAAAATTTCTGATAAACTTTCTGTAAAAGCTAGCTAGACCATGAAAAGATCTTACCTCAGTAGCACTCCTTAGAGTAGGCCATTCAAGGATAGCCTGTACCTTCTCTGGGTCCATTTTTAGACCTTCTGCTAAAACTACAAATCCTAAATACACTAACTCTTTCTTCACAAAACTGCACTTCTTCAAATTAATCAACAATTTCTCTTCTCTCAACTTCTCAAATACCATACGAATATGCATCATATGCTCATCCAATGTCCTACTAAAGATCAAAATATCATCTAGGTAAACAATGACAAACTTACCCAGAAATTCTTTCAGAACCTCGTTCATGAGCCGCATGAAAGTGCTCAGTGCATTGGTTAGCCCAAAAGGTATGACTAACCACTCATATAGTCCTTCCTTTGTCTTGAAGGCAGTCTTCCATTCATCTCCTTCTCTGATTCGAATCTGATGATATCCACTTTTCAGATCTATCTTTGAGAAATACATAGCTCCACTCAAACAGTCCATAATATCATCCATTCGTGGCAATGGAAACCTATACTTGATTGTGATCTTGTTTATTGCTCTGGAATCTGTACACATCCTCCACTCTCCATTCTTCTTTGGTGCTAATACCGCTGGTACAACACAGGGACTCAAACTCTCTTGAATCAACCCTTTTTGTAACAAATCATGTACTTGTCTGTTCAACTCTTCACTTTCTACTGGTGTCATTCTGTGTGCTGCCTTGTTTGGCAAACTAGCTCCTGGAATCAAATCCATCTGATGACTGATCTTCCTTACCGGTGGTAATCCATCAGGTACATTATTAGATACAATATCCTGAAACTCATTCAACAAATCTGCAACCTCTACAGGTACATCCTCTACTTCTTCTTTATGAACTTTTGGCATTAAAGCAAAACACACATGCTCATGCCTCATACCATCTAAAAATTTTCTTCCATCAACAAATGTTAT